>ML803037.1:79077-145972 GCA_009831015.1 Picea engelmannii
AATAGGTTTCCTCGTACCAGAGGTAGAGGAAGAGGAAGAGGTGGAGTAATCACATGCTTCACATGTGGAAAGAATGGGCACAAGTCAGTTGACTGTCCAGATAGGAAGAAGGATGGAGGAGAATCTCACATCGCCGAGGCACAAAGGCGAGATGTTGAGGCAGATTATGCTGAAGGCGGAAGATTGCTGGTGATGCGAAAAGTCCTTTTGACGCCGGAGAAGGAGATGGAGAATCCAACACAGAGGAACAGTCTTTTTAGGACTGCTTGCAAGACCAAGGGTTGGGCGTGCAAGGTCATTGTGGACAGTGGAAGCACCGATAATCTCGTTTCAACCGAGATGGTAGAAAAGATGGAGCTGGAGACAACTGATCACCCAGAACCATACAAAGTTTCATGGCTAAAGAAGGGACATCAGGTAAATGTCACTAAACAATGCTTAGTTGACATTGAGATAGGAGGATATAATGATAAGATTTTATGTGATGTTATTCCTATGGATGTCTGTCATTTATTGCTGGGTAGACCATGGCAATATGATAGAAGGGTAATTCATGATGGGAGGAAGAATACATATACCCTGGAAAAGAATGGGAGAACTCATATGTTGTGTCCAATTGAAGATAAAGAGGTGAAGCCGGAGGTAAACAACATAGTACTTCTCATGAGTGAGAAGGAACTTCTTACAGAAGTTAAGAAGAAGGAGGATCCACAATTCTTTGTGGTCAGAAAACTGATAATTGTTCTGACTAGCACAAGAGTGGACGATTTACCAGGAGAAGTTCAGGAACTGCTGGAAGAGTTCACTGATATTGTAGTGGATGAACTACCTCGTTCGTTGCCACCAATGAGGAGCGTGAGTCACCATATAGACCTCATACCAGGAGCTAGTCTGCCAAACAAAGCCGCGTATAGATTGACGCCGCAGGAGACTGAAGAGGTTAAAAGACATGTCCAGGAGTTGTTGGACAAAGGCTTGGTCAGGGAAAGCTTGAGTCCGTGTGTTGTTCCAACAGTACTCAGTCTGAAGAAAGACGGAGGCTGGAGGATGTGCACTGATTCAAGGGCGATAAATAAGATAACTATCAGGTATAGATTCCCATTGCCAAGAATGGATGATTTGATGGATTGCTTAAGTGGGGCAAATTTTTTTTCAAAGATATATTTGAAGAGTGGATATCATCAGATTCGTATGAGAGAAGGTGACGAATGGAAAACAACATTCAAGACAAACGAAGGTTTGTACGAATGGTTTGTCATGCCGTTTGGTTTGACGAATGCACCAAGTACCTTTATGAGGTTGATGAATGAAGTCCTGAAGGAGTTCATTGGGAAATTTTTCATTGTGTATCTGGATGACATATTGGTTTTTAGCAAGACAAAGGCTGAACATTTGAAGCATTTGGCTGTTGTGATGAAGAAATTACAGCAGGAGAAGCTGTTGATAAACATGAAGAAATCCTCGTTTATGAAGACAGAGCTCATTTATTTGGGGTTTGTTATATCTACAAACAAACTGAGGATGGATCCAGATAAGGTGGAGGTAATAAAAAATTGGCCATCACCGAGAAATATTTTCGAGGTGAGAAGTTTCCATGGACTGGCTAGTTTCTACCGAAAATTCGTCAGGAATTTCAGTGGAATTAGCGCAACAATGATGGACACAGTCAAGAAAAGACATAAATCTTTTCACTGGATAGAAGAGGCTGAGAAGAGTTTCAATTTTTTGAAACAAAAGATTACAGAGCAACTGGTTTTGGTGTTGCTGGATTTTCAAAAGACATTTCAGGTGAAATGTAATGCAAGCGGGTTTGCCATAGGAGCAGTCTTGAGTCAGGGAGATAGGTCGATTGCATATTTCAGTGAGAAGTTGAATGAGGCAAAAGATAAATACTCCACATATGATAAAGAATTCTATGCCATCATACATGCATTGAAGAAATGGAGGCACTATTTGATTCCAAAATAATTTGTTTTATATAGTGATAACCATGCATTACAATTTGTGACTCAACAGGAAAAATTGAATCAGAGGCATGTTAAGTGGGTTGAATACATGCAAAATTTCACTTTTGTGATAAAACATATTTCTGGTACTGCTAACAAAGTTGCTTATGCTTTGAGTAGGAAGTGTTTGCTATTGCAGGAGTTCAAAGTCATGACGTTAGGCTTTGAGGATCTCAAGGACATGTTTGCAGATGATTCAGACTTCAAGGAAGCTTATGAAGCAGCTGAGAATCCAGTTCTCAGAGACAGAAGCCATTGGATAGAGTACGTGATCCAGGATGGATTGTTGTTCAAAGGCAATCAACTGTGTATTCCAAATTGCTCCATGATGGAGAACTTGTTGAAGGAGAAGCATAGTGGAGGATTGGCTGGATATTTTGGCCATGATAAGACATTTGTGAAGCTGAGAGAGTCATACTTTTGGCCAGGGATGCAATCAGAAGTCAAGAGGTTTGTCGACAGATGTAGACTTTTCCAGCATTCAAAGGGTAGGAAGCAGAATGTGGGAGTCTATCAACCATTACCCATACCTGAGAGGCCGTGGGATGAAATCAACATGGATTTCATATTGGGATTGCCTAGGACACAAAGAGGACATGATTCGATCTTTGTGGTGGTTGATAGGTTTTCCAAAATGGTACATTTTATCCCATGCCAGAAGACCAACGATGCGACCCACATCGCAAATTTGTTTTTCAAAGAGGTTGTTCGACTCCATGGATTGCCAAAAAGCATAGTCTTGGACAGGGACACAAAATTCATAGGGAATTTCTGGAGAACATTGTGGAAGAAGCTAGGAACTAATTTGATGTTTAGTTCTACTTATCATCCTCAGACGGATGGACAAACAGAAGTGGTCAACAGAAGTCTGGGAGATTTGTTGAGGAGCTTGGTGACAGAGCACCATAGCAACTGGGATAGCATATTACCACAGGCAGAGTTTGCTTGCAATGACTCAGTAAATCGGAGCACATGGAAAAGTCCATTTCAGATTGTATATGGAATGCAGCCAAGAGGAGTTTCTGAACTGAGGGATTTAGAATAGGCTGATACTAGCAGCGCTAGTGCAGGAGAATTCGCTAAAGCGATGAAGGAACTTCACAGCCAGGTGAAGGAGCGACTGTTGAAGTCAAGTCAGGAGTACAAGCGCAGAGAAGACCAGCATCGGAGACAACTTCAGTTCGAAGTTGGTGATCTGGTTCTGGAACATTTGAGGAAGGAAAGGTTCCCGAGAGGAACATACAACAAGCTGAAGATGAAGAAAATTGGGCCATGCAAGGTCTTGAAGAAAATGGGACAGAATGCTTATGAAATCGAGTTACCAGATGGGATCGGAATATCTCCGATATTTAATGTTTCGGATTTATATCCATATAGAGATGATGAAGCAGGAGCAGAAGGTGATGATCAACCAAAGGTCCAGTGGCAGAAGCAGATGCCAGTTGCAGAGAAGCCACAAATGGAGCAGATACTGAACAAACGAGTGGGTAAGAAAACCAAGAGGAAAGAATATTTTGAATATTTGGTTAAGTGGAAGGGTCATCCAGTTGAAGATGCCAGCTGGGAGACTGAAGCAGAAATTTTGAAGCATGGACATACCGTGCAGGAGCTCATGGACATGAGCCCATGCAAATTTTCAAGCGAGAGAGTATGATGTAGGAGCATCCCTCACGACAAGCAAAACCAACGTGGAAGCAGAAGACAGCTGGAAGACGTCCAACGCAAGTTTTTTGAATTTTTAAATTTTCTCTTGAAGTTGATGCGCTGAATATAAATGAGATCATTTAATTTAGGTGCCTTGGTAAGAATGTAATTAGACCTTGAGCCATACGCTCTCATCTGAGATAGACAGAGGCATTTATAGTAGTAGTTGTAGGTAGATAGAATTGAATTCTTAGATTAGACAATTTTTAGAGCGCAGGAGGGAAACCGGATATAGACACCCTCATTTGTATCATTGTAACATTAGCAACAAGAGTTAGAAGAATCTAGAGCATAGGAGAATAACAGAGAGCTGTAGAAGAACACCCATGTATAGATCTTGAATTAATAGAAGAAGTTGATTCAGATTCATGGTTGTTGTGTTATTCTCTGTGTATGTGTGTCGAATGCTCTACTTATGAATATTTCTTCCTGTTATGCATTTGTTGTTATGCTATGCATATGATTTCATGTGTGAAGACTGAGATCTGAGAGGAGGTGAAGTGAGTTCCGATTGTTTCTCCTTTTGAGCAAGGATTCCTGCAAGGAGTGCAGTTGAAGTCATCTGCAAGAAGTGCATTGACAGAAGGCTCATGGTGTTAAACTCTTTTTCTCAAAGCTCTCAGAAGTGAACGTGGGTTGTCGGAGCCATGCAAGTAGTGCGCAGGCTAAGGAAGGAAGTCTCAGTCATGTATCTAAGAAGAAACTTTGAAAGACTGTTGCTGTAGGTGTGCACAGAGTCCAGAGAACTTCAACACTTAGACGTGATTGAAGATTTGCCGCAAGGAGTGCGTGCAAGGGTTTCTTTGTTCTAAAGACTGAAAGTTGTGGAAAAGATCAGGAGAAATAGACCTTTGAATTTACTGAAGGTTAAGTGTAAGGAAGTTGCTGTCAGAAGTCGGAGAGAAGCATCGCAGGTTGGTGAAGTGGCGAAGGAATCTCGTGGGGAGATACTTCTTTCATTTCGTGGATTACACAAGGAAGAACGGACGGTCGAAATCCTCTGAGGAGATTTCGTGAAGTTTCGAGGATCGTTAGATCTTGCAGAAGTGCAAGGAGGTTACGACGCGAAGGTCTGAAGAGTTTGAAGCTCAGGAGAGGCAGAGCCGTCGATTCAGAGTCACAGGAGCCGTCAGATCTACACGTGGTATCATGATTCGGGGACTCGTGAGTTGGAGCCCCAAAATTTGTGCAACAAGAATAGTGATATCGCGAGACGCAATATCCCTACAAGATCAAAGCCGTTTGTTGTGGAGGACACGTGTAAGGAGATTCTCTCATCCCGCAGACTCGGACATTGGAGGACAGAACATGAAGTCCTTTAGGTTCGCGAGCAACGAAGTGGTGAGAAGGCTAAGAACCGTCCATCTGAGGAGGACAGGTAGCGAGAGATAGAGGGATCTCGCGAACTCAGGAGTTCGCCGTATGAGAGCCCAAGCATTGGGTATCCCAAGTTACGAAGCGGTGAAGTAGCGAGAGAAGGACATCTGTTGGATCTGGATCGCAGGAGGACCGTTGGATCTGCGCGTGGGATCGTCTCTCGGGACCTTGTAAGAAAAGGTTCGAGAATTTGGCCACGGGGATCGCGAGGTTGCGAGAGGCGATACCCCGACAGCTGGAGAGCAGTGTGGGCCATAGCGGAGCGTGAGTGTAATCCAGGTGGCACGAAGCCCTTGGGATCTCGCCGCGAGAAGTCCCAAAATATTGGCATTAAGATTCGCGAGTCGCGAAGTCCCGAGAGCAAGGTTCATGTGGACACGTGGCGGAAAACAACGTGGGGAGTGCGTGGTCGATGGGTGGACATGTATTGCCTGGAGAGAGAAGTCAACATTCCGTTGAATTCTCGTACCTTGGAGATTCGCGGAATAGGAGGGTGAAACCTCGACAGTTAAACCTGCGAGGTGGCGAGGTTGCGAGTACTGCAAATCCGTCGAAGGAGGAGTCATCTCAACATTGACCTATCGCGTCTGGGAGGATCGCAATGGGAGGCATAAGAGTTCGACCCACAAACTCACGAAGGTGCGAGTTGCGAGAGGGGATAACATTTAAGCCTAGCCCACGGTTGCATGTGGAGAGGGTGCTAACAAGGAAAGGAGCTATACCCGTATCGCCAGGTCAGGTATCGCGAGATTAGATAGGAAGAGTTGGAGGCTTTGAGCCATGAACTCGCAAGACCGTGAGATTTAGCTAATTTCCCGGTGGTAAAGTGGAGACCTCGGGAAAAGATTGTTGTGGGTGCAGATTTCCCGATAGGGAAATAGAAGAACCTTGGAGTTCTTCGGGTCGAGAAGAAGAAGATCCTATGAGAGGGGACATGCCTGGGTGGCGCGTTTGCAACATATTTAAATTTACTTTTAGCCCCGAGGCACAACAAAAAAGATCTAGTAGTGATTTAATCACCATCCACTCCTCAAGAGAAGCCTTTGTCATAATAAGGATGTCATCAACAAATATAAGATGAAGAATTTGTATAACCCTCGAGACTTTAACCCCCATTAAACTTCCTTCACATTGGCCTTTCTTCAACAACAGACTAATACTTTCCATGACTAAGCTGAAAAACAATGGCGAGAGCGGACAACCTTGTCTTAAACCACGTTCACTCTAAAAAAAGGGGAAGTCTCACCATTTATCATAACAACAAAGGAGGAGCTGACAACACAACTCATAATCCATTTTGTAGAAGATAGATTGAAGCTAGTTTGGACAAGAATTAAGTGTAAAAAGTCTCAGTTTACACAGTCATATGCTTTTTTTAAGTCCAACTTTAAAAGTAGAGCCTTTAACTTCTTTAATTTTATACTATGTAGACACTCTCTTGCACTGTCCCGATGGCATCCAAAATATTTCTACCTTTTAAAAATCCAAGTTGCTCGCTCGAAAATGCCCTCGAGAGAATAGGCTTGACTCTATTTGCAATCACCTTTGCTATCAATTTATAGCATAAATTACAGAGTGCAATGGGTCTGTAGTCTCCAAATGTCATTGGTTTATTCTCCTTTGGTATCAATGCCAGGAAATTTGAATTAAGATATATTTGCACCTTTCCTCTAATCCTAGAGTCCTCCACTAGTTCCAACAGATCATCACCAAGAACGTAAAAAAAGTGAGTAAAAAATTCAATCGTCTAGCCATCCGGGCCTGGACTTTTGTATTTTGCGAAAAGATTTAAGACTTCCAAAATTTCCAATTTTGTGCAAGGACGATCAATAAGTTAAGAGTCCTCCACTGTGACAAAACGAGAGAACAACCTGACAATATTTACTTGGTCATCTGGGGAGGTGTAGGCATCAACTTTAATGATCCGAAAAGATCTTTTAAAGACTATGGTTGAGTTTTAAAACATTAGTTCATTAACCATTTAAGAAAATGATGAAAGAGGAGGAATTAATGATGAAACATGGAAGCCATAATAACATATAAAGATCTGGAAATAAGCATAAAGAAACAACAAAATTGTTAACGGAGTTCAGAAATATTGCCTACGTCTCCGGGCCTTTGTCTCAGTGGGTGAGGTTTTATTATTTCTCTTCAAATCTTTAAAAGTACATCATAAAAGTGCCAAATGGATCACAAATTGATCTGGCGGTGTTCTGCTAGATCTCAAGAACCCAACAAAACTAACGTCACTGCAAAACGGATCAACGACGCTTCCGGAAATGGCCCGCAAAGTTGCTCTGCTCATTGGATTTGGATTTACAATTCTTCATAAATTCTCCTATTCTGAACCTCTCTTAAGTCTGCCAAGAACCTCTGGTTTATATAGGCTTGAAGTTGGCAACAAACTCCCAACTTCCCCCCAAGATCTGGCCTCAAAAAGAGCTCTAGATCCTCCAATAATGGCCAGAATCTCCCAAAACTGGATTAAAATCCATTAAAAATCTTATAATAAAGTTGAAAAACCCACTTTTGGGATAAAATTAGGGCGCAACCCCCGATGCTCGAGCTCCTAGTCACATTTGCGCTCTCCATGTGGCCCTAGTCTAGTGCTAGCACGCTAGCCCCCTAACGATCGGTCCCCGGTCATGTGGCTTGGACCATGTGGCCATGGCTTATACCTCCACGCGCCTTTATGGTTGTTTCCCCCCCCTAGTTCTTAGCGCCTGGTCACGCCCTTGGTCGACGCGCTAGCCCGACTGATCGGGCGCTATCCCCACATATCCGCGCTAAGGGTTGACTAGAGGTCACATGGTGTAGTCACATGCTAATGCGTCGGGCTAAACTCCAACTGGTATCTGCGTGCGCCAACGTATAAAGGAGAGGGAATATGGTAATGGTTCTATGGTATTGTTAACGTTGGGGGCTGGGGCTAGGCCCCAACCCTTTAATTCGCCCAACATACAACATGGCAAGTTTAAATATAAACTTTACACTATGGTTTACAAGACATATCGTGGGTGGGCTGGTAGCCTGGCCCTGCCAAAGCACTCGCTTGGATTGGAGGTCACGGGTTCGACTCCCATGGAGTCTATAATATTTTTTCCCAACAACCAATGTAGGGGTGCCACGTGGCAGCCTAAGACTGGGCCACGTGGCACCATTATATTCGCCCTCACAAGAACACATGTCAACCAACAATTCGTCCACCTGCCAACCAGTGTGTTTGCCCTGTTAGCATGCCAATTCACTGCCACATCACATGTACGACCGTATGGACTGTACGGTCAGATGCCACGTCAACATTGTATGGACTATACAGTCAACAAAATTTTGCATGTTTGGCAAAACGAACAGATCACGATATATTTTGCATACGGTGTCCGTTTGAGCTTGTTCAAGTTGCATTAGGTTCGTAACAACGATGCCTAATCACACGTCTGTTTTGAATCGATTCTGAGCACTTTGATTTTTTAGGCCTTCTTGAACCCATTTTGGTTTCGGGATCCATTTTGGATCATTTAAACATACCTTTAAAGTGTCTTTTTGCTTCTTTTTTGAGATATTCTTGCCCCCTATGTAACTAGAAATTCTCATCCAATATCTCCCATATGTCTTTCTTGTTCCTTCTAGCACTGGCATAGTTGTGAAAGAACCTTGTGTTTTGATCCCCACATTTTAGCCAAATAACTCTACTTCTCTTTCTCCAGAGTTCCTTATCTTGGAGAAGGATTGCATTTCATTCTGCCTCCAGAGATTTTAAGTGACAGTCTTATATCGAGCCTATTCCATCCCTCTGCAATGTCGTGTAAGCCACCCATAGCTCCTCCTCCAGAGTTTCTAGTCTGAGAATTTTTTCACACCGTAGAAGCCTTGCCCGGGTTTTTATCCGAGTCTTTAGCACTTTCAATTTCCAAACAAATCTGTGTTGGAAATTAGTTTCCACCAGAAAGGCAGGATACAACTAGACCTCTTTTACAATTGTTGAGAACTCTTCCTCTGCCAACCAAGACATATTTAACTTAAAAGGATAGGCCACCGGAAAAGGATAAAAATCAAACTGAGCAATCAAAAGCGTGTGATCCGAGAAGAATGGAAATTCCACCCATGATCAATACCTGCCCACTTCACTTAGTAAATTTTCTGATACCAAAATACGATCCACCCTATTTGATATATTATCAACCCATGTTCTGTCGTTTCTTCACATTGGTGCCACAACATCCGGAAGCAAATCCACCAACTGGTAACCCTGAAATAGTAGCTTAAAAAAACCCGCGATCTTATCCAGATGTGTCGTAGCTCCCCATACCTCATCTGCACCTGTGGTGAAGTTTAAGTCTCCTGCAACAATTAATTTTTTAGTATCCAATAAACCACTCACCGCCACCTTTTCCCAAAAAACATTTCTCTCATTGTAGGGCCCATATACATTGAGTAAACATAAACTCTTGTTATTTTCTAAAGAGATACCAGATAATAAAATGCCCCCACAAGAGAGAGAAGGCTCCAAATCGAATTTATTGGGGTCCCATGTCACCAAAAGACCTCCCGTATTTCCAACAGAGCTAACATCACACGTGAACCATCAAGGCACAAAGTTTAACATAAACAAACAAGCTTCATCCTCATCAACACATGTTTCTTATAAAAAAATAATATATGGTTTGAACTTTCGTAGCAATCTGCACATGGAGGCCAATTTCAGGGTCCCCCCCACACCTCTAAGATTTAAGGTGAGCAAGATAATGGCTTGGACCTAGCAAGGGATTTCATGCCTCTAAGCACCCTAGAGTCTGAAACAAAGATAGTATGTGGGTCTGGTACTGGAGCTGAGCAAGTAGCCTTTTTACGGGAACTTCTCATTTTTATAGGGGAAGTCTTGAAGCCAAGGCTCTTTGACGAGGTGTAACCAGCCCCGACACCCCCAAAAGAGTTCCCTGACTGCCTCACCAAATCAGAATTTCTTGAGAGGTTAATAACATCTCTCCCCTAGTAAGTAGGAAGCGAGAGTGAAGTGTTCACCTCTCGAAGGAGAGGGACTAAGGAGTCCAGTGTCTCCCCCAGAGAGAATTCCCCTGGTTCTGACTCCCTGTAACCCGACACAACAAATAAATCCTTCTCCCCCTCACAGTCTGCCACTCGAGTTCCCTCGGGGACCACAACTTCCACTTTACTTACATCCCCATAAGTGGGAGAGGGGTTGATGGGTGCTATAGAGCCAACTCTAAGCTCCTCCAGAGAAGAGTTTACCCTATCCGGACTTGGAGTAACACTGTCCCTCATAGAGGACTGTGGAACAACCTCCATAGTAGAGGATTCCACCGTCGTAGACAACTCAACAGTAAAAGAAGGAATCACAGGATTAACCACCGGAGGAGTCAAAGAGTCCAAATCTATTTTTTCCCAGGATGTAAGTGAGTAATAAAAAGAGGGACACAAGGCTTTTAGTTTACCTGAGATAGTAGCAGAGGCAACATGAAAAGGAGAGTCCACAGACCCTGTAAACTCTATGTCTCGAACAAAAGAGTCTATGCCTGGCGAGTCACATCTAGGCTCCTTCTAGAGCTGCGAATTTTCCTCCTTCTCCTCCTCCACAAAGCCTTGACAGGTGTTGAGCACTCAACACACCCTAAAAGGCCTATGTCAAATTTTTACTTTTTAGGTACCACTTGATCTTTTCACTGTCTGATTCGACTTCATTTTGAGAAATGTTTTGTCTTTTCTTACTATCATGACTCTCATAAGCTATTCAGGTTTGTTTGAACTTATGAAACCCCATGACATAAAAGGCCTTAACACCCAAATAAAGAATCAACAACCAAAACACTTCACCCGACACGCTCAGATTCAACATCGGAAGGAATTCAAAGAAAGAAAAGAACCACTCGGGAAACCTCAGTCACCGAGCGTTGATCCCCCAACGGCATCGGCAAAAGGCAGTTTTTGTTTGTGTCGAAATCTTGCATAAGGATATCGTCGATAGCCTATTCCTCTTCAGCATCGGTAAAATGCGAGGGGAATAGACATTAACAAAGAAATAAAATATATTGTCGATAGCTGATGCCCGACGCGCTTGTCGGAATCGGGGAAAGCCTAAAAGGATCGCAACAAACATTCTGACTATGCTAAAAGATATTCCCAATCGCCGATCCTCGATGTTTTTTCGTCATCGGGACATTCTCGAGGAAGCTAATTCGAAGAAAAGAACTTGATAAGTTTATCGCCGATCGCCGACCCTGGATACTCTTTCGGCATTGGTGAGCTAAGGTTTGTTTTAGAATGAATAACTTAAGGAAAGTCTCGACTCCGATTAATACACGCAAATTAGGTCACCAGTCTTCAACGCCACGTGTCTTTTCCAGATTGGAAAACTGTACGATCTAGTTTCACCTTGAGTCATTCCTGGTTCCTTAAGCTTGAGTCACACCTCCGAGTCAGCTTTGCCATGACAACATTGAACGGTGAGATTGATCGGCATCGGAGCTTTTGCAGAAGTACATCAATGAAAACGTTCATAGGACATCCTCGATCCCCGATCCACCCACTGAGAGAGCGACACGATGGGACACTTTAGCATTAGATACGATCGGATTTTGAGCATTTAAGAATCTAATTAATACCAAATCCCGCATTAGTTTCTACCGCGTGCGCCAATCAAAAAGGCTGTTTAAAATCACCACCCCCGTGCCTCCGCCGTCAACCCACGATGAATTTAAGTTGTAGAGATTTGGTGACAGATTTGTTTAAATTTCACTCATCACCTGAATTGAACGGATGATGCGACATGTTAAGTTCTTCCTTGGTTTAAATTCTCTTGATCCATTGCAAACGAAATCATTCTGCGCGTGAGGAAATCCAGAGCATCTAGAGAAGCAAGATGAGTAATTCGAAGGCTGCAAAGATCCCGTGAGTATCAAAATAACCACGCTTTAGCAAGCTTCACATGAACAATGCCACCAAGAAAGGCAACCACCAGACGATCGACGAGGGCACCGAAGCTAAAAGAACCAGAGGTAGGCGAAGGCTCCTCTCCAAGGGCCGCAAAACAATTAGAATTCACTCTAAGGCCGAAACCTATCATCAAAACATCAACAAAGAAGGCTTTCATCCAGCCTCTGACCTTTGGAGATACAGAGGCAAGCACAGGGTCCAAGACGACACTCCCACATTAGGGAGAGCTCTTTAAAAAGATCAGACGAGAGGAATACCCGAAATACATCCCACACAATGATCCATATGTGAGAGTGCTTGACGACGAGGTGTTTCCGAACATCCGATGATCGTACCTGCATATGGTGGCAAGCAGAACCCCTATTTTTCCATGTATAGAACTCCTAGAGTGGCTCATCGCCAACACATACACACATAAATGCTTAATCAACGATGAGAATGGTGGGTGTGTCGGGGTGTTCCTTCCGGTAGAGGTTCAAAAATACTACAAACTCAGAGACCCCAAGGAGCGTCTAAATACAGATTTTGTTGTGAAGTTCTATGAGCGCCACAACACGAGCCAGGTGATGGCCTCATGGTGGAGGGAAGACAATAAATACACCAACCGAAGCACTGGCTGGTACCGGACGACCAACTTAAGGGAGCCATACATCTATTTGATGGCTCTTCTCTCCCGACTATATGGAGAGAAGGACTGCTCTAGATTTTCAAAGGCATGGATGCCCTTAGCTTACAAAGTGGCAATCTCTAGGAGCGGTTTCAATTGGGGAGCGATCATCTCTAAGCAACTGAGCATCTGTATACAACAGGCTCAGACACTGAAGGAAGGAGAGACACCAGCCTTCTACATGGCTTCATATCTGGTTCACGTCATGTGCGCCAGAAACATCTTCGTCGCCATGAATCTGAGTTGGCATGTCGCGGAGCTTCCGATCCACGTCTATTTCAACATCCTATGGGAGAATAGGTACAATAATTCTTACTCCCTCATCTGCGATGAATTAATTGCATGTATTTATTTCATTCTCTTTAAGAAGGAATGCCCGAGACTATCGATTGCGACCAAGAAAATGATTTCCAAAGTAGGCCACTGGTACTTGGACGAGCGTGACACCTACATCCGGGTGTTAGAGGTCACCGGAGTACCACATATCCTATCAGCGCATGTCCTTGAATGGCTTGTAGTGGGAGATATATGCTATCAAACCATTCTGCAAGGCTACAACGCCATCCTGGTCAAGGACAAGAAGCATGCGTTCATTCCCTATGGTTTCCATGTAGGTTTCTACTTGGTTAAAGACACAACTCAAGCCAAAAAAGAAGGGATGAGAAAAATCTAGTTCATGTTCCAAACAGGTCATTTTCATAAGCATGATCCAAAGGGCCTGGTCTTGCAACATGATTCACAAGTGTCGTCTTGTTGGTCGTATGCCCACAACAAATTTGAAGATGGAGTCTTCACGGAAAATACCTAGGACTGAGACGAGGTTGTAGCAAGGATGGTCAACCCTAAAATGACCAGGTTTAGGGCCATGATCCTGGATGAATAGGTGACGAACATAGAGAAATCAGCTCAAGAGGCCCTCAAATTCAGAGAAGAAATTAGAGCGACAAAAGCAACAAAGGTTACCCTAGTGGCCCCGGTGCAGGATAGAGGTTTCCCTATGACACAGGATGCACAGGCAAGGGGATTGCTCATGATAGAATAGGCATAGAGAGTAATTGATCATCTGTAAGATGACCCAGACCTCATAGGAATGACAGCTCCCCCTGCTGACAAACCAGATGAAATCCAAGTAGATCCAAGCGGCCCTAATCTAATAGAGATTGATGAAATTGCTGGGTTAGATAACCCTGAAATTACAACGCCACAGGTTGGATCACCCAGGGATGTTTCAACTCATCCGGAGATAGTAGGAACATCAGGGAGAACAAGTACACCAAACCCCCTCCATGAATTGATAAACATCTATGATGATAAAGAAAGTCTGGAGCTGTCCTTGGTGACTCTTGTGCCGATCACAGAGGAAAAGGAGCCCAAGAAGGAATCTTCCCTAGCTCCCGATGCTCAAACTGGGGGCCTTCCATAGAATGAACAAGAGGTCGAAAGTTTCTTAGACATTGAGTTTCCTGATGCACCCAAGATCCAAGAAGATAGTCTAAAGGATGAGCCAGGGCCGGGCGAACAAAAAGAAGAAGCTCCACAACAAGAAATCGACATCTCAATGACCAATTATCAAGTAAGTATCAAGCCTACTCCAGATGCTTCAATTTAAACTGGTACTCAACCTCCTGATGAGCAACAAACATAGGCCATACCTTCAGAACACATGGAGGAGATTCAAGAACCCAGTCTTGAACAAATATACACCATCAGGAGCCTGGGAAATATGCTCACCTGGGGAGATCAATAAATCTCTGAACCCATGAATGAAGTTGCTGACATACATGCCATCTCCTATGAATGGAAAAGGAAATTTATCATGCAGAGAACCACCAAGAAGAGGAGGATTACTCTAGATCGCTCCATCCTCATCACCATAGAGGAAAAACTGATCAACACAGAGCATGCCAAAACATCCAAACTTATCGGTGTGGGATGGCAATCACAGATGCCACCCTGGATAGAGAAAAAAGGGATGAAGAGGAGCTGGCCGCTGCTTTGAAGGAATTGGAACATCTGCGCCATTTGGAGAAATATTACCAAGACTCCACACATGCCTCGGTGTTCTTGAGAAGTGAATTTCAAGGTGCCTAATTTGCAAACGAGCGACACCTGTTCACTGCAAGAATAGTTGAGTACCAAGAAGACATCCTCATGGTGCTGCAAACTTGTAAAGATATGGAGAGGTGGTATGTGAAATCACACCAAGTCATGGAGAGGATAGACTAGATCAACGTCGTTCAACAAGGTCAAGACACCGAAGCGCATGAAATTCAAGTACTCGGGGATAGTAACATCGACCGCATAAAGAATTTAGTCGAATACTTGGTGAGAATGGCCCAAGAACCTCATCGGGAAATCCAAGAGAAGTGGGTCGAGTGCGAAAAGAGCTGGACCAAGGTCAAGTGAGAGATGAGAGACATCGGCCTTCCAAAATTCGGCACACCCGATGACTTTGTCGACTTGCACGATATAGTGAAAATTCATGCTGAACAAGACTCATCATGGGCTGCGAAGATAACAAAGGTGGCAAACATGGTGCCAGGACAAGTGCAATAGTTCATGGAGCACTCGATCAAAGCTCAGACAATGCTACAACAATTAAGTGCCAAAATAGTCAAATGTCGGGCACAAACAATAGATGTCAAGGAGATCCTTTCGGCCCTAATGGATCAACACATGTTCCTTTACACAAACACATGCGAGGATCTCTTCGTCCAATGGTCAGATTACGAGAAGAGTCATCCACTCAAGTGAAACCATTTGATGACTTTTGAAGAGTGAGAGATGAAAGCGCCAAGTGGTGATTTTTTGTTTTACTTAGCTGCACTTTGATAAGTTATTTTTAGTTAATTATATGTTATAAATAAGAACATCGGCTTGTTAGCAAAGGTTCAATGGTTGTTGCAAAGACCCTCATTTTTTGGATTTGTAAAGAACTATTTCAGAACTGTCTTAATTGAGAAGTCCTATTTAGGACTAGAGACAAGTTTGTGTTTTCATCAAAAGCGTGTATGATTGGATATGAATAAGAGTTATTTCCGATTTCATCTCATGAATGGATGCTGTAACGAGTAAGATCTTCTAAATTTGTTGATAAGTTATTTGATTCAATGTTTTTCATAGCTCTTGTCTTTAATGATGACAAGTAAATCATTGTGTTGATATGTAATTGATGATTAGAGTTAAGGAAACTATTTTTCTTGCCATCGTTTATTGCATATGTGTTTTCTTCTAATAATCACACCTTAGTCAATGATTGGAACACCAACAGGTTAATGTATTATTACTAGGCTTGTGGTAGAGAATTGTTGTCTGCATGCTAGAGTGAAAGGGTTATCTCAAGCTCAGTCTTCTCCAGTAGTTAAGCTTTTTCCCACTTTGTTACCTAGTTGGTTTATACTGACTTTTATCTTGTATCAGTCCCACCTATAAGAGAAAATGCAAAAAGAGAACATCTGAACTAAAGGATAAGCCTTCAGAAGAAAACGTAAAGCCCATCGATTAATTGGCTGGATCACAAGATCTGGAGATCCATTCCACCATTAAACGTTGCAGAGTCTAATTGGGCCTTGGTGGTGGGTTTGGTTCCTTTTATTGAGTTAAAGGGATTTAGGACCCCTTAATAGAATTGGCGCTAGAAGGAGGGCCTGAAGAATGAATGGCTGACAATATTTTTTACAAAATCTTTCACACAGCCTATAGATTCAAAACAACCCACATGCATGGCTAGTCATTCCCAAGACATCCCACACACACTGAGTACTCCTGAAACGAATAACTCACCCCATCACAAGGAAGAACATATTTTACCTGATATGCCTTACGCTCTTCCTCATGAGGAATTGAAGCAATTTAGAAGAATCACAAGAGGTTATGCCCAACAAATCGTAGCACTGCCATTAGCTCCATTACTTCCTCATAGAAAAAAAGTAAGTAGACCGGTGGTAGATACCCCTGACCAAGTTTTTGTGCACATAGTAGAAGACCTGATAGATTTCGCCCTCACCGAAATCGAACATCCTTTTAATCTAATCCCTGAAACACTAAGGGACAACTTCTCCGAGCCCGATGATTTCAGAAGAGGAAGGGTTTAATTCAGAATGCTCAGTTTTAGGATCTGAAGACATGGAAGATGACAATGGCCATAATTAAAGAAAGGGGAAACCTGCCTCAGAATAATCAACCTTGGTTGGCCAGAGATGCTTTGGCCATCCCTGGACGAGTACATAACCTTCCCCGACATCCAGAGAAGTTACTTTCGAAATTTGACCCTGAAACCTCAAGATTACCTGAAGACCATATCAAAAAATTCATACTAGCTATCAGGCTGATGAATGTTCAACATGAAGATGTAGTATGCAGGATTTTCCCCTACACTTTCGAGAATTCAACCTCCACATGGTATTTTAACTTACCTGTAGGATCCATAACTAGTTGGACGAAGTTTCAAAAGGATTTTCTAGATAAATTTGCAGAAGAAACCACTACAGGAGCTTTGATGGCTGAATTGTTCGCTGCCACCATGAGTTCAAAGGAAAAGGTTAAACATTTCAATCAAAGGTTTACCACTATATTAAAAAAATTCCAACCCGAAGCTAAACCTACTCAGGAGTTGCAAATCGAAGTATACGCTAATGCTCTCCCAGCTTCTATTTCCATGTTTGTGAAGAGGGCTGCCAAACCAACCTTAGCTGAGAATTTTGAAGAAGCCAAAATGATAGACTTCCAAATGAAAGGATGCAAAGAAGTCCAGGTCTCATTAGTACAACCTCCTCCCAGGAGAGGACTCCTGTTGACTAGACCCCCAGGGAAACAAACAAAACAAGGTCCCGGAAAGGGAAGTGGGGACATAGAAGACCTACAACGCATGGTCAAGAAGTTTTCAAACGAAATCATAGACATGAAGAGAAGTGTAGGGGAGGGAAACCAAGGCCAGAGGCCCTATAATCCCTTTTTTTTTTTTAAATCCGGCTTTCAAATCAATTGAACCTCCCCCATCCAACTTAAACATCAATCTGGGAAATGTAGCATCCAACTCTTTCTATACCTATCATCAAGAGAATCACTCTGAAAGATACTACCCTCAATGGGTACATGCCATGAATTTGATGGCCAATTGGTTTCTAGATGAAGTCTCCCTAACCGAACAATCAAGCAGCTCACATATGAATGTTGTCGATCAAGAAGAGGTTGATCCACCAGAAGAAACAACCATGTTGATATGGGACCCTAATCTACCTATGCCTTTCGATGACCTATTTGAGGTTCAAGAACCACCTGCAAAAGTCTTGGCTGTGCAAACGTGAAGTAGGGGTCAACCTGTCTCAAATGACCTTACTACGACCTAAACTTCGAGAGGAAAACCAGCTCCCGATCACCCAAAAGCACCTTTTTCTCCCCGAAGAAACCCTATAAACATCAATACACGAGAATCACCCAAGATAGACTACAACATAGTAGAATATTTGAAGAAGCTGAAGGAAAATATATCGGTCATGGACATGTGTAGAATCCCTCAACAAAAGGACTTTTTGTTACAAGCATTGAAATCAATAGAAAATCCCATGACAAGCACTGGCCAAGGAGGAAATCTAACCCCCACAAATCTAAGAAATAAACCAAATGTGAACACATGCTCTCAAGATAAGAAGGGAAAACCTTTTGTCTCACCGTTCCTCTTGCGTTTGAAGTCTTCATCAGAAACCTCCATAATTGTTTGGTTGACTCAGGAGCATCCTCCAATGTTATGTCATTGTCTATTTGCAAAACATTAAACACAGTCCCTCTCAAAAGTGATAAACATGTGATACAGCTAGACAGAACCCAGGTGAAAGTCACGAGAGAACTCAAAGATGTAATGATCAGAATAACAACACACCCTAAATTTGTGCAATTAATTGACATCATTGTAGTAGATATCCCATAAGCTTATCGGTTTTTATTGAGTCAAGATTGGTCTGAGAAGTTAAACGGATACTTTAGTACAGACTGGGCTCACCTTTGGCTGCCATTAAAGGGACACACGAATATGATCAGGATCGATAGGGAAAGATATCTAAAACACACTATTACTGACTTAGAAACCTCAATGAACCCTCATTGATAGATTACCCCGTGCTAGGTAATTATTCATGTGGCTTCGATTTCGAGAATTTCTCCCCCCTCCCATCTGATGTCCCTCTTACTCAAAACTCTGAAATGATCTTACAAGAGAAACTGTCGATGACGACAGAGGAAATCCTCTTCTGTCGAGAACCTGCGTTAGAGGAAGCTGATAGGTTTTGCCCACAAGTTTGGACATTATACTTTGATGGATCTAAATCGCAAGAAGGGTCAGGGGCAGGGTGCATTCTCATTGATCCAAAAAGTAAACAACATTTCCTGTCTTGTAGACTAGAATTCGAATGCACAAACAACACCGCCGAGTATGAAGCTCTAATACAAGGGCTAAAGAAATCCATGGACTTAAACGTTAAATATTTAAAGGTTTTCAAAGACTCTGAAATCATCATTTGACAAGTAAGGAACACTATACATTGCAACTCTCCACACCTGAGGAATTACTAGCAGGAAGTGCACAGGCTAATAGAGCATTTTGAAGCCTTTAACATTACAACGATCCCCAGAACAAACAACATTCTTGTTGATTCTCTGGCCATCGCTGCCTCAAGGCTATCACCTCTAGAATATTGTGAAGCCTCCCGGTTCACTGTGGAGTTACTCTACAGTCCATCGGTGCCCAACAATATTTCTAATTGGAAGGTCTTTGAAGGAGATGAATAGATTATAAACTTTTTGGCCAATTAGGATAATTTTAAAGACTTGGCTATTGATGATGAAGTATTCCAGGAACAACCAGTAGAAACGGATCCTCAGACAGATCAACGGACTGACAAACCAAGGTCTCACACGATACTGAAGGGAATAGATAATTTAGAAAACCTTTTTGACCTAAGGGAAAGATTTAAAGGGTCAAAGAACACAAAGACGGGGAGTTCTTGTCACATGCACAAAACTATAAATTTAGGAACCCCTGAAAACCCCAAAAATATAAATCTTGGCAAGACAATATCTAAAGAGGAAAGGAAGGCCTATCTCAAACTTTCCAGATAGTATCAAGATGTTTTTGCATGGTCCTACTGATATATTAAAACTTATGATGCCTGTATCATTCAACACACTATCATGTTAAAGCCTGAAGTAAAACCCTTCCAACAGAAGCTCCAGAAATAACACTCATCCCTGGAACCTCTCATGTGTCAGGAGTTAAAGAAACTACTAGATGCAAAAATTATCTTCCAGGTTAGATACTCCGCATGGGTAGCAAATTTGGTTCCTGTGAGGAAAAATTTGAGGGAGATCCGCTTATGTGTAGATTTCAAAAACTTCAACAGAGCTTCAGAAAAGGACAACTACCCAGTCCCACCAATGGAGCAACTCTTGCAAACCGTGTCTGGCTCTGAGATTTTCTCCCTGCTGGATGGTTTCTCAGGTTACAACCAGGTTCTAGTTTTAGAAGAAGAAGCTCCACAATAAGAAATCGACATCTCAACGACCGATTATCAATTAAGTACCGAGCCTACCCCTAACTCTTCAATTTCAACCGATACTCAACCTCCCTATGAGCAACAAACAGAGGTCAGAGCTTCGGAACACATGGAGGAGGTTCAAGAACCCAGTCTTGAAAAAATATACACCATCGGGAGCCTGGGAAATATGCTCACCTGGGTGTTAGGACCCATAAATGTCCCTTTTTCACTACATCTTTTGCCCATTCAACCTTTTCATTCCTAAGCTAAATGACTATTATAATGAGTACTAAGACCCTTTTTCCCAAGGTATGAACTATTCATCTCACTTTTATATTTTCATTTACTTAGCATGTTTTATTGGTAACGTTCACATATTTTACCCATGAAATGATTTAACTAATGATCAAAATGCTTAGAACAACCCACTTCGAGAAACTCGCTGTTGTTACAGCTATGTGCCAATCTTGGAAGCTGTTACATGACTGTTGCAACAGATGCTACCAATCCTGGAAGCTGTTACAACGGACACCACCAGTCCTATTGTTATACGACTGCTGCACCACCTGCTGATTAGATATGCTGGCTCACGATGTTGATCAAGGAGAGTTCTATATTTTGTATTAATGATATCAAACGAACATCTTGAGAATCGAGGATTCTCAAGATTGTTCTGTTTATGTTCTACTGAATGACTCTGACTTTAAATAGCAGAGTTTTTGTAATGAAAAGGATTTTTTTTTTTTTGACTAGAGAAAGAAAAGAACACTTATTGTACATAGACATTTTTGGCAATTGAATGAAAGAGTGGATTGAATTCCTTTAGCAGACTGTAACCTATTTCTTTGAGCGGATTCAGTGAGAAGGAAAGGGCCCACCTTCCTCACCGATTCCTCTCCGTTTTGAATTCTAGATTAGTTGTTTTAAATGCGAATGATTTAACTGTTAGACATTTCTAGAATACAATTGATGTTACAGTTTAGTCCCTTCTTGTTAGATGTGCATAAACTTGTCTCATGAGAATTAGAAGTTGATTGTTGAACATTGCTGGAGAATTGCTTTCCCTTTTTCTGCATTAGGTTAAAATCTTGTTTCCAAGAAATAAAAGTGTGAAGTACCTTCTTGCAATAAGTATATTTCCTTTCTGCAAATAGTATAGAACTTCTTCCTGCAAAAGTAAATTAGAAAGTTAGATTAGAGTAGGCAATCCATGGTTCTTATACATTCATTAGTTTAGATTGCAATTATGATTTCAAATCTGTAGAACTCCAACTGTATCAACACAATTGTGTCAGTGATAATGTTTTTTTTGTTTTTTTTAAGCTTCCCTACTACAATTAGATTAGAGATGCTTTGATAATCTAGCATAGATTGTGCACAATTATCTTGAAATAACAGACTTCCCCGGGTTGACAATTTATATTGACCACTTTGATTTTCTATTCAATTAGGCAATTAAAGTGATGAACATTTTGGCACCGTTGTCGGGGAAGATAATTATAGATTTTGGTAAGCACATTAGTTTTCTTTCTTAGGAATGAATAGTCTGCATGTATCACGAAACGTGAGAACGAATCCCCCAAAATAATAACTTTACAGGTACCAGAGGACGTGGAGGAAGAAATCCTAACATACTGGGAAGACAAACCATTGTTGATGAGATTATAGCCAGAGCAGATTTTTCTTCAGGATCCATTTTTCGCCTTGCAAATCCTCCAAGAAGATGTGATCCGCAGTCAGCATAAATACCCCTTCTCGAAACATCATTCTCATCAAGGGCTGAAGTTGAAGTTGAAGTCGAAGCTGAAGATTTGTCACCAACAAATCAGCAAGCAACACTGGAGAACATTGAAGATCAAGGAAGTATAGCCTCGAACAGGGAAAATCTAGAAGAAGTTGTTTATCAAATCAATGGTCGGATAGTCACTAAAGAAGAGTGGGACCTTGTTTGGAGAGAAAGAGCACATATGGAGAATCAAGGGGATAATGAAGAAGAGATCTACCAAGAGAATCCACATAACAACGAGGATCAGGTAAACAATGAAAATACTATCTCTACCCTGGTTTTTACTATTTATGATGTTCCCACACGAGGGATGGCTCCTATGAAAAACATACCTCTCTCAGCTCTCCCAAATTTTCATGGATTATCTACTGAAGATCCGGATGAGTTTCTGTTTGAATTTGACATTTTGTGTAGAATCTATGACTACACTACCACTGCGCATAAGCTTAAACTGTTTCCAGCTACATTAAAGGGTAATGCATTAAGATGGTTCATGAGCCTTGGAGGAGAAAACATTTCAACATGGGTACAAATGAGGCAGCTTTTCCTGAACAAATACCAAGACTATTGTCAAACAAGGGAATGAAGAGAGGAAATATTCAAGATGTCACAGAAGGAGGACGAGACCCTTGAAGACTTTGTGGAGCGACTCCAATATAATCTACAAAGGTCCGAACATCCAGATGTGAGTAAGGACATTCTGAAAACCATTTTGCTAAAAGGAGTTAGAGAAGATTGTTTAGATATGTTGAATATGCTTGGCAAGGGAGATATTTCTAAGGAATCCTATGAGGACATTGTAGATCTCTGTAAAATATGTTCTCGAGGATCTACAAGGAATAAGTCAGCTACCAAGGATACCACTTTTTCAAGGGTACAAAAATCAGCCATTGGAGGAGCAACAAGAGCAGAAATAGGTAATCTGCTAGAAAATTTCAAAACAAAGATGATTAAC
The DNA here is from genome assembly GCA_009831015.1 of Picea engelmannii. NCBI lineage: Eukaryota > Viridiplantae > Streptophyta > Pinopsida > Pinales > Pinaceae > Picea > Picea engelmannii. Next base: position 102,053 of record ML803037.1, read on the forward strand.
TCTTTTGCCTCACAAATGGATACTTTGCAGGTCAAATAGAAACAAGCAGAATCAGAGCAAGCATTGTGCATTTTCTGTCCGAAATGAAAAAATAAACATCCACCAAGGGAGTGCCCACTGAACAGTGTCCAGGTATTCCTTATTTGTGAATTAGACCATGCCACTGACCAATGTCCCTCTCTACCAAGTGTAAAAGAATCAATGAAGGAAACTAATGAGGAAGCAGAGGCTGTCTATCTAATAACACAAAGAAGACAATGGCAGCCAAGAGGTCAAGGTATGAACTCTCAATTCTCTCCTCCAACATTTAATTATTGGAACAATCAACTACCATATGGCCAGATGAATTCCCCCCCTCCAAATCAAATGCCAACCTCTTATTAGGATCCCAATGCATGGTTACCTATGCCCCAACAACAGAATCACTATGGGCAATGGAACCCATACGGGAGAGGCCCTCAACAACAACTCAATTATCAAAGCCATCACCAACCGAACCCCTATCAACAACAGTTCCAACCCCCATACCAGCAGCAACAGCTGCAATTGCCTCCCAATGCCTCACCAAACAATCCTCCCTTACGACCTCAGATGCCTATGCAACCTAACCCAAACCCAAGTAATAAGGCCGTTCAAAACATAGACATACATAATGTGCCAACCTTATCTATTACTCCTATGCCTTGTGATGAAATAAAATTAAGATCATGGAGAATAGTTGAGCCAATAATTGAAGATGCTCCATCTTCAAAATCAGATAAGGAATCAAGGGAGAGACCATCTGCTGATACAGAAGAAATTTACCAACCTATTATAGAATCAATAGACCCACCATTCCCTGAAAGACTGAAAATTACCAAGCCTGTGGAATTACCATGTTTCAATCTCCTAGGAGAATTGCAAAATCTACACGTTAATATTCCACTACTGCAAGCGATAAGGGATGTCCCTATTTATGCCAAGATTGTGAGGGACCTCTGTATCAGAAAACATGGATGAAAACATAAAGATCCCCTCACAGTGCATGTAGTGGGGGATTTTTCTGAGCTGATGTTAGGCAAAACTCCACCTATTAAATATGGCGACCCAGGAAACCCTGCAGTAACTATTAAAATTGGACAGACATTATTCCACATGTACTAGTTGATTTAGGGGAAACAATTAACATCATGCCAATAGAAACTACACAGTTGTTGCAACTCAGAACACAAATCCGACCTACTCCTACTGTTCTAGAATTATACCATCAGTCCAGAAGGAGTAATCGATGATTTAGTCATTTCAGTGGACTCGTGGGAGTATCCTGTTGATTTTGTCATTTTGCAACCCAAATCCCGTCTGGGAGGCCATCCTCTAATTCTGGGACGACCATGGTTAGCTACAACTGATGCTTTCATTGGTTGCAGATTTGGTTCCATGACCATCTTTGATGGTTATGACAAAAAAAACTTATCTTGTATCCTCGTGCTACACCTAGTGCAGAACCTGAAAATTCTCTATGGATGGACACCGAGGATGGAAGTGCTCTGCCTGTGCTAATTATAGGAAAGGCCCTGAGTTTCAAAGATGAGACGAAGGATGAGTTAATCAATTGCTTTATTTGTGACCCCTCTGTTGTTACACAGAACACGCACCACCGGTTGATTAGAGTCTTTGACCCTATGTCCCAGGCAAAAATGAACTCGGAAATGTTCTAAAAAATCACTGACAATCAAATTGATTCAGTTGTAACTATAGTTGTTGTAACAGCGAACACTGTAACAGCAGATGACAAAACAACAATAGCTGAATTATTTCCTAGAGTCAATTCTAAGAGCATCGATGTGGAAGTCGAACCTCGAAAAACCTTGAACATCAATCCCGATCTCTCCACCGCTGAAACTCGCCGATTGATGAAATTACTGATTGTACATAAAGAATCATTTGCCTGGGATTACATGGATATGAGAGGCATTCCCTCTGAACTATGCACCCACCATATATACATCAAAGAAGAATGCCGACCCATTTGCCAACCGCAAAGGAGGATGAACCCAAACCTTAAAGAATCTGTTAAGGAAGAAATTCAGAAACTTCTCAATGCCGGATTCATCTATCCTATATCAGACATCGAGTGGGTATCACCGTTGGTTATTGTGCCTAAAAAGAATGGTAAGTGGAGAGTGTGTGTGGTCTATAGATCCCTGAATAAGGCCACATAGAAGGATCATTTCCCTCTGCCATTTATTGATAAGGTTTTAGACAACCTAGCCGGATTTTTTTTTTCTTTCCTAGATGGATTCAATGGCTATAACCAGATACAAACTGCCCCACAGGACCAAGTTAAGACCACCTTTACCATCCCTTGGGGTACATTTTCCTACAAGGTTCTCCCATTTGGCTTGTGTAATGCCCCAGCCACTTTCCAGAGAGTTGTGATTGGTATTTTCTTTGATATGGTGAATGAATGTATGGAAATATTCATGGATGACTTTACACCTTATGGTACTGATTTCGAAGAAGCTTTGTCTAATCTGGAAAAAGTGCTCAAAAGATGTTGACAGTCTCATCTTTCTTTAAGTACAGAAAAGTGCCATATGATGATGCGCGAAGGGGTAGTGTTGGGACACTTCATCTCTTATGTAGGGATTCAGGTAGATCCAACCAAAATCTAGGTAATTTTGGACATTCCAACTCCATCAACTCAGAAAGAGGTAAGAAGTTTTTTAGGGCACGCCGGGTATTACAGGAGATTCATTAAAAATTTCTCTAAACTTGCCTCTCCATTGTTTTTTCTACTAACAAAATATGTTGAATTTCGTTGGACTGACAACTGTGAATTGTCTTTTGCAGATTTGAAACAAAAATTGTCCACAGCTCCCATCTTGAGAGGGCCCAATTGGGCTCTGCCTTTTCACATTTCTTTAGATGCCTCAGACACTACAATTGGTGCAGTACTAGGGAAACAAGAGGACAAAGAACCCTACACTATCTACTATATCAGTAAGAACATGGCTCCTACTGAGTTAAATTACAAAATTACTGAAAGAGAATTCTTGGTAGTAGTTTATGCAATCAATAAATTCAGGCATTATGTAACTGGTTATCCCACTTTTATTCATACTGATCATACAATCATTAAATATCTAATGAATAAACCCATTACTAATGCCCAAGTGACAAGATGGTTGTTACTACTACAAGAATTTGACATCACTATAGGGGATAGACCAAGAAAAGAAAATGTGGTTGCTGATTTTCTCTCAAGATTACATATAAATGATGATAATTCACCTGTAGATGATTCCTTTCATGATGAACATTTGTTTGCAGTATCTGCTCACTCACCTTGGTATGTAGACATTGCTAATTATTTGGTTGCAGGGAAGGTACCTCCACATCTATCTCCTTGGGAAAGAAGGAAGATTATTCAAAAGAGTGCTAGGTATAGTTGGATAGGAGGATACCTCTTCTACATAGGCTTGGACCAAGAAATCAGGAGATGTGTGAGGGATGATGAAGTTTATGATCTGATGAAAGCTTGCCATGATGGCCCTTGTGGGGGTCATTTTGTTGATAAAAGGACCGGGCATAATTTTTTAAGGATGGGATATTTTTGGCCCAACATATTTCAAGATGCCAAGAAGTATGTCCAAGCTTGTGACAGTTGCCAACGCATGGGTCAGCCAACTCACAGGGATGAGATGACTCTCTAGTCTCAGGTAGTGTTAGAGCCTTTTGAGATATGGGCCATGGATTTTGTAGGACCCATTCACCCACCTTCTAATCATAAAGTCTATATATTAGTCTGTACAGATTACATGACCAAGTGGGTGGAGGCAAAAGCACTTATCAGAGCCTCAGAAGAAGTTGTCTTAGCATTCTTGTTTGAAGATATATTTGTTAGGTTTGGCGTTCCCAGAGAATTGGTAACTGATGGAGGACCCCCTTTCACATCATATAAATTTGAAACTCTACTCAGCAAATATCATGTTTTACATAGAATAGCTTCTCCATACCATCCACAAGGCAATGGCCAGGTGGAAAGAACCAAAAAAGTTATCGAAGCCATTCTTACTAAAATAGTAAGAGAAAACCGTAGGGATTGGTCTGATAGATTGCATGAAGCTCTATGGGCTTACCGAACTACTTGGAGGAGCACAACTGGTTTTTCTCCTTACAAGCTGGTATATGGAAAAAGCTTTGTTTTCCCCATTGAATTTGAAATCAAAACCTTAAGAACTGCATCAACAGTCAACCTCGACTTGACTATGGCATAGAAAGCCAGACTGTAGAAACTCAATGAGCTTGATGAAAAGCGTTTGGATGCCATCCATCAAACCACAATGATTCAACAACAAAGAACAAAATGGCATGACTGAGTCATCAAGAAGAAATTATTCCAGAAAGGAGATTGGGCTCTGTTGTATGATTCATGCTTTAAGGAATTTCAAGGTAAGATGCATACATGATGGTTAGGGACTTACGAGGTAGACACCGTTTTTCCCAATGGGATAGTCCGGTTGATTAATATATATGGATCCAATACACAGTTACATGCAAATGGTCATCGCTTGCATCTGTATCAGCGTCCACTGTCCAAGGCAAAATTCAAAACTAGATGTATAGTTGATATAGGTTATCAATTCTTAAATGGAAAGGAGCTTTCTCCTTCCCCTTCTGAACTTTAGGACTTCTTTTGCTCAGACCTTGTATATAAATAACCTCAACAAATTTTGCATTTCTCCATTTTTAGTTGAAATTTCTCAATTTTCTTTACTATGCTAATAAAGTTTTGAAAGGTATCAGGCAGTTATGTGTGTGCATGTGGATTGATGAACAACAAGGTTGAGTAACACAAAATGAGTCAAACAATTAGTTGATGGAAGTTGAAAAGCTTCCTAGAAACTAAGTAATGTAGCGTTCGACCGATTTCTATACTATTACACCCCTTTTTTTTCGCTAAATTGGCCGATTTCCATGCTGTTACAACTTCTTCCAATAAATTGGCCGATTTCCATGCTATTACACCCTTTTTTCGCTAAATTGGTCGATTTCCATGCTGTTACACCTACCTCTGCCATTTTTGCTGAAGAACCTGCTGATACACTAATTGTTGTTATTCTTTCTTGCCACTTCACTCTTTCTTTTTTGCATTTTTGCCAATGCTGCTGCTCCAACCCTCCAATCTTTCCATGCCACAACACCACTGATTAGATAATACTGATGCTCTCTATCCGAAAGTGCTGCTTCATAATGACTTGACTTCACATACGACGATTTCCAGTTGGCTAACTACAGTAAGGACTATGTCTCTTCTCCAGTTGTCATTTCTCTCACGATCCTTCATCATGTAAGCTATTTCGTGCAACTCAGATGGCGGTTGGATTGTGCGGTTACTCCGACAGGTCATTATGTGCGGTAATATATGAGGTACGTGATTAATCCTACATGTTAAAGTAATGAAGATATAAAAGCACGGTTTCCTATTTACTAACCGGATGTCATAAATCGATGCACCTGGAGCCAATTCGCTTAGTTGGGGGGGAAAACGTAAATCTAGCCATCCACACCGAATTTTATACACACCTCCACCACCTTTTCGCCCACACTTCTTTTTATTGAGACACTGTATTCTTTCTGCAAACCACGTTCGAGCTTGTTGCATCTCTGATTTAGGTGATAGTTTCTCCTCCTATGTGCCTGTTAGACTCTCAAGCAACATCATGGGAGGATCAACTGTGAGATATGAACCCACAACTCTGGACAGTTTGTTGCTACACCCAGAGGCCTACCAAATATTTCTCTAGTCCGGCTGGATATTGTATTTTAAAAAGTTGAAGGGGTTTAATGAGGACGAGGTATTGGAGTTTAGTCAAAATATTACCGAAGGGTATTCAATGGTGAAAGTGGTAAGGATTCCAGTGTCAAAAGAAAGCATTGCTGTTGTAACAGGGTTTCCAAGAACAGGGGACCGATGGTTTCACAGAAAAACACATCTTCCAGATGAACAGAAGGGTTTCCTCATCAACACTAAGCAATTTCAGACCAAAGGCAGAGGTGCAGATGTCAATTCCTTACTAGATCCATGGGGGAAAGTCACATAATTTCTTAAAAGGTACATTACCTGTGAAGGCTGATACCAAGTTGTTTATTTTTCGGATTTCATCTTATTATCACATCTGCGACATAAGAAATTCATAAACATTCCTTATTTTCTCCTCCATTCATTGCATAACATGGCTCATTTTGTAAAAAAATCCAAGAACCCCAAGAATTACATTTCTAATCACAGACTCATCGGCCTATTAATTCATAGAGGTATGGGCATTTCCAATAACCCATTACCTGCTGTAGCAGACCAACCACAGTCTGTACATACAGATATGATTGCACCAGTCCTTGAAAACACAACCCATGGACCTCTTCATGAGCCTCTGCCCTCGGCTGCAACAATAGTCCAAACCCTTACTGTCGCTGCTCGTAAGACGACTCAGAAAAGCAACCGCATAACTCGAAGCCATCCTGGCACCAACCAGACAAGCCTCGATGAAATTGCATTGCAACAGCCTGTAGCTATGGTCGAACAAACATGTGAACAACCAACCAATCGACCAAGACATGCGTCACAACACTTGGCTGCAACACCTATCATTGACAACCTACCCCCTGTCTCTAAAAAGAAAACCCCTGCTCCTATCTCTGGATCACCGAGAAAGAGAACAAGGTTAGCACGATCCATTGCGACACCTATCATTGACGACCTACCCCCTGTCTCTGAAAAGAACACCCCTGTTCCTATCTCTGCATCACCTAAAAAGCGAGCAAGGTCCACACGGTCCACTGTAACATCAAGTCCGCTTACCTCCTCTACTGTTGCACTGACATTCACACAAAACCCTCCTATTGCTACAATAGCTGATCAAGTGCCTACTATCATTACCAGTGCATCTTCTTAGAAAAGAAAACGTCTATTCAAGGGAAAACCTCGGAGAGCCCTTGACCAAATTGAATCAACAACAAATCAGATCCCTCTGGCTGCTGTGATAGATAATTCTACAGAGGTACGAATACCAGGTTTTACTTTATGCACAGAACTTCAGGAAACTATTCTCTCATTTCAAAATGAATGTACTCAAATCGCAGCAGAATCATCGGCTCCGCCTGATGATTCTATGCATCACACGTCCATTGACGATGTCCAGACCATCGTAGACCCTAGTATACCAAAATATCCTCCTTGTGTGGTTGAGGAAGAACGCCCCGTTCCTCCTCCAACAATGAAGAAGAAAACCCGTGCTTTCGTTTCTATTTTACCCAGGAGAAGAACTAGGTCCACTAGGTTTGCCGAAGCTGCAATTGGATGGCAAGATGTGGAACAGGCTATTCCTATTCTTCGTCCACTATCCTCTATGGTTGATGCAGGGATGGTTCCACACGAACCAACTGTCCAAGTGGCGATTGTTCCACAGGACCCAGTCATGACATATACCGTTGTTACACAAGAACCAATTGTCTAGGTCAATACTGTTACACCAAAACCAACTGCTCCACAGAGGGTTGTCCCACCAAAGCTAGTAATACAAGAACCAACTTCCATGTCGAGACTGTTCCACAAGAACCAGTCCTGACAGACACAACTGTTACACAAGAACCAACTATCCATGTCGAGGCTGTTCCACAAGAACCAGTCCTGACAGACACAGTTGTTACACAAGAACCAACTACACAGTATGCTGAGGATGTGCCACTTGCCCAATTGTTTGCCCAAATAGAGAGAAAGATCAAGAACACAAAAAATTCCAGAATCGTTGCACTAATAACAAAGAATGATAACCTCAAAGCAGAGTTAAATACCCTGAAACAAGAGGTGGAGGCTGCTCGACAGAAGAATCTAGAAGGGATAACCTTGGACATCCTAGCACTGGCAAAAGCTGTTATGGGAAGAAACAAAGAACTCATGTGCTTTGAGTGCAGAAACATTTACTTTGAGGTAGGATATGAGGTAGTCAAAGTTCCAGTCGCTAAAGGACCAACAATTGTCTCAGTCAAGACTAAACATGAACTTACTGCTACACAAAAATCAGTAAAACAGAGGAGATATCAACGTCATAAAACAACTGCTGGTATACCAGAAGCTTGCAAACAAGAATCTCTCAAACAAGAACCTCTGTTTCCTTCACGAGTTGTTACTCGAGCAACTAAAATTGATTATGTTCTCAAAGATAAAGAAACTCAGACAGATTGTTGACACAACCTATTTTCTTTTGGACACAATATTTTTCAATACCGACACTTGGCAGTTTCTCTTAGCAATTTTTCACTAGAGGAGACAATTATCTACTTCAGCTACAAAGTAAGGTTTGAATGTGTTTTGCATGAGGACATGCAATGTCTTCAGTTGGGGGGCATGTTAGGACCCAAAAATGTCCCTTTTTCACTACATCTTTGGCCCATTCAACCTTCTCATTCCTAAGCTAAATGACTATTATAATGAGTACTAAGACCCTTTTTCCCAAGGTATGAACTATTCATCTCGCTTTTATATTTTCATTTACTTAGCATGTTTTATTGGTAATGTTCACATATTTTACCCATGAAATGATTTAACTAATGATCAAAATGCTTAGAACAACCCACTTCGAGAAACTCGCTGCTGTTACATCTATGCCCCAATCTTGGAAGCAGTTACATGATTGCTGCAACGGATGCCACCAATCCTGGAAGCTATTACAACAGACGCCACCAGTCCTGTTGTTATACAACTGCTACACCACCTGCTGATTAGATATGCTGGCTCAGGATGTTGATCAAGGAGAGTTCTAGATTTTGTATTAATGATATCAAACGAATAGCTTGAGAATAGAGGATTCTCAAGATTGTTTTGTTTATGTTCTACTGAATGACTCTAACTTTAAATAGTAGAGCTTTTGTAATGAAAAGGAGTTTTTTTTTTTGACTGGAGAAAGAAAAGAACGCTTATTATACACAGACATTTTTGGCAATTGAATGAAAGAGTGAATTGAATTCCTTTAGCAGACTATAACCTATTTCTTTTTGAGCAGATTCAGTGAGAAGGAAAGGGCCCACCTTCCTCACCGATTCCCCTTCGTTTCGAATTCTAGATTAGTTGTTTTAAATACAAATGATTTAACTGTTAGACATTTTTATAATACAACTGTTGTTACAATTTAGTCCCTTCTTGTTAGATGCGCATAAACTTGTCTCATGAGAATTAGAAGTCGATTGTTGAACATTGTTGGAGAACTGCTTTCCCTTTTTCTGCATTAGGTTAAAATCTTGTTTTCGAGAAATAAGAGTGTGAAGTACCTTCTTGCAATAAGTAGATTTCCTTTCTGCAAATAGTATAGAACTTCTTCCTGCAAAAGTAAATTAGAAAGTTAGATTAGAGTAGGCAATCTAGGGTTCTTATACATTCATCAGTTTAGATTGCAATTATGATTTCAAATCTATAGAACTCTAGCTGTATCAGCACAACTATGTTAGTGATAATGTTTTTTTTTTTTTTTTTAAACTTCCCTACTACAATTAGATTAGAGATGCTTTCATAATCTAGCATAGACTGTGCACAATTATCTTGAAATAACAGACTTCCCTGGGTTGACAATTTATATTGAACACTTTGATTTTCTATTCAATTAGGCAATTGAAGTGCCCGACACTGGGGAGATTATCAAATCCCCAAACCTGTGGATGAAGTTGTTGACATACATGCCATCTCCTATGACCGGAAAAGGAAATATATCATGCAGAGAACCACCAAGAAAAAGATGATTACTCTAGGTCGCTCCATCCTCATCACCACGGAGGAAACACTGATCAACACAGAGCATGCCAAAACATCCGAACTTATCGTCGTAGGGATGGAAATCATAGATGCCACCTTGGAAAGAGAAAAAAGGGTTGAAGAGGAGCTGGTCACCGCTCTAAATGAATTGGAACATCTGCACCATTTGGTGAAATATTAAGAAGACTCCACACAGGCCTCAATGTTCTTGAGAAGTGAATTTCAAGGTGCCTACGATAAATTTGCAAATGAGCAGTACCTGTTCACTTCAAGAATAGCCAAGTACCAAGAAGACACCCTCATGGAACTGGAAACGGGTAAATATATGGAGAGGTGGTATGTGAAAGAACACCAATCCGTGGAGAGGATCAACTACATCAACGTCGTTCAGCAGGGCTGAGACACTGAAGCGCACAACATTCGGGTACTCGGGGATAGTAGCATCGACCGCATAAATAAGTCAGCCGAATACTGGGTGAGAATGACCCAAGAACCTCATCAGAAAATCCAAGAGAAGTGGGTTGAGTGCGAAAAGAGCTGGACCAAGGTAAACCAAGCGATGAGAGACATCGACCTTGAAGAATTCAGCACACCTGATGACTTTGTCGACTTGCATGACATAGTCAAAATTCATGCCGAACAAGACTCACTGTGGGCTGCAGAGATAACAAAGGTGACGAACATGGCGCCATGACAAGTGCAACAGTTCATGGAGAAATCGATCAAAGCTCAGACAATGATACATCAATTAAGTGCCAAAATAGTCAAATATCGGGCACAAGCAATAGAGATCAAGGAGATCCTTTGAGCCTCGATGGATCAACACAGGTTCCTGTACACCAACACATGTGAGGATCTCTTTGTCCAATGGTCGGAGTATGAGAAGAGTCATCCACTCAAGTGAAACCATTTGACGACTTTTGAAGATTGAGTGATGAAAGCACCATGTGGCGATTTTTTGTTTTACTTAGCTGCACTTTGATAAGTTATTTTTAGTTAATTATATGTTATAAATAAGAACATTGACCTGTTAGCAAAGGGTTGATGGTTGTTGCAAAGACCCTCAGTTTTTGGACTTGTAAAAAACTATTTCGGAACTGACTTAATTGAGAAGTCATGTTTAGGACCAGAGACAAGTTTGTGTTTTCATCAAAATCATGTATGATTAGATATGAATAAGAATTATTTCTGATTTCATCTCATGAATGGATGCTGTAACAAGTAAGAGCTTCTAAATCTGTTGATAAGTTATCTGATTCAATGTTTTTCATAGTTCTTGTCTTTAATGATGAAAAGTAAATCGTTGTGTTGATATGTAATTCATGATTAGAGTTAAGGAAACTATTTTTCTTGCCATCGTTTATTGCATATGTGTTTTCTTATGATAATCAGACCTCAGTCAATAATTGGAACATCAACAGGTTAATGTATTATTACTAGGCTTGTGGTAGAGAATTGTTGTCTGCATGCTAGACTGAAAGGGTTATCCCAAACTCAGTCTTCTCCAGTAGTTAAGATTTTTCCAACTTTGTTACCTAGTTGGTTTATACCGACTTTTATCTTGTATCAGTCCCACCTATAAGAGAAAATACAAAAAGAGAACGTCTAAATTGAAGGAGAAGCCTTCACAAGAAAACGTAAAGCCCATCAATTAATTGGTCGGATCGCAAGATCTGGAGAACCATTCCACCATTAAACATTGCAGAGTCTAATTGGGCCTTGGTGGCGGGTTTGGTTCCTATTGTTGAGTTAAAGGGATTTAGTACCCCTCAACAACAGAGACTTCTCAGGTGTTCAGTTTTGCGGTAGAAAGTGCACTGAAATGGTAGGCTCAAATAATCCATCTTTTGACAAAAAATATGACCACACCACTGAATATCTAGATTCTCCAGAAGGCTAGAATGAATGTCAACCTCCACCAGGGTCTTACCCAACTTTCTGTCCGGAGCACGTAAGGACATATCATCATCTTTGATGAAGCATCCAAGTGCATTATCGATAGCGGTCAATGATTTCACATTCCAAAGGTTTAGTGGTAACCCTGGTAGGAGAACCCAAAGGTGCATGAACTGGAAATAATCCTGCACAGGGTTGAAAGAAATCTACCACCTCTTTAGCATCAAGCTCCCCTCGTCAAAGGATTAGAGCTTTTCCAAGACTTTTGAGGTTTGTCCGACGAGTGAAATTTAAAACCGAACTAGCCTCTTGGCATGTAGAAGACGTCCGGCTCATAACCCAATAATGGAAGCCAATGCACCTTCACCCAATCATTTAGAGATGTAGAACACTTCGAGCGGTAAGACAACCGACCAACCAACGCTGTAAGAGCTAAATTTACCACTTCATCCAAACCAAGGTCGTCCCCAAGAACCATTTTGCGTCGAGACTTGTTTTGAATCCAATATTTTGTTCCAACTTTTCTTTGAGGTGCAGGCTTTGACACATAAGTGTAGCCACCACCACGTGACGGGTGAGCATCACAGTCAGCCTGGTTGACACCTCGAGAAGTTTCCGCTCGCTAGGAGGGAGAACGAGCAATATTTCCAATTACAAACTCTGCATTTGGAACAACACCCCTTTCTCTTTGCCAAGTCGTAGCCGGAGTGTGTGCAGGGTTCGAGGTTAATAGCTGTGAAGTTGACAGAATTGCAGAGTTATTAAACGCTCCAGGCAGGTTAAAAAGGCAAGCCTTCCTCCAAGCTACCTCATTAGCTGCACTCATAAGTGCGTTGATGACAACTTCTGTCATGGAAGCTTCAAGAAAAATAGTAAAGCGCCACCTAGCCTCCACTAAGGCCTCCTCGAAGAAAGAAGCAACGATATTAACACCATGCTCAGTAAATGCTTTAAAACGAAAGTTAGGAAATCAAGAAATCATTGAATGAAGGGACAAACTCTTAATGCCTCTGTCAATCCCAGTAAAATCAGGAGTGACATAGTGGATTTCTAGTTTAAGAGACCGATCCTCCAAGTTATTCCACCGTCAAACCTCCATCGACAGTAGAAACCAGTAGCAAGGTATGCCTAAAGCCTCCCACCAAATTGTCCTCCTAAACTAGCCTTGAAGCTAAAGGGGTCAACCGTCCAAAAACCTCCAGAAACCATCGCCAGAAACGCCACTTCCATAGTCACAGACCATTAGTTGCAGGTTTTCAAAAAAAAACTCCTACCCATATTGCTTTATCATCACGCGCCTCTCCTCCTTAAATATCTGCCTTCATTGTGATTTCATGTAAATAAAATGTTTCTCATTAATTAAAACAACATAAAAAATTTCATGTAAATAAAAAGTTTCTCATTAAAAACAACATAAAACCAATAGGAAAATCAAAGACATGAGCTAAGGAAGTCACTTCCAATTTGTAAAAGGTGTATACAACTATGGAGATCACTTTTCTATGTGATAACAATTATAAACAATTATAAATAGAATTATAAAATAGAGTGAATATTTTTTTTTATAAATTTATTAAATAAATTTATTTAATTTATATATGGATAAGAAAAATAAAGTTAAATGTATTTATTAATTTTTCACTATTTAATTTATATATATGATAAGATTTTTGTTTATAATTTTATTTAATTATTGAGAGTTTTAATTTTAAGAATTTTGGTCCATTTAAAAATTATCTCAATTATTTAAATTTTGAAAAAAATGAGTAAATCAAGATGGAAGTTTTGTTTTAAAAAATGAATGAAAATAAATAATCCTTAATTTTTTTCAAAGAAAAAATCCTTAATTGTATTTATAAAAAAAAATTACATAGTCCTATCCACCATGGCATTCAAAAAGGTGATTAACAATCCTTTAAAGCTACTTCATAGGAGCAGGGGGGGTCATCTATGGCCTCGATGGAAATCAAATTATGAAGTTTGATTGGGTCCTCGAGTATAATTCAAATAATCAAGTAGAAACCTTGGTTGTATATATGGGAATGAAATTGATAAGAGCAAACAAAACTTTGAGCGTCATTGTCATTGGTGACTCAAAACTCATCATTAAAGGCTACACAAGATCAACAAAATCTCTCAATCAAGCCTCCAAAGAATATATCACAGGATTAAAATTGAGGAGCAAAACTTTCAATCGAGTGACTACTTCCACTTTTTTCGACGACATAATGGGGAGGCCGACCTCCTAGCCAAGGATGCTAAACAAATGGATTGTGGAGCTCTAAGGGTAAATGGCGTTCTCTCCAAGCACTTTTTACCATAGTTTTATGGTTAAGGGAAATATCATATTTTTAGTTTTATGGTTAAGGGAAATATCATTTTTTTATGGGATTTTTTTTTTGGGGGTGATGTGACCTCTCCCCCTCTCAACATTGAACCTCATGATTCCCCCAATTTCTTTTTTGCATCTGGCACATGTCCCGTCTCATCCCCTCGAGTTCCTTTCTCCAATAGGAACATGCTTTGTCCCTCTCGTGTGCAAAGTTTTAGAGCCCCTCAATCTTAGCTCCAGGCCACATTTGGGTTTTTTCTTAGCTCGACATCACCCTAGGTTACATTTCCCCTCTCAGTTTCTCTCTCATTCATGCTTGCATGGGTCTCAGTCTGCAACCCCTGGGTTTTAATCAATGGTACTCCATTCGTCGTCACTCATGCCCTCATCCACTCAGTTACTCGTGTGTGCACACATGGGTGCCCTCTTCTGGTCATTAAATCTTATTGAAACCATGGTTATGTGCATCCTATGGAACTTTCATGGTGGCGTTCTTCTCTATGTTGTCTATGGTTTCACAGTCGCCCTCTCTGTCGGTTTCACTCTCAAAGCTCAGTCACTTACAACTTGCCTTCCCCCATGTGGCGACGTAGTCAACCTCTCTACCATTGCAACAACTATGAAATGAAAGTTATGAAGGGAAGTTGAACTCCAACGATAAGAGTTGGCAGCTCTGCGTGAGTGTCACACTCAGATGGAATAAAATTTTCAGGATAGAGAAGAAAGAAGCGACAAGGAGCTCACCATTGTTCGAAGGAAGGTCAACCGACATTCTGAACAGATCCTCTCCCTTGGCAAGGAAATCCACCAGACACACCCAGTAAGTCATTTGCAACACGAAACAACTCCTTCTTAAGGTTCTCATGCCTCTTGTGAAGTAATTCATCCCATGCAACAACAACCCGAGCACAACAAAAATGAAGATCTTCAAGCAATGGTGAATACTGTCGTGAAACTTAATTAAACCAGGTTCTTTGCAATGTAAATTTGTTTTTCTGCTAAATTCCTATGTTAGAGTATATACATGGAAGGATGGTAGCATTTTTGTAATAATTGTAGTGGAAACAAGTCAGCTAGGGATAGTTATCCTTTCTGTTTTGTTGGAAGCTCCTAGACATCATAGAATTTTGAACTCTTGGGTTGTATAGAGGGTTCCAAGCATAGAAGATTCATATTTATCATGGAATGTATCATGCTTGGAATCCTCACATCATTCCCTTAATTGGATTTATCATCTTGGAATCCTAGTAAATTCATATTTATCATGCCCTTAATTGGATTTATCATGCTTGGAATCCTCACATCATAGTAAATTCATATTTATCGTGCCCTTTTATAATACACATTAACTAATTTTGTTAAAAAAGAAGAAGCTACTACTCTTCATACTTTTCTGTTTTTTTAATATGTATCAACAAATTGTATCATAAAAAATGGTGTTGTTCCTTATCTCAAAATAGAAACATAACAATTACATCATTCAAAAAGTAAAAGTTGTGAACGACCCATTGCCTTAATATGGAAGTGTATAACATTATAGCCAAGGATCGTAAGAAAATTCATTTGTGTGCATCATGTAGGATCCTGCATGATGGATACAGTCCAAGTACCACACTTCAATTCCAATCCCTCTTTCGAAAGGCATATGTCATCCTATTCCTATCCCTATATATGTGACTCAAAGAGATATGAGAGAAAAATGTCATTTGAGTTTGAATATCTTCATATAGGGGTTGTAAAGTGAATTTTTTTATCAAGTTTCCTTTCATAACCATTTGAGAACCAATATTGAGTTGCCAAAAAATTGCAATTGTGAAACTCCATATTCTTGTGTCGTCAGTAGAATAGTTTGAGTGCTATCTATTCATAGAAATTATTAGATTATTGTCCTATTACAATGATTAGGAAAAAGATATAAGATTCCTCCTACACCTCCTTTGGGAGGATTTCCCTATGAGACACCATCAAAGTATGCCAAAGGGATAGTCTTATTAACGACATCTTCTTTCAACTCATGTCTTTTTTGTATTTCATCAACCTATGGAAAGCATTTAGGATATTTAGAGACTGGATCACACATTTGAGAGCGAGAGTATCATTTCCTTCAAATAGATTTAGATTTCTAGAAAGCCATACGCTCCAAACAATGTTGAGTGGGAGGGCTCTATTCTTCTTTGTGTCCTTTTTTGAGCATCGTGATCTAAAAGCTTCTTCTATATCTCCACCTTCCCACACATTTTTAGCCATATAATTCTTTCCAATTCTTTTCATACATCTTTTGTAAATGGGAAGACATAATTAGGTGGTATACGGTTTCATCCACTTGTTGGTACAAGCTGCACCAACCTGGGCCATTGAAATTTCTTTATTAAAGCACCTCCCAAGCGAGAGCCATATTAACAAAACAAATAATCCATATACTATTTATATGAATGAGAATAAATAATAAAAAAACATAAAGCATTGATACATTTATTAATACTTTTAGCATTTTGTTTAAAAGTCAACTTTATACGACTCACATGAACTAGGTCAAATAAGAAAACTTCAAACATTAATGCATTTATTTATTATTGTTAGCTAACAACTAACAAGTGTGGTGAGACCTCCAGTGCATTCTTTCTAAAGCTACAATGGTGGTGTTTAATGTCCACTCAAACCAAATTTGGTATATTGGACCTTATGAAAGGTAAGGAATTACTTGGTTTGTTTTATAATTTTATTCATGTGCTCAAAAAGTTTTAAGAAAAGTGTTCCTAAATCACAGTAGTTTTGATGAGTTAAAAGGTTAGGAAGTTCAGTATTGTAACAAATATTTTGAAATTGTGATCTAATGTGGGTGTACACGGGACATTCTAAGAGAAAGTGATTTTCATCTTCAACCCTCTTCGTGTCACAAAGATGACAAATTCTTTTGACCCGCGACATTTTAGGAATTGTCCAATGCCTTGTTTCACGATGGAACTTTTGAGAGTTTGTTCTTATTTTAGCAATGTTGTTTTTCTTATTTATGCGTGTCAAAACATAAAGGTACTTTTGATCTTCTAGATTAGGGCTGATCAGCTCCTTAGAGTATTTTAATTTTATTTTATCATGTAATTCTTTATCGTACAACAATTTCTCCTCAATATTATAGATGTAATAATATTTTCAATATTATTGTTATTATGCAAAGTGACATCTTCCTTTATTCCCCAATGATTTAGCCAAGACTTGACATCTTTATGCCAATCGCACTTGAGCCGCTAGTGGTTCTGATTAGAGTTTGAAGCAATCTTAGGAAGCCTCTTGTCTTCCATGTTGTTGATCTTGTTCTTGTACATTAGGTATCTAGCCATATGTATGAAAAAGACTAATTTTACATATTCTTGAAAGTCCAAAATACTTCTAACGAATTTGATAGAGCGGTGAATACATTATTGGAGTTTCTATTTTTTAATATTTTTTTGTTTTTTGTTTTCGTCTTGAGATGAGCAAAACATAGTCTCTTTCAATGATGTGTGCATCTACATACTATTTTTTTCCAAAGCAAAAAAGGACAAACATTCTTAACTCAATTGACATTAGCTTGCAAACTATGAATGTGTTGCATGTCTATATATCATTGGAGAGTGTAAGGTGCTTACAAGAAGACATCAAAGATATAGAGGAAGTGAAGTCTCAAAGAGGGGAAGATCAAGTTAACAAACTTATATTTACACATATTCAATCAACCATTATGTTAGTAGGGATGTCAATACCACCATGGATTCTCATTGGCACAATGATCATAATATATTGGGGGTTATATGATATTCATAGACTAATCCTCACAACTAATGTGGAATAACAAATAGAGATAGATAGGGGATTTTATGGCCATAGAAACATTTCCAATATGTCAATCATGGTGTAATTGACATTATTTCTCCCACACACACCCAACAACAAACAACACACACATGAGGAGAGGAGAAGGTTGAATAAGCAAGCACATTCACCTTGCTTGAAAGGAAATATTTATAAGATTACATATCCCATTGTATTTTTCACATGGATATGCACCCAAAGAAGGCCAAATAAGAAAGCATCTTAAACATAAATGATTGAAAGCTTACATCAAATAGAGTTATCTTCAAACATTTTATTTGAAAATTGCTTTGAGAAATGCACTTTAAAGTTGGAGACTATAGTACATTACATGGGCTGTCATTAGCTTAAAGAGAAACTATTGCTCACTCAAATGGGGTGTTTCATACCTAGGGTTTGATATGATTTACCAACAAAACCCCATAGGTGTCAACATATTCAATATTCAAGGACTGAAGAAGGTCTCACCTGAGATGCCATGAGAATCATAGAGACCACTGGTCTTGTGCAGGGTGTGAAGGAATAAAACATACATGAAACCTTCATGAACTAGTCATTCATAACTACCACAAGCTTATTGCGCAGAATAATATAAAAAAAACATAGATTCAAACCATAACTCATAAGATGCAGAGATAAATGCGCTTCATGCTTTATTCATTCAACTCAAAGGCATCCAAATACATTTCCATACACAGAGGCCGACCTCTGCTCAAGATGTATTAACAATAAAAAAAGAGATGAGTCATGCACTCAGATCTACTTTCTCTCTCATATTCACACACACAATATCTCTAAACATAGCCATAACTGACAAAACACAAAACTGGAGCTCTAACTTCTCTACAACTTACACATTATCATACTACTCGATCACCTCTAGTGAACAAAAACCCAACCCTTACATATCTGCATGCATCCCCCCATATCTTCCACAAAGCGTGGAAATCATAGAAAACTTGCCAACTCATCCACAACCTCAATCATGACCAGTTGGGTTGTCACAAAAATAGTTACAATGATTATTGAAAATCTTTTCAAATCCCATCTGCATGCAATCTCTTTAAATCCTTGCGCCCGATACAAAATGGGTTGGTGCATGCAATAAATCCTTGGTTGGCATAGACATTGAGACTTAACACTACACAACGTATATTTTTGAGTGCACGTGCGATGCTGACTTGTAACACACGCGCAAACTCTACCAAACCTTAGGTTCCAACAACTATTATAACAAAATTGGTTAAGACTTGCACTCAATTTCATTTTTTTTAAAATGAAAATATCATTTGAGCGAAATATATAAAGAGAAGCCAACAATGATTTCCATGTTTAATGGTCAATTTACTCATGAGGGTGAGGGTGGGGGTAGGGGTAATAATATAGATAACATTTTTTTCTCTATTATTCCCCTTACCCCCACCCTCCTATATGAGGGTGAGGGGAATAATAGAGAAAAAATGTTATCTTTATTATTCCCCCCATCCCCACCCCCACGAGTGAGGGGAATAATAGAGAAAAAATGTTATCTTTATTATTCCTCCGACCCCCACCCTCATATAGGGGTGGGAGGAATAATAGAGAAAAAACCCCTACCCTCACCCTCATATAAGGGTGGTGGGAGGAATAATAGAGAAAACATATTTTCTCTATTATTCTTCCCACCTCCACTCTCATATATTATCTCTATTATTACCCCACCTTCATATATGTATAAAACCATGAAATGATGACCCTCATATATGTATAAAAACATGAAATGGTGAACGACAATGACCAGGATTGGAGTGGAGGGTCAGAGGAATGGGAGAATTTATTTATATGATGACTTTTTTTAAATAATTGATTCTCGAAGATGAAAGCAATGATGAAAATATTCATATTCACGAGAGGATTTCATGAATAGATATACAATGTTAATGAGTAAAAAAATATCTCGATTTCATAAATATAGACATACAATGTTAACGAGTAAAAAAAAATTCTTGAAAAGTTAATAGGAAAAGAAAAATCTGTTAATAAGATATTTGGTAGATTTAAATGTCGAAAAAACAAGGGTAGGAATGGTGGCTTAGTGACTCTTATCTCGATGATATTTTTTTGGTTATTTTTTATTTATGTTGTAGTAATAATAATAATAATAATAATAATAATCTATTTTTGAGGTCACAACCAAGCCAGCACACCAAATTGGTGTATGAGACCCCCTTGTTTGTGGGACAAGGGACCCCCCTTCACCCAACGATTTGACTGGTAAATTCTACGAAGGTATACATACCCTACCCCCCTCTGGATTTGAACCTGTGACCTTTTAAGAGGAAACACATGTTCTTAACCATTAGGCCCACTCAGGTTGTATATTACTTCATATTATAGTGTTAATGATATATTATATAAGTGCATTATTTATTTGAGATTTTTTTTCATGATTTGAAATGGCGGCGCATTTTGGTGGAACATTCGAGTATTTATTTATTTTAGGATTTAGAATCATGGTTAAGAATTTCAAACGAATTATTGATAATAAGCACAAAAGTATATGAAAAAAATTAAGTAAAAGGAAATTGAATAATTACTATTTAGTTATGGAAATCCAATGAACATGCCATAAGAATGTCAATAAACATTTTCATTGGTTTATAAATATGGAAGTTAAAAAGTAATAAATCCAAGGAAGTTAAAAAGTCATTGAGATAATGGGTGAGTGAATAAGTTAGACAAGAATCATGTTCATTGTGATGTGACCTTATTATTAGTGGGTTTAGAAGTCAAATAACATCTTTAATCTTGGTTAGATAGATATAATTCTAAGAGTGGTTAGATAGCTTTTGGTTATTTGTGATTTAATAGCATTTAGATATGTTGATTAGCTAAATAGTTTGTAAACTTAAGAAATAATTAAGTTTAGTGTGCCTAGAGTTTGGAAATCTGGACCAAGCACTTCAAGTCATGGTTGTTGTTGGGAGGTTCGAGTATGATTTTACATTAGGGCTGACTAGTAAGAGATAAGTATTTTTTTATTAATTAAATTAGTATATGGGTCATTTGTATTTGTTCACTTATTCATTGTAACATGTTAAGATCAAGTGCTTAAATTAGTGTATGAGATGATTATCAATGTTTTTAGCTATAAATGATTATTTATCAAGTGGTATTTTAATCAATTGTATAATGTTAAGAGATCTTGAATTATTTAATTTATTTAATTTTTATTTTATTTAAAATCATTATTCTAAATTACCTACAAAGACACATGGGATAAGGAAAATGTATCATGATATCAAAACTTCAAGACTTTGTTTTCCATGGGACTTGGGGAGGTCATCAAATACTAATGAATGAAAGTAAGTAACCCTACCCCTATACATAAAGCTTTTTATATTTCATTTGTTGAAGTTTAAGTCATTAAAGTATGAGTATCAATGATGCAAAAGTCTCCAAAGAAATTCCAAATGGAAGAAAGTGTATAAAATGTGCACCAAGAAGAAGCAAAGATGAGTTGGAAAGAAATGATAAATTGAAGGCAATAAGGATTAGCATGGGCATGATAAAGCATGTTTACATGGAAATAATGACCATTTCATTAAATTTGAACTAATTTTAGTCTAAGCCCATTAAAAAATGGGTCAAAATCAATGCTTCTAAAGTTCAAAATTCACACATTATAAAACTAAAATTCACAATTTAGGAATCTAGTTTTGTACTTTAGAAACATCAATATTCACACTTTAGAACACAAAATTCGTAGTTTTTTTAATCTATATTCTTGCTATTAGTCCAAATTTAATGAAACATTGGTTAAATAGTTTAGATCAATGTATAGTTAAAGGAGCACATAGTTGGAAAATAGTTTCAATTAAGAGTAAGAAAGTGTCGTCGTGATGTTCACAAGGAAATCAAGAAGACAAGTGAAACTAATGGAAGCACACTTGGAGACGAGACAAATGGAGCAAATACAAAGTGATATAGAGGAACATAAAAACAACATTATCTAGAGACAAGGAATATTGCATACATAATAATGTAGAGAGTGCATACTTTAGTGTGAAATGGAAACATTACATATGGAAGTGGAACAATGAGATGTGGAACTAAGGAAATAGAAGGAAGATGAAAAGATTGACATGTAGGAATAGAGTCAGATGATGAAGAGACATGATAATAAACAATTAGAATAGGCATACAAAGAGTTGGTTAAGTCTAGAGCTAAGTCAGTAGAGTTATGAGTTAGAGTAAGAGAGGACATGTAGAGGGTTGAAAACTCCTAATTGTATAAATCATAACTATGTACTATATTCTACCATATTGATGAAAGATATATTTTTCCCTTAAGATTGTGTGTTGGTCCATAATTCTTATCTGTGATTGTTAGTTTAGATTAGCACCATTTGTGTGACCATTAATTTGCAAGTCATTATGTTGATGAATTGGTGAGTTTAGGAACAACATGCCTAGATTGCATCATTACTATTAGAGAAAAGTTGAGCTCTCAAAGAGAGAGAATTGAGTTGACAATGGGTGCTTAGAAAGAAACATAAGCCACATGAGAAGAAATGACATGAAGAGGCAAAATATGATAGTAAATAAAGAAATATGGAGATAGATAAAGGAGTTGAAAAGTAGACAAACAAATGTAGAAGAACAAATTAGTGAAGCAAAAGAAAAAGGAAAGGAAGAATAGGAAGTGGAAGAAGGAGATCTTAAAAGGCATATTGTGAGACTATTAAAGAGCAAGAAGTGAACAAACTTTGAAATTTTCTATAATTGAGGAAGATTTAAAATAGAAGAATTGATATATTTTCTAAGAAAGATAAAAATATATTCTAAATTTGAGCAAATGGAAGACCCCTCCCACCCACACCCCCACCCCCACCACCACCCAAATCCCCCTGACAAAAATAAAATTTACAAGTATGAATTTGAAAGGACACATTGTTATTTGATTAGACCATGTGTAGTAAGAGAAAAAATTGCAAAATGATAATCCCACCCCCACCGCCACCCAAATCCCCCTGACAAAAATAAAATTTACAAGTATGAATTTGAAAAGACACATTGTCATTTGGTTGGACCATGTGTAGAAAGAGAAAAAATTGCAAAATGATAAGGAAAATATTAAATAGGAAGCAAGATGTGCAAAATGATAAGGAAAATATTAAGTAGGAAGCAAGATGGTGCCAACACCAAGAGATAACTATTTTACCAAGGATACAAATAAACAATGTCGAAGTAGTTGTGTAGTTGGAGATAGAAGTAGTAGAGTGTACATGATACATATAAGAATTATACAAATAAGCAATTTGAGTTGGATGTGAGGAGGATGAAGACCAACACGTTTCGAGGTATGTGAATCTATTATGTTTTTTATTTATGATCAAATAATTTTCATAAGTTACATCTAGTAGTAGAATGATATTAATTATAATTAAAGGTAAAAGAGAATTTAGTATGAAATGCAAGCCCATGGAATTTTGTTAAAGAAATAGGTGCAAGTAGTAAATGTAGAACAAAGAATTACATGTCCAAGCTGGTGGAAGAGATATGAGAAGAGAAAGTAGAAAATTCTAAGGAAGAACATGCATACCATGTTGGATGTAGAGATCAATGATTTTTTATATGAAAAGGTAGAGGATATGGTAGATACAAGTAGACCATCTATATGATTGAAGGTTGTAAGTTGCTTAAAGGCCCAAAAAGAGAAAATGTACATGGAGATGAATATAGCTACATTAGCATAGGGAGAAACTTCATAAGAAATAGAAAAAAATGTAGTAAAAAAAAATATAGCAGCATTAGGTTAATATTGACTCAGTCATAGAGTAGTTAGGTTAACCTTGATATAATTGATGATAGGTTTACCATTCATGGTTTATGGGCCCATGTTTTTTTGTAACCCATGTTATTTTCCCATGGTATTAGATATGATGAAGCATATTTAATGGCTTGGAATAATCCATTGTAAAATGCCACAAGTGGTCGGCGTTGGCCTTGCTTGGCCGGTTTGGCCAAGGTTAATATATATCTATTGTTGGAAAATTGGTTGTCATTGATGTCAACCCTACAAGAAGTCCAACAGCCTCTAGAAGTGATGGGAGTATTTGAAGAAGTCTCCAAAGTGGTCCCCTTATGGTGTAGCTTTAAGCATGGCCCTCACAGGAAGATGCTTTGAAGAAGTCTACAAGAAGCCTTGAAAGTATGGTTAAGAGGTTAAGTAAGAAGCCCCGAAGGTGTGGTCATGAAGCTCGAAGTTGATTGAGGAAAAAGAGAGTGAAAGACATTGCAAATGGATGCAAAACCCTCATAGATTGATAATCCTCATCATGTCATTTCCAACGGTACGTGGCATGCCACGTGGTTTCTCACGGTTGAGGAGTTATACCCTCTTAAATATGAAGCCTCAAAGTATGGTTAAAAATCCCCTAAATGGTTGCAACAAGAAGTTATAAGTCGGTCCCAAAATCAAGAAAAGGAGAAAAGTTGTTGCAAACGATAAGTTACAGATTGACTCAAAGATAAAGTAAAGAAGTTACTTAGAAGGGTATAAATACACATCAAGAACCTCTCATTTGATATCTAAGCAAGTGTGTGTTTTTGGAATGGAGCTAGCATAAGTGGGTTTTCACTTGTGCTAGGAGAATTGGTGATTTCAGCAAAGAAAATTTGGCTTAGGAGAAAGACATAGTCGAATCGTACTCATTGCCCTTCTCTTGATTTTCTCCCATTCTTCCCTCGACATACCTATCAGAATGGTACCTGGACAGACTGTTTCCCATTGTTCTCGATCTACAAGGAGATCTTCAATTTTAAGCTTCCAAAGCTCAAAATTTTGGCCATTGAAATTTTTGATCTCTATTCTTGAGTTACTCACCATTCTTTAAGCACAACTTTAAAGATCTTTTACTTACGACTCTTACTGAACCCAGGGTTTATCTCAGATCCAAGGTCATTAAATCGAGCTCTGATACCACATGTTAGGAAATGACAAACACTTCCACTCTAATCCTAGAAGAAGTGAGGAAGAAAGATATAAGCTATAAAATAAATGACAAAGAAAAAATTCAGTACACAAAGATTTTACTATGGAAACCCAAACGGGAAAACCAACATTCATTGAGTGTCTTTCTCTCTTATTGTCTTATTCATTTAGAATAAAATGCTACATTCCTTACATTAGTATACACCTAAGATACAATTGACATCATACCTTCTTGTTTTACACAAGAACAACCCTGTAGCTAATTCAACTTACATTTACATGACCAACAACCTCTGAAATTATTTCTCTAAAGATTAGCTTTTACAACATTACAACACGCCTTATTTATAGGCTTTACAGTAGGAAAAACACTAAATAAAGGCGCCCAAAAATGGTTATAGACCCACGTAGATCATTGGCTACAAATCCCTTGCATCTCGAGATTCTATTACAGTCGACTACCAAGTCAGTTTACCAGTCGACCTCCATTCGATCTTTAGTCGACTGCCACACAATCGCATGTCGACCTCTTGTTCGTCGACCTCTTCAACTTGCTGTCGAGCATCTTGACTTTGAATTTACCTTGTTGAACACTTCGACCTTCTACTTTATCTGTCAGTCAATCCACCTCAACTAGACTTTCACTGTAAAGAATATGACAAGCCAACAAGCTCACCTATCAATCCATTTTTCCTTAAATGTAGTCGTTGAAGATGGGTACAACTAACCAAATATGTAGACATTGTCTTGAAAAAGTTATTGGAATGAGCAAAGAAAACTAGAAAAGAAGCACAAGTGTCAATGCCATTAGGTGATCTGGATTGTATCATCATATACTTTTTCATCTATCTTGGTACTTTTTGGGTGGAAAAAATTGGAGGAATCGGCTTGCAGGGCCATTTTAGTGGCAAGTCCCAGTTTGGAAAATTGTGGTTCGAAATCTTCTGAATCCATTTTAAGTCATTAAATGGCATTTTTTAAGGTTACAATGTCTGTAGCTTGAGTCCACACCCTCAATGTTGATTTACACACTGAGGCCTTTCCAACAGTTCAAAAATCATCTTAATCAAAGTTTGTATGCAAAAGTTATGCCTCCCGCAAGTTGACCTACCTTGTTAACCACCATGGTACGGGTGTATGCCACATCAACCCCCATTACTCAAACATACGAGGTTATCCATGTGTGTATTTTCAAGAATATTTTAGAAGGTCCAAACTATATCACTAATTAAGGGTTGAGGAAGTCAAAACCTTAACCCTAGATGGCTATCGGGCTATGTTAAGTGCCAAGCCTCTTGGAGGAGAAGGGGATCCATTCTTTAGAATTGTATTTGTTTCATAGTTGAGAAGATCATTTAGGAGTGGAATTTTGAGAGCATAACAGAGGAGGAAAATATTTTGAAGCAGTCATACAGGCCACAGTGTCAAAGGAAACTCCATAGTGGGTGCCTCTTTCTTTGTATTTGCATTTCTATAACTGAAGAAAAGACAACAAAGCATAGGTATCACCTTCTAGCTAGGTTTTCTCCTATATTGGTGTAACACCATGTTTTCCCCCAATTTGTAATTATAACTATGACTTAAGGTCGCCATGATTTGCGATAGGGATATTTGTCTACTATAAGACTAGAATAGACATGTTCAAACTATGTAAATATATTTTTTAATGCAAATCTTATTGGACAACTGACTGAAGGGTGAAGTGTCGATACAAACCATGATACTATGAGTGGAAACCAGTGAGGGGGGAGGGATTACTTTGGCTAAGAGCCATAGTTCCCTTTTTTCCAAAATTCATATTTGAAGACATTTTCCCTCTTTCTCTTTTTTCTAAAATCAATTAATGAAGGGAGTTGGTAGTTGGGAAACCAACCACCCACAATGAATGGAAGTATGGGAAAATGGCTAGGATGGATGAGGACTATCAACCAGGCTATAACAGAGTACCCACCTCATTTTTGGGGTTGACCCATGAACTCCTTTGACACATGGAAGAGAAATCGTGAACCTTCAAGAGAGGGAAGTTTTGGCATGGGGGGGAAGTCGGTGACATAAATACAAGGAACCAGAGAAGAGGAGCATAGATTACAAAGTAGAACTAGTTGTTGAATTATGAGCAGGGAAGAACCCTAACCTGACTTGGAAGGAGGGTGGAAATTCCAATGCATGTTGGATAGGAAACCCACACTAAGAGAGGAGGGTGTCTAGGGACTATGTAGTAGTGAAGGGACTCCCATGTGAAAATGTTATACTACTTAGAAGGAAATTGGGAAAATTCATAGAGGTCCTGAATTGGTGGGTAATAAAGGGGATTTTTGTCATTGAATTCCTATGAAGGAGAGTTTCCTTCACACACAACCCAACCTTTTTCCCTTAGAAACCTTAGTTTCCCTAGTGGTATCATGGTCTAGCAAGGGGGCCGTTTTTTGTAGAGAGCATAGTGCAATAGAGCCTACGGTTGGGTGGAAAAGTGCACACCCTCAGTCAGTTTGGTCTAGTTGGTAGTTATATACAGATAAGTATTTACTTATTTCTTATATGTTCAAATGTTTGGATAGAACATGTATGGTTTACATTCATGAAATGTTGTGGATTTATGAGCAGGGTGGAATGAATGTTTAATCCTGTAATTCTCTATATTTTGGATAATTTTATGTTGGTTATCTTCTTTTGAATATATTCTTAGACAAATTGTGTCTCATGGCATAAAACCATGTGAATGGTATGGATTGAGTGGGAGTTCATTTACCGAGGAATTGGTCTCCCCTTTGAATCTCCAGATCCTAAATTATGGCCATGGTAAATATAAACCAAGAGGTTGTTCTCCTCAACCTTTGAAAGCCAATTGTAGAAGATATGGGCTATCCGATCTTTCTTTCCTTTCTATATGTTAGTGGAATGCTCTAAAGCAGAAGGCCCAAAATCTGGAAATGTCAAGATGATAGATATCCAAAGATTCCTTTTTTAAAATTCCCTGATGTAGGAACTTGGACGTGGAACATCATGGTGGAACCTTGATGCAGAAACCCAGACCTATCAAAAACCTTAACTAGTTTATGAGCTAGGTGGGGATCTGGCGAAGCCTTCTAAAGGCAGTTGGAGAAAAAGTATGAAATTCAAATAGCCCTCAATGTGCTTAAACCCTTGTAGCGGAACCTTAACCCATATAGTGGAAGGTAGATGCCACGTGGAAAGGACAAGTGTCCATCTGTGGTAAATTCAGGACAACGAGAAGAGTCATTAAAGTTCAAGCACTTCTAGGCCTTAAAGAAATAAGGATTGTTGATCATGTTCTATCTCAGCCTTAAGATCTTTCGAAAATGTGTTTTCGAGAGGATCCATTCAGAAAGTCTAGTGGAGACTTTGTATTTCTGAAGAGGTTAGTTCAACCAACTAACCATCAGACGTCTTTGAACCCAAAATGAATATGGGCCATTAGATCAGACATGTCTCAGTCATTGGATTTGTAGGAACCCGATGACCCCTTTAGAATAAGTGTGCAACTTGATAACCCTCCTTGATCTAGGTTGTTGATCGGGTGTGTTCCTCATTGTCTAATCTAGTGGATGTGAATGTTGTATCGGGAAGGCTTGTTCAAGTGAACTTTATTGGAAAGACTCATTTGGTAATATTTCACCGATGGGTGAGTTTAAGGGAGAGAGTACGATAGTGTATCAATCTTTAGACCTTGGAAATATTTGTGATTATGCTAATTTGTATTCCCAACGGAAAAGTTCGAAAGCGAGCATCCAATACTCTTGTAGACTGCGAACTTCGGAGAACCTCTAAAGAAGTGTTAACCTTGAAATCCTAACATGGATGGTCTGAGTGGGGGAACTTGACAATATTGTGGCCTTCTTATTTTGCAAAGGTTGGAGTATGGCTATATGGAAAATTCCAATAGGCTTGCGAAAGTATGTTTGAAAAAATATTTGTGAGCTTGGTAAGTTAACCTTCAACTAAGGGAAGTCTAACAATGTAGTGGGCTTCAGAATTTGGGAAGAACCTCGAGGAGTAGTAAATCATCACTTCGATGGAATGAACCCGATAACCATTGTCCAATAGTATTTGGGCTTCAAATTTTTGGAGGAAATTGTGATTTGGTAAGTTATCTTGTCCGACGAAGATTTTTCTATAGGGCGATTTTGATAGTCTTGCGGGCTTTGAAAGCCCGAAAGTTTAATAATAAATTCACGTCAGTTGGATGTGCAGAGTGGATCCAAATGGATAAGATGATGTCACCTATGAGTGATGCCTTATAATATTTGGAAGACCATATCTTTCTGACCAGAGCTTGGATTTGAGTGCGGTTACGATCATTGGAAATCTCTTGAGAGCATAATTAATCTCCAAGCTTAGAATTAGAGCTAGAATGATGGTTAAGAAGAGAAATTTGGTATGCCTCACCAACCTAATGAGGGTTAGGGGTCGGGTGTGTTATTATTGTTTTTCCTAGGATACATTTTGTGTTCATTTGTGTGGATGGTGTGTTCTTTTGCTTAGTCTTTCATTTTCACATTTCAGTTATTTGATTAATTTGAGCATTAAGCTAGTGATTATAAATTTGAGATCTAAGGAAAATAAACCCGCATAATAAAATATTTCAGTATAATATAAGATATGTTGTGAGAAACTATTTAGTGGAATATCCACGGTAGTTTATAGATAATATTGGTATTAGAGAAGTCTTCTTTGGGGTATTTGTGGAAAGTTGTAGGATTTAGGAATTGTCTTAAGAAGAATTTTGCAGAACCCTGACCATAAAAGATGATTCTATCCACAAAAACCCTAGAGATCTAGTAGAAGAGAGATTTGCAAGGTTGGAAGAGAAATTCGTTGATGTCTCTCACAATATGAACCTCCTCATGGCAGCTCTAGCAAACAAGTTTGGATTTTTCAGGGAGGTTGGAGGCTCTAACTTAGAGACTGGATCATAGGGGATACTGGAAGATAATGAAGACCCATAAAAGGAGTTGAAGAAAGAGCATCCAAGTTACAGTTCCATTACCCTTTCACAGTATTTATTTAAAATGGAAGTGAAAGTGGATATCAAGCCATGCCAAGGTGATATTGATGCAATAAAGTTGAATTTTTGGTTGCAATGGTTAGAGGTTTATTTTAGTGTCCACCATATTGAATAAGAGTAGAATATTTCATTTTCCAGACTGAAATTAGAGGGCCATGCATTAACATGGTGGAAAATTCACATGGAAACACTTAGGTTGGAGGGTGATCCACAAATAACTAAGTGGGAGGATTTCAAAACCCTCATTAAGTCTCAGTTCTACCCTATTGGTTATGTAGAGGACCAATGAATCCATTGACATTACTTTAGGCAAAGGTAGGGGTAGAGTGCACAAGAGTACACTGCCAAATTTAGGAAGATGGATATCATGATATGTATCTCTCCCAAGAACCCAGATGTGCTCCTCAAGTATTTGGGGGGTCTACACAATCATTTGTGAAAGAAAGTGATTATCTTCAAGTCCAGAGCAATTGTTGAGACCTATGTGCAAGCACAATATCCAGAAAATATAGGCCACAAAAAAGGACAACCAAATGGTTTGAAACAGAAAGAGCATAAAGACACTTCCAAGGAGGGAAAGAAG
This sequence comes from Picea engelmannii, assembly GCA_009831015.1. Lineage (NCBI taxonomy): Eukaryota > Viridiplantae > Streptophyta > Pinopsida > Pinales > Pinaceae > Picea > Picea engelmannii. Next base: position 132,502 of record ML803037.1, read on the forward strand.
AACATAAAATGGAAAGACAATAAGATGACATCCACTTCACATTAGTGCAAGGATCCAACTAACCACTCTAACCATTGCATTATCGATGGTCACACTAATGAAATGTGTTGGAAACTACATCCATAGCTGAACTCTAAGAACCATAAGAAGGATTCCATGAAGAAGAACCTTCTAGACATGGTTTCAAGCAATCAAGTAGAGAGAAAATTAGATGTGAATGAGAATATTTCCTGCACTTCAGTGAAAAAGGAGGTGAATCTAAGTATCCTTCATCACAAGGAAGAGAAGGAGATGACAAAACTATTCCATATCAATATCCATGTTAGGAATACCAAGGTAGACACTCTATTCAATTCCAATTCACAGGTCAATCTCATAGAAGTTGATTTAGTCAATAACCTTGGGTTGGAGGTTCATGATCATCCAAACCCATACCCATTAGGGTGAGTGAAAAAGGATGCATAGTTCAAGGTCACGAATCAGTGTAAGATCAAATTTTCTATAAGTGAAGACTGTATTGATGAAGGGGATTTAGATATAGTACCCCTTGACGTGTGTGGTATAATGTTTGGAAACCCCTACATGTATATGAGGGACGCGATCTGTTAGCACTCTGTAATTTCCAGAGGTTGTCAAGGGTAGAATAAATTGACAGAGGTAACTTACCAAAACCACTTTTGAAACTGGGATCTAGCCTTGCCAGTTTCAGAGAGGGATCTCTCTGTATGATTTAGATTTGTTTAGGTTTTAGATATTAGGCTAGTTGTTGGCCCTTGGGTATGGAAGTAAGTGAAGAGTAAAGTAGAAAAGACGGAATGCGAATTGCGCGGAAGACACAGTGACTGGCACTAGGTCAAAGTGAGCAGAAGAGCAGAAAAGACAATGCGAAGTAAGAGAAAGCAAGCCGTTGGATCAGGAGATCGAGGATGACAGATCAACAAGAAAGATGGATCATGGACAACTCAACAAGCAGAAAAATCCACCGTTGGATGCTTTGGAGCACCGCGCGAGAAGGAAGTAAAGACAAGTTGGTGAAGCCCTGAAAACGCGAGTCAAGTTGACCTAGGGTTTTGACACTTAGGTTTTGGCCTAAGGCTGTTGGTGAGCTATTGTAATGTATAAATAATAAACTATATGAGGGAAGAGGGGGGGTTCTGAATTGTCATTGTTATGTGTGATTATTGTTGGGAGAGAGAGAAGATTTGAGCAGTGAGGGAATTCTACGTTGTAAGATCTTCAGTTGGGTGCAAAGATCAACCCTGTAGCTGGGTGCACAGGGAGGGAAGAGAGAGAAAGAGAGAATATCTGCTAGCTAAGAGTGCAGATAAGAACTGTATGCTTCCATATTAGTAAATTATAAAGAACAGTTCTATGGACATAGCCCTAGGGAGAGGGTGAACCACGTACATCCTTGTGTTGAGTGTGATTGATGTTGTGTTCTCTTGGTTATGGATATACTGTTATTGCATTATTGTGTTAGATCTGACAAATAGTTGTGCAAAGTAGATCTAAGTTGGCAATTGATATCTGGATGTTGTGTTGTTCTTGTATTGGATCCACTTTGTATTCCCTTGGTTGTAGACATCTGTGTCCTACAACCCCCCATAGCTACTTCGAGTGAGACTGCATCTGCCTCACAGGTGTTGCCAAAAGGGCCAATAGTTAGGGCTTGTTGGTGCGTTGTTGTAGCATTGAACCCTGGGTCTGCCCCTGTGCCAACAAATGGTTCCATTGTCAGAACGAGAATCTTCTTGAGGGAATGTCAAGGTGGTTTCCATCGAAGACAAATATTCAGAAGTGGATAGAGGATCAAGAAAAGGAATTCGATGAAGCCCAGAACAAGAACCCTAAGCTTAGTACAGAGGATTGGTTGGGAAGATATATATTTACTGATATACACGCGATTTTCTTTGGAGGAATTCATCAGGAGTTATACAAGTGGCTAGCTAGGTTAGCAGACACCCAATTTGAGATAAGATCTAAACCACCTATGGTTTGGGCATTGATCAAGAAGGTTAAGAGAGTTGATAACGCCGTGTCAAGAGCAATAGATCACTGGTTCGATAGTACCATTGGAGGGTATATCACCGAGTTTGTTGTTGACAAAGTAGAGTCATATAGCCAAGCTGAGAGGTATTTATTTAAGGGACCCAGAGGAAAATTTCTACACTTTTTGAAGTTGAAGATCAAGATGTTATTGCATGAGAAGAACATCTTGAAGATACAGTAGTTGGTCGGATTGGGAAAGGCTAATGTTCAAGAAATCAGACAACGACAACGACACGAAGGCTAGACATACACGTAGTGGGAGAGCATTCATAGAAGTCCCTCTTGCGAACTTGTTTAAGAAGAACTACGGGGACAAGGGTTTCTACAATGGAGAAGAGGAAAATTTGAGAAATGAAGAGCATTCCGAATCCGCTAGAGCAGAGGAATAGAAAGCTGAAGGATCTCGCCAGGAAGAGCCAGAAGCTTCAGGAACCGCACTGACTATTGAAGTAAGTACTATTATTCCTCCTGTTGTTTAAGCAACATTAAGAAATTAGAGTAATCAGAGTCACCAGAGCGCTCTGAGCACTGTCACTAGTAGTCCACCACATACTCAGTCAGGAAACCTGGGAAGATCTATGGTAGATGAGATGAGGTTACCTACCTTTAGAGAAGATGGATCTAAAGATCATGATCATCACTGGTTTTTATGTGAAGTTGTATGGAGTATTAAGAATATCACCGACGAAGCTATTAAACGAGCTCAACTCAGTACTACCATAAGAGATCGCGCACTAAGATGGTACATGAAATTTGTCCAAGGAGTTGCACCGAAACCACTGAATGTCATTAAGACTGCGCTAATTTCTCAATTCAAGAAACCTAAGTCAGAGTCACAGTGCATTACAGAGCTAAAAGAAATCAAGCAGAGAATAGATGAACCTGTGTGGGAGTTTGATCAAAGATTTAAGACTTTGACAAGCCATTTGAGTTTCCATATCCCAAATGAGCAGAAAAAGGAATGGTTCATTGCTACCCTCTTACCACACATCAGAGTTCCTCTGATGCAGCAAAAGATTGCTTCATAGGCTGAGGCACTGGAGATCACCATGAAGTTAGAATCAAGCCCCGTGGGAGAATCCAGCTCAGGTATGAGTCAAATCTTGAGTCAGCTAACTAGCTTATCTCTACAGGTCGAAGATATGAAGAAAGACAAGGGGAAAGATAAAAGAGAAGACATATGGTGTATCATATGCAAATCAGAAGGCCATGACAAGGAACACTGTCCCTTATTTCATGAATACTTGGCTTCTAGAGCTCCAATCCCTTTGAAGCAAGTTACCCTACCCTGGTGCGAGGTATGTAGAAATTGACATCGCCCCGATGAATGTTACTATCTGCAAAAATATGTCCAGACACCCACAAATCTGTATTGCACGTTCTGTAAGTCGGTAAGACATGATGACATGGATTGTAGGGATTACGACCTCATGCATGAAAGGTCGAGGGATATATACAAAATTAAAGGTGAAGTACAACAAGAAGGAAGCACTGCGCGGTACAATTCCCCAGGAAGAGGAAACTTCAACCCTCGCGGTGGATTCAAAGTAAGAGGAAGAGGAGGAGGTATGGGTCGAGGTCAAGGAAAGATCATCTGTTACAACTGTGCACAACCAGGGCATTTAGCAAGGGAATGTCAGAACCCTTGTACCACTTGCAGCTACTGCAGCTCATTCAAACATGTTATCAAAGATTGTCCTGAGCTGTTAGCCAAACTTCAGGAGAGACGAGGACCTCAACAGAACCCGCAAGTGCACCTGATATATGTTGAACCTCACGGAGAGGACCCTAGAGTCATTGTTATCACTAGAGGGGGCGTTGTTACAAGAGAAGACAAAGTGAACTAAGGAAAGACTACAAAAGAATCAGGAGTCAGGAAAGCTGCAGAGAAGACACAAGTTTTTGATGCAAAGAAAGAAAAATAAATATTTGAGGAGGCAAGAAAAGAATTCGGGAGAGACCAAGGTTCTTCATCGAAGACACGACCATAAGTAAGAGAATGTGGAATGCCTCTAGCATTTGACCAGTCTTCTATGCCAGGAGAAGGAAAATAGGTAAGCAAGCTCATGAAATTCTTATATACTTGTATTAAGTTGATTCAGGATGAAAGCGTTTTACAAGAGCTACAAAATTTAATCAGATAGTACGAGTTAGGAAAGACAGATCCCTTACTGAATAGAGAAGTACACCATGTCTCTAAAAAGAGAAGGACAAATAAGGAACTACACCTTAATGCTCAAATTGGAGAGTATGATATAGACTATGTAGTCCTCGACTTAGGGTCGGAGGTCAATGCCATGAAAAAGCAGACCTGGGCACTGATGGGAAAACCTAAGTTGATCTACTCCCCTATCAGTCTTAGGATGGATAATCAACAAGTTGTAATCCCCTTTGGAAGGTTGGAACATGTCCCAGTGGACATCGACAGAGTAAGGACGTTTGCAGACTTCGAGGTGATTGAGATAGTTGATGATAGTTGTCGTTACCCTGCGTTGTTAGGAATTGATTGGGCTTTCAATAATTCCACTGTGGTTGATTTAAAGAAAAGAAGAATGATGTTTGAAGGAGATGGACTTAGGGTCATTGCACCTTTGGATCCCGATGAAGGTCAGAGATACACTGAACCCATCAGAGAATAAGACCGCACATATGAACTAGAAAACATATACAAATTAACAACCAGACAACAGGATTACATTAATCCTACGGTGGATGGGAACCTAAGATGGCGAAGTGACAACGGATGTTCATCAGATTCAGAAGAAGCACCAGAGAACTGACAGAACAAAATGTACGAAGTATCTACAAGGAGATGTGCTAGATTAACCAGAGAAGTTCGTTGGATCGGCACAACAGTAAGTAACTTGCCCACCTTCGATGGTCTAAATCATTTAGAAGCTTTCTTGTTGGAATTTGAAGAAATTGTACCAATACAACAAATATTGTTGGCAATGGATGAGGCCCTTAAATAAACCCCAACAAGATGGTGGGGGACACACAAAAACAACATTACAGACTGGATACAATGTCGCACTTTGATGACAACACGGTTTTCAGAGCAAGTAGAAGGCTGCAAAGTTAGGTACACAGGTCAAAGTTGTCCGAAGGACCATGTGCGACGTTGCGAGGATGCATGGAGCAACATTCCTCAAGAGAAGTGGGTGCACAAATTCATCAACACAATGGACACAACCCCTATCAATTGGTACCTACAAGAAGAATTGCGCCTCATCACTGTAGAGTGGGAAGGTATGACCCAGAAATTTGTAATTACCTTTTTGTTTGAAAGACAATATCCTACAGTGGATCAAGTGTTACAGATCGTCAAACAGAAAGTATTTGAGGAGGCACCTAGCCTCCCTTTGGAACAAGAAGAGGACGAATGGACTATGCCTCTCTAGAAATTGCAAGGCTGTTACAATATCAATGCTAACGAAGACGATGATCCTAGGAAGGTGAACATCGTCGAAATAGAAGTCCAAAGAGACATAGAAGGACCATGAGTTGAACTACCTTTCATTGGAAAACCGATCAATATCAAGAAAGTTAACATTGGAACAAAGGAAACACCGAAGCTTGCAAATGTTGGAGATTATTGGGATGTTGCCACTATTGACAAGATCACATAATTATTGCATGAATAACAGGACTTGTTTCCAAAAAAGTTCACTGATATGAAGGGCATTAAAGGGCCCATGGGAGAGATGAGGGTCCCTTTGAAACCATATGCAAGGCCAGTTAAACAGAGACCCTACAGATTGAACCCTAAATATAAGGAGAAAGTGAAGATTGAACTTGACAGAATGTTGGAAGTAGGAATCATATAACCTGTTGAAGAGTCAAAATGGATTATCCCTATGGTGGTACAAAACAAGAAGACAAGAGAGATCAAGACCTGTGTAGATCTCAGGAAGCTGAATGATGCTTGTTTGCATGACCCATTCCCTACGTCATTCACTGACGAAGTGTTAGATAATGTAGGAGGACATGAGGTATATTCTTTTACAGATGGATTTTCAGGATACCATTAGATCCAGATTGCCAAGGAAGATCGCCATAAGACCACATTTGCAACAGAATGGGGATCCTACCAGTATACAATGATGCCGTTTGGGTTGAAGAATTCCCCAGCCATATTTTCCAAGGTGGTGGTCGAAGCGTTCAAGGAGTTTTTACATAAATTCCTGGAAGCATATTTTGATGATTGGACTATTTTTAGTTTATTACAAAATTATATTGAATGTTTAAGACTAATGTTGGATAAGTTCAGGTAGTGTCAAATTTCCTTGAACCTGACAAAGTGCATATTATTCTCACCCTTTGGAGTGTTGTTAGGTCATATTGTGTGTAAGCAGGGACTACTGGTATACCCATCTAAGATTGCTATTACAATTGATATGCCCCCTCCTACTTCAGTCAGAAAGTTGCGCACTGCATTGGGACACACTCGATATTACAGGAAGTTCATTAAAGGCTATGCACAGATCACAACACCCATGGAGAAGATTTTGAATAAAGATTGTCAGTTTAATTAGACAGAAGAATGACAACAGAGCTTCGACACACTGAAATAGAAACTGGTTATTGCACCTATCTTGGTTTTCCCAAATTGGAGAAAGGAATTTCATGTGCATGTCGATGCATATTCTATTGCATTAGGAGCTGTGTTAGCACAACCGGGAACTGGAGACATTGACCACTCGTTAGCCTTTGCTAGCAGGAAGCTATCAACAACTGAAATTAATTACACCACCACTCAGAGAGAAGGGTTAGCCATGGTGTATGCACTGCAGAGGTTTCACCACTATTTGTTGGGAGGACAATTTAAAATGTTTACGGATCACTCTACTATGAAATACCTAGTCAACAAGCTAGTGTTGGGGGGGAGAATATGCAGATGGATTCTGCTATTTCAGGAATATGATTTTGAGATTGTGGTTAAGCCAGGAAGAATGAACAAAGGTCCCGACCACTTGTCAAGGTTGGAGCATGGAGAAGAGCCTACTAGTTTGGAAGATACACTGCCAGATGCACAGTTGCTGGTGATTAGAAAGATTGATGATCACTTCTCGGAGATAGTCCAGTTTATGTCAACAGAAATGGCACCAAGTGAATATACAATCACCCAGAAGAAATAACTGGTAGTGCACGCTGCAGACTTTTCACTTATAGATAGACAACTATACAAGATGGGACCTGACGAGATATTGAGGAGGTGTGTTATGGAGATAGAGCGACCATTGATCCTCACAGAAGCTCATGAAGGCATCACAGGAGGACATTACGCAGGGAAAGAAACAACGCAAAAGGTTCTTAGAGTTTTCCTTTGGTGGCCTACCTTACACATAGATGCTAAGGACTATGACAGAGCCTGTGATGTATGTCAAAGAATTGGGAAACCATCCAGAAGAGATGAAATGCCTTTAGCACCGTAGCTGACCCTACAAGCATTTGAAAAATGGGCCATTGATTTCATGGGACCTATAAACCCACCAGGTAAGCACACAGGAGCCAGATACATAATCATTGCAACAAAGTACTTGACCAGATGGGCCGAAGCAAGAGCAGTTAGAGATTGTAGTGTAACTACAACTGCACGCTTCATATTTGATGACATCATAACCAGGTTTGGATGCCCAAATATCCTTATGAGTGATCAAGGCACACATTTCATCAATAAGACCGTTAAAGCCTTGAACGAGGAATTTGCAGTCCATCACCAGAAGAGCAGACCCTACCATCCACAAGAAAATAGGAGCAGGTTGAAATTGTATTATGACAACCCGCTGCCTCGCAGCTCTCATTAACAGCATATGGAAAAGGGTCTAGGTATCAGGTGCAGTTGAAACTGGGTACTAGACATAGAAAAGATAGTCTGCACAAGGAAGGGAGGGATAGAGAAGAAAGCACAGGCTGCTATGTGCAGCCTGAAGACGAAGTAAATCAGAAAGATCAGATCTGAAGTGCCTCAGGATGAGTCACAAGTAAGTGTTGGGGGCCTGTTGGCCCTTGGGTATGAAAGTAAGTGAAGAATAAAGCAAAAAATACGGAATGTGAACTAGGCGGAAGACACAGTGACTGGTACTGGGTCGAAGTGAGTAGAAGAGCAGAAAATATGGTGTGAAGTAAGAGAAAGCAAGTCGTTGGACAAGGAGATCAAGGATGACAGATCAAAATGGAAGATGGATCATGGACAACTCAGTAAGCGGAAAAAGCCATCGTTGGATGCTTTGGAGCACCACGTGAGAAGGAAGGAAAGACAGGCTAGCGAAGCCCTAAAAATGTGGGTCAAGTTGACCTAGGGTTTTAGATACCTAGGATTTTGGTATCTAGGGTTTTGACACTTAGGTTTTGGCCTAAGGCTGTTGGTGAGCTATTGTAATGTATAAATAAGAACCTAGATGAGGGAAGAGGGGGGGTTCCGAATTGTCATTGCTATGTGTGATTATTGTTGGGAGAGAGAGAGAATCTTTGAGAAGTGAGGGAAGTCTGTGTTGTAAGATCTTCAGCTGGGTGCGAAGATCAACCTTGCAGATGGGTGCACAGAGAGGGGAGAGAGAGAAAGAGAGAAGATTTGTTGGCTAAGAGCGTAGATAAGAGTTGTATGCTTCCATCTTAATATATTATAAAGAACAGTTCTGTGGACATATCCCTGGGGAGAGGATGAACCACGTACATCCTTGTGTTGTCTGTGATTGATGTTGTGTTCTCTTGGTTATGGATATACTGTTATTGCATTATTGTGTTAGATCTGACAGATAGTTGCACGAAGTAGATCTAAGCCGACAATTGATATCCAGATGTTGTGTTGTTCTTGTATTGGATCCACTTTGTATTCCCTTGGTTGTAGACATTTGTGTCCCGCAACCCCCCATAGATACATCAGGTGAGACTACATCTTCCTCTCAGGTGAGACTGCATCTGCCTCGCAGGTGTTGCTGAAAGGGCCAGTATTTAGGGCTTGTTGGTGCGTTGTTGTAGCGTTGAACCTCGGGTCTGCCCCTGTGCAACCACTAGTTAAGATAGTCTAAGTTTGTTTATTTATTTATAAAGGTTTACTGAAGAAATGCATTAAAATTCCATTGGGCTATGGGGTCTGTATTAAAGACCAGAATTAGATGCAGTCTTTATGAGGTTCCTTCACAGGGAAAGGTAGTGAGATCATTGGATCTATTAAGGTTAAATGAGATGGAATAGATAGAAAGGGATGTGAGAGTCCGCTGAGTAAAAAAACAATCAAGAATTTCTCTACTTAACTTTAGATGAAAAACATATAGACCATTAAAAGACCAGAAACATAGTGTAACAAACAAATTCTGTTCTTTAACTTCTTTTTAGTGATTAGAAACTAAAAACATAATGATCACAGAGAAAAGTAAAATATTTAACAGAGAAAGATAAGCATCACCAACGATCAAACACAAGAATCCTGTGAATAACCCTTTTATGACTGGTCGATCCTTTTGAAAAGATTACACAAATAGCTCCTTGGGTGCAAAAATCAACCCTCAATACTTTGAAGTGAGAATAATTTATACAATAGTTACACTTGATCATGTCATTAATGACTAGGATATTTTGGAGAAAAAATCTAACTAACTAGATTACAAATTACAAAATAATAGGAATGTTGCTAATCCATTCGAATCCGTGATGTTGATTCTGGGGGAAGTAGTTGATGATTCATCACTTTGACTTGACTGTCTGCTCCACGCTGACTTGAAAATCCACATCACCTTTACTCAAGTAAAGAACACAGGTCTTCCCATCTCTTTTGACTAGGGATGGAAACCTTGAATAACTTTCTGTATATTTCATCCATCTCAGTGTACTTGGAAAAAGTAAGCATTGTAATAAAAATGTGCTTTATCTCATGTTGGATGCTCAGGTCCAACTGTAATGTTTCTAAAAATGTCTTGCCAGTAATACTTCTTTGTATACATGCAAACTTAGACCCATCCTTTTCCACTGTGTTGATCTTCTTCTTGTAATTTGACAGAGTGATGAGATTGTCATTTATTACTAGCAGTCCATGGAGTCCCTTCTTGTGTAGCATTTCAACCTTGTTGAAAAACATATGCACTCCAATGTCCATCATCTGATCTTTCTCCTCTAGCTGCAACAACAATCCTTTCTTGGTCAAGACCTTCTTGAACTCAAGGATAGTCTCTTTCCTCTCTTCAATTTCCAATGCTTCTAACTCATGCTTGGTCTTGGAGTTTAGGAACCTGATGAGCTCGGTGGCCTCTGTAGGCTTCTACCCCAATTCTTCCCTTATCATTCCAATTGCTTCTCTGGCCTTCTGCACTAGTTCATGTTGTTTAAAAACAATTTGTATGAATGGCCATATCTCTGCCATGGATTTGTTGATGTCCATCTAGATGTTTTCCTTGGTTTTAGATAATGTTTTGTCCATGACAATCTCCTTCTGTAGCTTCTGTAGTTGTTGACCAAGTCTCTAAGCTTTATGCATCTCTGCATGATAACTGGACTGAAACATGGACTTCAAGTCTTGGAGGCTTTTCACCTATTCTTGCAATTTTCTGATTTCCTCTCCTTGAAGGGACATATCCTTCATAGACTTTACCAACTTCTCAGAAGCATCTGAAACTTTCACTGGGATGGCTGATGTAATTTTTGTTGTTGTGGCTGCTACTGCTGTACTAACTCCCGTGAGAGGAACTGCATCTAGTGGGATACTAAACATTTGCACATTATGTTCTTTCTCTTTAACCAACTTGTCTAACTCAAGCTCCATCTCTTTTATCTATGCATTCTTCTCCATTATTAGTTTCATCATCTCCTCTTTGTGGCCTTCACTTTCAGCTATTTCCTTTGCTTGTGAATCCTTAGTGGCTGGAAGTTTCAATTGTTTTCTCAAGGAGGCTATGTAAACATTTTTCTTCTTCAGTAACTCTTCAACTTCCTTGACATTAGAAGGGCCATAACCAATCTTCAACACCAACTCCTCTAGGGATTTGATTTTATTATCTTTGGCCAAAGAGGATATCTTTTCCATCTTCAATTGAGATTGGACATTGTTTAGAGACACCTGCAATTTGGTAGCAGTCAATGATGTATTTGTCAAGGTGGAGAAAAGCATCTCCCCTGTTTGCCTATGCATGTCCATTTGGTCTGCTGGATGAACCTCCTTCACATCAAACTCAAATGATGCTTTCTTGTAATCCGAAGTTGTCTTGGGATGGGGGACTCGTGCCTGTAAGAATGCCATATGCATCCTTCCCTTCTTTGTGTCAAATGTAGACAATAATTTATGCTGGGTTGTATATGTCTACTTCCAAAACTGGGCATATGTACTGCTATTCAAAAGTTCATTTCTCTGCTTGATCAATTTGTATTTTTCAAAAATTCTTGATCCCATTGGCTCATGAGAGGACTCAACTGACAATGTAGTGTCTACTTGCTTCTTGGAGGAGGATGTGGACACTATGTGTTGAATGCCTGAGAATGTTGAGGAATGTGGTTCCTCCATGATTATGGTGGCTTGTGTTTCTCCTTCTCTAAATTTGTCTGGTGTGTGGCTAGTTTTAGGCCTCTTCCTATAAACTTGGAAATCTTCAGCTGACACCTATGTGACTGAAGGTGAAACCTATTTCCTGGCTCTTATTTCTGTTTGCACCTGAGGGGTGCTGGTATGTGAAGTGTTGACAGGGGAAGGATGTTCTTCTGTCTCCAACAATGTATTTTCTTGCTAGTATGTCTGATTCATAAACTTTTCTATTTCAGGATTTGGCACATGAGAATAGGGAGAAGTCTTCTGTTTGAGCCTGATTTCTGATATAATTCCGAAGGGGTCATAATTCCATGGGAAGCTTAGACCAAAATCCATATGTTTCAAGAGGTTGTTGGCCTCTTCTCCCGTTGCTCTGTTGTTTCATATGAAAGAACCAAATTGGCTCTTGATCTTGATTTGTTGTTTCTTCTTGAATGATACAAAGTGTATGTCATCAGAGTTTATCATCTGCCTGATATATTCCAATGCAAAGATTTTGACATGGAGGTATTTTGGAAATTTGTATGGTGGAAATTCACACCCATAAACTCTGATCTCAGTATGGTTCTGGTAAAGATACCAGTCCCTTGTTTTGGCCAAGTCAGATATTTGAAGAATTCTCTAGACCTCCTCATTTATCCTTGGTTCCATTCTGCTGCCGAGCATACACACCACTAGATGGTAAAATTAATCATTGAAGTGTTTGATGCCGAACTCAGTGGAATTCTTCCTTACTAGTGATGTCCAAGAAGTCACTGATTGAGGATTCTCATCCTGATCCAATTTCTGGAAAGCATAGGAGAATCTATCTGTCTGGAAGAAAAGGAAAAGGTGCACAAGCACTAAGGAGTACCTAAACATTCCCTCTATTGAGAACTTGAAGAGATGTTCATGTATATTGTCATCCATAAACTGACTGTAATCGAACTGGACTGCAACTTTCTCCTCTGTGGAGAAGATGGATAGAAAACCCAAGATAGATTCGTCTACTCATTCATCATAAAAATAACCTAACATGCAACATAGGGTGAACATGATTTGGTTGGATCTGATTGAGAAAATGGAAGAAGGATAGGGAGGATTTTTCTTAGGCAACTGTGCATCTTCTGGCAAGAAAATTTCGAAGATTTGGGCTCTTTGAGGGAAAGAAAGTTTCTGATAGAGGTCGTTTAGGATTTCAATGGATAAAGGGCTGGCAAAATCAGTTCTGGGGATTTTTAGCATTTGGTTTATTGACTCAGGGGTAATGGTGAACAGAGTTTCACTTGACAAAGACACGATGGCCCTTTGGTCAGGAAGATAATGGGCTTGACACTTAAGGGAAAACTCTGGGAAGTCATAGGTCTGGGGAAACATGTATAATGGAAGATTGGACTCCCAGAGTCTGATCTCATCACTCTGGTCTAAGAAAATGTCTTTTAGCCAGAAGTGTAATTCGAAGAAATTGAATTCAGACTTCGGATCTGCAAATCTGTAATCTTTGTCAGCTAGGGGAACACGGTCCAGGTCGATGGGAGGAGGAAGAAACGGGTTTTCAGTAGTTTCAATGGGTTTGGTTTTGGGCACCATAGTTTAACGAAGATCTGAAGTCATAAATAATATTGACTGTAATTACCCAGTTTTAATGGCACCTGTCGACGGTGTGCCTGGGCGATGATTGGCTTGAAAACTGGAGTCGGTGTTGTGTCTACAGTGTCTGGATCAATGAAAAGTGTGGTAATGGTGAAGAAACGAGGTTAAACAATGCAAGGGGGTGTCTGTTATGGCGTGGGTGGTGACTGGACGAGTAACGGTTACAAGGGATGGCATTGATTGGCCAATGAGTAGATGAGTGTGACGTGGGTGACATTGATTAGCCAACAGGTAGATATGAGTATGACGTGTGACAGGGTAGTGGGGTACGGTGGC
>ML803037.1:162840-173445 GCA_009831015.1 Picea engelmannii
AGCATGCTTGAATAAAGACGTAGTGTGGTCAATTGAGTCAAATTGAGAATGGCTTTAGGTATGCTGGTAGTGAGTCTATTTTGATAGATATCTAAGTGGGTTATCTTGGTCCTGGAAATGTCTTCATGAATGTTAGTGACTCTATTTTGAGAGAAATTTAAGTGTGTTAACTTGGTCAAATTGGCCAGGCCTTCATGGATGTTAGTGACTCTGTTTTGAGAGAAATCTAAGTATGTCAACTTGGTAAAATTGTCAATATCTTCAGGTATATAAGTAACTTCAATTATGTAAAGAACTAAGTAAGTCAACTTGGTCAAATTGGCAATGAGTTTAGGTATATTACATATGAGATTAAGTCTAAGAGATAGATAGGAGAGGGGAACCTTGAATATTTCAACATGAATAATATTGGAATTATTAAGGTTGGAAATTGATATATGTATAAGCTGTGTCAAATTACCCAACTATTGTGGTATACTGCTTGAGAATTTATTATCTTGGAATTTTCTATTGTCGAGATCAAAGTATTCTACATAAGACCCAACTCGACTGGAATAGGACTGTCGAGCGTATTCCTGCTAAGGTCTAGTACACATAGCACTTTATGTTGACCAAATTCGACAAGAATTTTTTCCATCAAACTAGTATCATGAAGATCCACGTGCATATGTGTTTTGTACCACATATATAAATACAAAAACACATACAAGATATCCAATAACAATATAGAAGAAATCCCACTTTATTAATATAAAACCCTTAAGGTAGGGCAACACTTTACAATTGATCATTTTAAGGAAGGGATCCACTCTTGTTCACTAGCCTCTTCGAGGGGACAACCTCATAATGAGCTAAGTTCCAAATACAACACTCTTCAACCATGCTCACTACAGTGTTTACACCTTTATATATAATACTACCTACCACCTAGGAACATTCTAGAGAATGAACCTTCTAGTAAGCCTTCTCACCTTTATTGTGTTCACACTAGCCCTTATTTACTAAATGTGGCCTTCATACATAACAATACATATTAACCTTTATTATTATTCTCCTTGGATACCTCCCTAGGTACCCCATATTATCGCCGTAGCTACACTACAATATGTTCTAGGAGTTCTCAATCGTCTAGTTGGACAAGGAGCCATATGGATATGATGTGATGGCCTTTTTGAAGGCCAATAGAGCATTGAGGTCCCTTTTATCATGGGTGTTCGTTGATGATAATATGAATTCACCTTCTTCCACTATGCAGTTACACGAATGACATTGAAGCGAAGTTAATCCACGGGGCTTGTGGTCATACAGATATTGATCATCATAGATGTTGCTATAGGGGAAGAGGTAAAGGTCAACATCTTTCAAAATTTTTTGGAATACATAAATGGATTAGGGCCCCCCTATTACACCCGTATTTTGCAATCTCAATAATTAATATTTGTAATTCCAACACTACTCTAAATTTTTAGGTGATTTTAAACAAAAATGTTCATAAAAAATAGGACCCAAAAAAATCCAAATCATAGCATGTTTAGACTACCCTACGTAATTGCTTATATATAAATACAACATGTGTGCTATGAAGTCAATTAGTCCAGTGAAGTAACTGCTGGTGTCCTATGAAGTCAATCTAGTCTGGACTTCTATCAATCACATTAAATTGCATTTTTGAATGCATAAATGGATTCAGCCTGAGGAAAAACCCATACACTTAGATTATACAAACTTAACCACTCAAATCTATAGATCCAACCATTCCTCACCAGATTTAAGACAAAATCAAACAAAACACATCCTCATAAAACTGCCAAAAAATTATCTGCCAAAAAATAACCTTTAGACCACACTTATTTCATTTCCCACCATATTTAAAATCCTCATAAAACTGCCAAAAAATAACCTTTAGACCACACTTATTTCATTTCCCACCATATTTCTTGGCCCCACCCTAGTGTAAGATTCTCACATGGCTTTCAAACGCCGGACTCTGGCAACTTACAGGTGAATGAATGCCTCGTATTCCACGCGATTTTGTCTCATAAAGAGATTTCCCAATATTTCTTGGAGTCTATGCCATAGTAAATTCAAGTGAATAGTCATAGTCACATGGCTTCATAAAAGAGATTTCGCATTTCCCCATATTTCTTGGTCTCCATGCCATAGTAAAGTCGAGTCACATGGCTTCGAAACGTTGGAGTTGACAGGTGAACAAATATATCTTATGCCACATTTTCTCCCGTAAAAAAATTTCTTGTCCCTGACACCTGTAATGTGGTAACGCACATGGCTTTGATACGTTGAGCCTCACATTTACCTTGATTTCTTGATAAACGTTGGAGTCTCACATGAAAACTTTGCATTCTCCAATGCTTGATAAATTTAGAAATAATTTGCACCGTCCAATGCTGATAAACTAGAACTGTTTATATCTTCCATGGAAACTTTGCATCCCTAAATCCTATGGCTGCTTCGTGATGAGCGCCCCGTTTCTCCATCACAACCTATAAAAATATTATAGGAAATAAATTAATGGATAGCATGAAATTGTTTTGCTATTGAACACACTCTGTACTGAATACACTCTTCAACCTGCACTGGGGTTGCAGTGATTTCCCCCAATTCAACGCAGTCTGCCTCTGCGTATGCAGGCAGATTTCAAAGAATTCTGGCTTTATGAATATTCTGCATCAGGTCGTTCAGCACGGAGATCCGGCTTACGATCAAATTCGGGTGATCGCCCAGCTTAATGCTCATCACTATTTCATAGTTGTGTTTATTCTCGAATGAAAGAAAACCCAGAGTTTCTCGTGCCTTGTGACGAGCTCCTTCGTTATTAATCCTCTACATGAAAAAGATAGAGAAAAATCATGCGGAACTTCACCAATACCGCCGATTGGCTCAAGGATACCTCCTGTTTGCTAGCAAGACTTGTGACTGTGTCGATCGCCAGGATTTTTCAAACGCGTTGGGGTTTTCCAATCAGACGTGTTGCGATTTAATTCTGTGAGTTCAATAATTTTGTGAAGTAATCTTTTAGTACTGGCTTTAATGGATTTCAATCAGGTTGCTATCGTATAACAAAAACACTCTGGATTCCATGGAGTGAGGGATAGCCATCACCAGAATGGAATTCCGGTCTATCTTGACCAAGTTGGAGATGATCTATGCAGCAGCCGGGCGCTTGGTTTGCATTAGAGATATTGAGGGAGATCGGAACAATGCGAGGCGTGGTGGAGATGCTGAAATGGGAGAAAGTTCACGAACAGGAGATTCAAGGAAGGGCTGCAGAGATCATCTCCAACATGGTCAAGATAGACCGGAATAGCATTCTGGGAATGGCTATGCCCGACTCCATGAAATCCGTGGCGTCTTTGCTGTACGATAGCAGCCAGATTCAAATCCATTCGAGCCAATACAGGAATCAATGGGATGAATCAACTCCGTTGTGAAATTGGGAGTTGGAAAAGACTTAAATAAATAAAAAAAAGTTTGAGAAGAAAGTGTGTGTTCCTGAAAAGTGGAAATAGAAAAACATTTCATTTTAGAGTGTGAAGTTTTTAAAGATAGTAGGGATAACTATAAAAATATCTAGACAGTTAACTTTTGAATAATTTATTTAGCAAGAAGACAGTGGAAAAATTGGAAGAGCTCATCATCAAGTTCAACAAGAAAAACCCTTAACTACAGTTCCTTAACTACAGCCATCAATGTATGAAGCAGTCTGTCTCAAGCTACGGATAATAAGGATACTGAAAATGTTGGCCAACGACAACTACAACTAAGCTAAGATCGGAAGCAGAGATCTACTTTCCAAAATTATCAGAGTCACAGAATTAAAGCGCAGCGAGCCGGAATGGTAGATTCCAACGCGTTTGAAAGTCCCGGCGATCGACACACTGACAAGTCTTGCTGGCTAACAGAAGGTCCGTGAGAGGAATCCGTGTTGAAGTTCTGCATAAGTTCTTGGACAGGGTGATGATACCTATCAAATGAAGGAACTCATCACCAAAGCAGGAGAAGCCCTCGGTTTTCTTTCACTCGAGAATAAACATAACTGCGAAATAATGATGAGCAATAAACTGGGCGATCACCCGACTTCTATCATAAGCCTGATCGCCGTGCTGAACGACTCGGTGTAGTGTATTCATGTAGCGAAAATTCTTCGAAATCTGCGTGCATACGCAGAGGCAGGCTGCTTTGAATTGAGGGAAATCACTGCAACTACAGCGCAGGTTGAAAAGTGTATTCAATTGGATCCCTACACATTGTGTTCAATCGCAAAGCAATTTCTTGTAATATTTTTACAGGTTTTGGTGTTTGTGATGGAGAAATAGGGCGCGGATCAGGAACCGGCCATAGGACTGGCTTCTCAGATCTTCAAGTTTATGAGCAAATTAGATTTCGATCGTGTCTTCAAAGAAAGGAGGGCTGAAATAAAGAGATCGTTGATTTAGGAACTGGTCGAGTTCTTCCTGAGGCACCCACGTCCATCTAATGAGGTTCCAAGCATCAGGAGATTTAGCATCCGCGGATTGCTTAATATATAGAAATATGTAAAATCAAAATGTTTGGCATTGTATGTTGTAGTAAATAAGTCCGGAGGAGTTAGGATGGATCTAACTTGGTTGTATTACCTTGCAATTGTTAAAATCAAACTGATTCAGTGTTAATTATACATTTGCATTTAACAATGTGTTTATATAGGGTTAATCATTATATTTACATTTTATTTTTTAATATTTGCAATAAAATATTGTGCATTCTATTCTAAATCTAATTTTATTTATTTTTTTATTATTTGAGATTTTTTACATTAACTTTTTCATATTTCTATTTGTAATTTATTTTATATTATATTATTTGATATCAATATATAATGTAATTTACCCCACTTTCAACATATTAATATTTGAATGAAATAATTACTTAAATAGATGTAACTTATTTGTTTAAAAGTATATTATCAATGAATTCAATATACTTCTTGGATGGGGTGATAAGTGGCTCGCAAGGGATGACAGGTGGAGGTAGGCAACATAGGGAGTTATTAACCCCTATCGCCAACCTCCCTTCTCTCCAGACTGAATGATCCACACTCAATGAGGAGTAATGGTAGCGCATCGGGCACTCCAAGGTGACTTAATGGTGCCTTGCACGAACCAAGCTAGGCATACCAAGCAAAGTACTAGCACGAGGCTAGCAGCCATCTCGACTTTCATGGCATTTGCCCCTGTCAATTCACCAGGCACTATGAAGGCCTGTGCCCTGAAACGCTCTCCCATTCCATCTTTCCTTTGTGCTCGATTGTTCCTTAGCTTTCTCTTCGCCTTGTGCTCGAATGTTCCTTGGCTCTCACATTCCATCTTTGCCTAGCACTCGACTGTTTGGCCACCCACCGTCAATCCTCCATTGTTTGGCCACCCACCGTCTATCCTGCCCAATCCTTACCTGAACGCCCACACCATGCCCAGAGAGGGGAAAATCCAAAAGGGGTCTGTTGTACTACAACGCCCTTACTAGACGCAATAGACTCCCCCCCTCTCAGCTTGCCCTCATCAAGACTAGTCACCCCGACCAAATCCATAATTGGCCTTAGCAACCCCGACCTCCAACCTCTATTCCCTCATTTAACTATGGCAGTTGCCCAATCGAGGAGGAAATTCTCCCTCCTGAGAAGCTCGCCCCTCTGCTTATCTTTCACCCGGAAATCGCCCCTCTCAGAGCCCATACTCCGGATCATTTTTATGGCACTAGAGAATGCATGGTGGAGGAAGAAATTCCTCCCAGTTGGAAATTGGACATTCCAGCGACAACACCAAATGCAAACTTGGAGATGGACGCATAACTGATGGAGGAACCGCCTCCGCCCACCTAGATTTAACTCTTGGACGAGCATCTTCAGCTCAGCTCATTTTTGAGCTGTGGCAGAAACTTGACGACTAGACACACATCCAACAAATCCTAGGACAAGGAATGGACCTCCTATTCGATGCCATGATGGAAGCTCCAACAAGCAAGCGATGCCCAACCTACGACCATAAATTTGTCCCAGCCTACAACGCTCATTGTAGTGCGAGTCCGAGCTCACATTTGGACTAGCTCCCGCAGGTTTATGTTTTTCTTTTGGCTATGTCAATTATGCAAATAATTGAGATTCTCTATGAGACGGTGTATGTTAGTCGGCCATGGCCACTGGTTAGTCGATCACTGTGACTTTTTTTGTCAGTCAGACATTTTCACTGTCTTGTTCAAACAATTACAGTTGCTCTTGAATTTTTATGGCCACATGTCCTAGTTTCCCAGATGTGGCATGACAAATGGCAGAATCCAGATTTTGTAATGCCAGGTGTATTTGTGAATATCAATATATTGTTACTTTTATTTACAAAAAAAATGAATTCAATACACTAAATTGTTTTCATCTATATCATTAAAAATGCATTAAATTATTTTTCAATATAGAGTTGAAATCAACGTGCCTAATCATTTTATAGTGTATTGTTATTAATGTATTGATATTTTATATTTCTGAATGCATAAATGGATTCAACATGTTAAAAACCCCCTTAGATCATGTAGACTTAACCACTCAAGTTTGTAGATCCAACAATTTCTCATCAGATTTCGGAAAAAATTAAACTCTTAAGATCCAACTATTTCTCACCAAATTTCGAGAAAAATTAAATGGATAATACCCCCCCAAAAGAGCCAAAACCTAGAACCAGACTACTGCTTTTAGCTATGTCTAACATTAAAATAATTTTTTGTTATTAATATTTCTTTTTAAATGCCACGTGTCAACTTCATGTTCAACATGAAAACCTTTTTTAGATTGATTTTTTTTTGAAAAAAGTTTTGCATTTAGAGGGTGAGGACTTATGATGGAGCTATGTGGTTGTATTGAGATGCCGTTGCTTAGAAAATTATAACTCAATTTGATAATATATCTAGTTATTTAATTTCCTTTGGCAATATGTGCTCATCATATATTTACATCTAACAATAGATGTTCATTATATTGATATATATATATGTTTATTTTATTCATATTTTAATAATAACTATTTTATTTATATTCTAATAATAATTATTTTATTTTCCTTTCATTATCTCCATTGTTTTAGCATTATATTTCTGTTTGAAATTTATTCCATGTTGTTTGATATCACTATACATAATGTAATTCACTCACACCTTTAGCATACTACTATTGATACCTTTACTAAATAGTTATTTAAATAAATGAGACTTGTTCGTTTTTAAGTGTACTATTTAAATGCTACGTGTCAACTCCATGTTGAGCACGAAAGGAATTACACAACTCCTCATATAAATGCTACATGTCAACTCCATGTTAAGTACGAAAGAAATTACACAACTCTTCATATTGAGTTGTAGAAAGAACCCCTAACCACAATAAAAAATGTTTTTACTCTCTCTATATGGTATTTTATATAAAGTTGTGGCATTTTATATAAAGTTGATATTGAGATATTACGTCGAAATATTTGATTTATGACTTACGTTCAAACAAATTTTGTTATTAATACTCTTTTTGTTATTAATATTCTTTTTAAGTGTCATGTGTTAACTCCATATTAATCATGAAAATAATTGTAGATCTCTGTCATCTTAGATTGTAAAAACTGCCTTTGGATGCAATAAGAAATGTTTTTACTTTCAACTATTTATATATAAATATGTAGTTTCCATAAAGTTGATATTAAAATATTGCATTGAAATATTTTTTTTTATAACCAACATTGAAATGGTTTTTTAGTTTTTAATATTCTATATGCAGACTGTGTATAATGCAAGATGCTTATGTACGCGTGATTTACATAGAGCAGGGCGTGTACACCTCTGCAAATTTTCAAAAAAGAAATTTTTTGGACAACCAACTTGGGCAAGGGAAGTTGGTAGGCACTTGGAAGGTAACCAAAGACCCAACCTGACTCAAAACGCTCAAAAAACTCAGAAAGACACTGAAAATCAAATCAAACCAAGATCTCCCACTAAGACCCTAGAGAGATTCCTCAGTGGAGTCTCCAATTCTGTTATCGGGAAATTTACCCTAAACTGGGTCCAAGGAATAGGCAGAGCGATAACTCCCTTAAAACACTGATCTACCTTTAATCTACCCCCAAAACATCTAGACTAAGTGATAAGAGAAAGAAGGAAGAGAGGGTTAATGAGTGCACCTTCAATCCTTACGGTTGATGTAGACCTCTTCCACTTGTTGTTGCCTCCTAGATCACAGATCTCCTCCCAAAGCTGACTTGCAAGGGGTTAAGAATACAATGCAACAACATATACAATCTCTAATGATCACTTTAAGAGCCTAACTATAGATATACATGCTCAAATTAACAATAACATGTAAACATATGGTTTTGGGACAAAAATAATCTCTTTCATTCAAATTCATGATAAAAATGTTACAACCTTTGCTTGTGACCGCTCTATGAACCACTTTTGGGATCCTCTGTTGTGGCTCCAAGTGCATCAATCCCACATTAGATTCTCACGACCAACATACCATCAAGGGAAGGAGGAAATGTTGCATAGGTAGAATGGATGGAGGGGAAAGCTGAGACTAAAACTTAAAGCAGGATGCAAATCTTGGACAATGAAAGAGAAGAGATTTTGATAGATTTTTCTTATTCTCTTTTTCATGTGTCTAAATGACTCCTCAAAACCTCTTTTTATATGAGAAAAATATGGTTATTCGGTTTGGGGATGGGCTACAAGGGGTAAAATGGTTAGAAAACCCTCCATAGCCTTTAAACTCTACCAAATTCCGTGCAATTTTATATCTTTTGAAACTTTTGGAGGTAAACAAGGGCTAACTAGCATGCAACATGTGTATGCACACGAGCTAACTAATATATATCTCGTGAGTGTAAGCAGGCTATTAGTGCAGCAGGGCACATACACCATCCAAAAAATGGTTTTTTAGAAGGAAGCCTCAACAATATTTTTGGCAAAGTATGCAAATGGATGGGCCGAAGTCTTGGATGCATAGATGTGAAAATTTTGGACTATAACAAATGTCTAGGGTTTTGACATTCACGTTTATTGTAAAAAGGCTTTCAGAGCCTCATTGTACTCATCTTCTTGTGAATGAACGGAGCTGTCACATCTATTCTCAGAGATAAGCTGCCACCATTCTAGCAAGCTAGTCTGCATTTTACAGTTTCAACATATTTCTTTATTAATAGAAGCCAAGTTTTACAATATCTCTGTTATTGTTCATTGAATCTATGTATTAATAATATATATCTGTATTCATTTCGTTCTACTCATAAAATCCGTATCACCGACTAGGTTGAAGAACCCAGCTTGAAACAATTGATTTAATTCTTGCGGGTCAAGATCAAAATGAATAGAAAACCTAGGTCTCCTATGGCCTCTTTGCCAAAAATTATTTATGCCCCCGTTTCCTCCTCTGCCATGGCTACCTCTGTTGAAAAAACTCATATCTAAAGCAAATTCAAATCAGAATATGAATCAAAATAACTAATCAATCATCAAGTACTTCGCCTAAAGATAAAATTGAAAAAATTGGCTCTCTTCATTTCACGCATTAGAGTACATGCAAACAATTCATCACTTTGCATATAACAACCATAAGCATTTTGTCAGCTTGATCCATAATATCATTTAAAAGAGGGAGATATAATGATACATGGGATATGACGAGATTTGTAATGAATGAAAAGTGGATTCATGATAAGGAAAGTATGACTACTATTCTAAATACAAAACAAATCTTAAACCCCAAATACATCTTATATACTCATATCATCACCTTCATATAACTGCAAATCTCATCAATTCTTTCTATAATCCTCATTTGAAAATTTGTCACATAAAAGCCTTCGAACCATCAAATTTTTTGTGAGAATCAAGACATAGGAAAATAAAATGATTCGGGAATAATGAGGGGATTGTAATTATCGTATAAACAAAGTTACCAACTTAATGAGAACCATGACCTCAAAATGAAAACTTTGGCCCAAAAAACTCATATTTTTGCAAACAAAACATGAAAATCAACCCCCAAATCAAAAAGTGGTGCTACTGGTAGCACCATTTTTTCAAATGGGGTCAAAATTACAACATTTTTTAAACATGTCCTTCAAAAATCATACAATAGCTTAGAAAAACCTTCAAATAGGCCCCTAAATAAAAAAAATGATGTTACATAATTTTTTTTCAAAACGTTAAATTTATAGATATTTTGAAATTGTACTTTTAGCAATCGATACCATTAAAACCAAAACCTCAAAATCAACCATCAAATTGAAAAGTACTGCTACTCGTAGCACCCATTTTAAATTTGGGGCATTAAAATGACATATTTTTTAAAAGTGGTAATCAAAATCATCGTTACTGCATACAAAATCATCAAATGAACCCTTAAATGCTTATTTTTAAAATCTTAGTTTATCACTCCAAACACAACATAATACATAATGCCATGAAAACAATATATTTAAAAATTTATATTCAAAACCCAAATTTGAAAAAAAAAACAAAAAATTAAAAAAAGGTGAAAAAAAGAGAATGAAAAAACATTAAATATTTTTCACGAAAACAATA
>ML803037.1:205914-216243 GCA_009831015.1 Picea engelmannii
GATCTCTTCAATAGCTTTTAGTTGATCTCTTAACTGAGAGATTCTCACAAAGTATGATGTTATGCTGTCATCATCATTCATCTTCATGTCACAAAGCTCATTCTTCAGACTCATTACTTGTCCAATGTTTCTGACTGAGAAGATGTTTGTTAGGGCATCATACATCTTCTTAGATGAGTCAAGATGGGAGATGTATGGTATCAAGTGGTATTTTATAGAGTCCACTATGATACTCATGGAATTGATGTCATTATCTTTGAACTTCTCTAAAACTGCAATGTTCTGAGGTTCCTTCTCTTTTCCTTCTTCGAACCGTGGTTCCATGATCATTCCTTTCAAGATATCCAACACTTTATTCTTGGCAAGGATGAGGTCAATCCTTGTCTTCCACGCTCTGAAGTTAGAAGCCCCTCCTAACTTGTTTTCTGACTTCATAGAGTAAGTCATAACTGCTTTGACTTGGTCAACCCTTGATTTTGACCAAAAACTCAAGCTTGATGTCTTAGCTTGCTGATAGTCTCAAGAGATGCACTAGGCTAGGGCGCAATAGTCTATCGAGAAAGTAGTTCAATCCATTCACTTTAGGTGCCTCAATGAGAGGGTTAGGGTTTCGTTGTTGCAACAAAAACTGGCTGCAATTGCAATTGAGCAAATCCTCTCAATCTATCTTCCAGCGGTTAGACTGTTTGAATATAGTGTGGGCCCATAACCTATTAGAATATAATGGATGTTCTCATTTAACCATAGACAATATAGCAATATTTTCACCCAACCATAAACCGAAGCCACTCCCGAGCACCTTAAACTTGACAGAGAAAGATTTCGGAAGCAAACCCTAGGCTTAATAGCCAAACAAAGGTGGCACACCTCTCTCCAAGGATAGCACACTAAACAAGAATAACAAAAGCTGATCAGAGAGTCCAACCCAGAAAATAGAAAATGCAGATTGAAGAACTGCCAGCAACAACTGCTCCCAAGACTTGTGCACAAACTGGCCAACTACAGTGCACACAAGTGTACTTCTGTAGTTCTAAGAATTCTGGCCAAAATGAAGACTGAATTCCTATATTTATACTGTTTCTGCCAGAATGCCTAGGCTGACTTCTCATTTTGGGTGCTAATTACTTAGTATATATACATTACTTAGTATATAATCATTAAAAAGAGTGATTAAGATAATTAGCATAATACTAACCAATCAAATTATTAATGACAGTTTTAATAACTGTCCCTCTAGCTTTTTTACTTTGAGTATAGTTTTGAGTAAAGTTAAAGGTTTTTTTATTTCACTGAGTTTCTTTATCTCATGATGTTGGATGAGGAATGAGTTCTTTACCAAATGCCACAAACGTTTTAGTTTGAGTATAGAAAGTTTAAGGTTTTTTTACTGGATATATTTTAAGTTTTTCACTAAGTTTCTTTACAATGTTGTTGGATGAGGAATGCGTTCTTTACCAAATGCCACAAACGTGGTGGGATGTGGAATGCTTTCTTTACCAAATGAAACGAACTAATGGCATGTCTGCTAGCATTCTCTCCTTAACAAGTAAGGTTTCATGTTTCCTTTATGCCTTACCATGTGTTGGTGGCATACATGATGCGTTCTTTACCAAATGCCCGACCGTTTACTAGCGTCATCTCTTTAACAGGTAATTTAACTTTTAGAGTGGAGCAACATGCACCTTACAGAAATTGATGATAAGAAAGCTTATAATACAACTAGTCTATAATTGTTTTGCAGATGATGGATAAAGCTTACAGGCCAGAATGGTCTGTAATGGTTTTACAGATGATGGATAAGGCTTACAAGCCATAACCATCAGTCCTATCTTCCCGTGTTGCAAAACCTAGAAATGTATAGAGAAAAATTCCAATGTGCACTCTTTGAGTTTAGGTCTGTACTTTCATGGAGGTTAAATTGATTTATGCACTCTTTTTTTAAGGATTTACTTTCATTGTTGAAATGCTATATGTGATGGTTTTAAGTTTGATAATTGGTTTAGTTGGCCTTAGTCTCAATATACTAACTTCTTAACCCTCATCACAGGATGTCATGAAGATTTAGATTCCAATTTATATGACACGACACCGCAAGAGAGAAACATTGAAAAGAGCCGAAGCCAAACTGTTGTAGACGATGTAGATCCACTGTAGCTATGGATCAAACTCTGGACATAAGCATTCTTTGTTAAATAGAATTTTCTGAAGAAAGGTTTCAATTTTGTGGATCATTGTTACTTGTTTGGCTATAGTTTTATGAAGATAGGTTTCAATTTTTTTGATCATTGAAGGAATACACATTTCTAATTCGACCAACCCATTCACGCATAGTGTAAACCAAAAGAAGAGCATACTATGAACGAAAAAAACCTATCCTCTGACAGATCCACAGGATTGATAGTGCTAGACTCCATATGCCTATGAAGAATCTTCTAGAAACAACTAACATTTGTAAAAATAAAACAAACATTCTGACACTTGTGCACTTGTAGATTGTCATGGTGTCTAGTGTGCTTTCTTGTTCTCAACTTCCTCTATGCGTTGGTCACGGGAGTTCTCGGCTTCCTTTGCGTGTTGGTCTAACTTGTCCTGGACTTCCTTTATGCGTTTGTCCATGTCTCGTTCATCCTCCCCCTGGAAGTCTGGAGAAAGAAACACCCCTGGAGATGCTGGGGCATTGGTGCCCGAATCTAGTGAATACAGGGAGCGGAGCAGGATCGAAAGAAGAGATTCAATTTTCTCTGGGCGTTGGTCTAGGTGTTCCAACCAAAAACAAAGGTCATCAACGTCCTTACGGACTACGAAGACAAAATCCTGAAGAATCGCTACCGAATATCTGAGTCGCGGGCACGAAGCATAGTCCAATTGGAGAAGAGCTTGGCCTTGAGGCGTTTCCAATTGTAGTTATTTCTCTTGAGCATTGAATTCCTCTAGAGAAGGCACAAAAGGTGGGGATGGGGGTGTCGAGGGAGGTGGCGAGGGAGCGAAGGGTGCTAGAATAGAAGGGTGTGTGTGTGTTGGCTGTGAAGTCGAGGCCAGATTTGGGAGAGGTCCAGGAGAAAGGTCGAGAGAATTAAATTGAAGGTTGAACCATTCAACTCGGAAAGCCAATGGTGATGAAAGAAGCAGAAGACCACTTTGGCCTGGGGAAGACTGAGTGGATGAAAGGGGTGAATAAATAAGTGTGGGAGCAAAGGTAGGCGAGTGTCAGCTGGCCATGGACGCTTTATTCTGATACCAAAGAGCACCTCTCTTTGGCTTCCCTTGAAGGCAAGGCATAGCCAAATGAACGTGAGGGTGAGTTGGAAATGCGAACATGGAAACCCAGGTGGGCACCAGAGATAATGACATAGTGCAAGAGTATCCATAAGGAGAGGGTGATGTATGCAAAATGGAGGGAGGGGCATCTCCATAAGAGGGAGAATGGAGAGTAATTGCACACGAGCGCAGAAGGATCGGATAATGTACAACCTCCTTTTCCATGACAGGAAGCCAACGCAAGGCCCACTAGAGCATTTAGTTGGGATCATGCAACAATGAAATGTTGCAGAGCTCATAGGGAGGAAATAAAGGCAGGAGGGAGCTGCAACTGCCGTCATGTGGCCAGTGGAGAGGTGGCGGACTCTGGGTTATCAGATGGATGCGTGGAGCATTCTAACACCCCATCCTGGGGGATATCTATGCTGAGAGAAATAGCGATGCAATCCTAGAGGATGGGATGATCATTGTGGGTGGGGGACATATAGAGGATATCAGGTCCTTCCAAAGCCACTCCAATATTAGCTAGTTTTTCTGCTACCTGATTGGCTTTCCGTCTCACATGAGAAGGAATGAGCACCAAGTGAGGCGAAATGAGAGCTGCAATGGAACCAAGTCCCGTGGTAAGTCACCAACAAGGGGAGATGTTGTCCAGATCTGCCCCATTGAGTATTTTTGTGAAAAGGCTTAGAATTATTTGTGAATCCCCCTCGATGATCAGTTTTTGGTGCCCATTGTCTTGAGCAAGTTGTAAGCCTTTGATGAGACCCCAGAGCTCAGCTGCATTGTTTTTATTATGGCCAATGTTGTCGGATGTGATAAGCATAATGCTTTCTTGACTGCTGCGAAGAACTGATCCGAAGCCCGTAGGGCCCAAATTGCCTTTGGAGGCTCTGTTAAAGTTTAATTTTAATGAATCTTGGAGCTGGAGGAGACCAGTGTGAAGGGATGCCTTTGGCTTGTGAACTTTGGGGTTTCCTTGAAAAGTGTGTGTGGAAGTTGATGATCCATTTGTCCAAGATACACTTTTCCTGGGGAGGACAAGACACGTCCTCCTCTTTCCAGGGCTGAAGGAGGATGGTTTCTATGATGTTGTCATCTATGTGTTGCCAAACTTTCTGCCAGTCAAGCTGAGACGAAAGAAATATTCGTGTGTTTCGCTCTTTCCAGAGCTTCCAGAGGATGAAGCTCGGAAGTAGCTACCATATACGGTTTAGGATGGGAGAATGGAAAGATGAGTCTCTCCATTGTTCTAAGGTTTCCTTGAGGCCTTCTTATTTGTGGTCCATGGTGGGCATGATAAAGGCGCAGTGATCCCATATTTGTATATTGTAGGAGCAGAGATTGAGAAGGTGGTTTTGAGATTCCAAATATTTCCAACAAAGAGAGAAAATGGAGGGCCCGAAAAAACCTCTTTTTGTGAGATTGTCCTAGGTAAGGATACTCTTGTGTGCGACGAGCCAAAGGAAGGTGCTTATTTTTGGCCAGTCCTTGATCACCCATATTTTTTCCCAAATTGGTTCCTGGGGGAGCACGTTTGAGGCTGTCTTTATGTTGTAGGCCTCTTTTATGGTGAATATGCCTCGCAAGGAGTGCCCCCATCTTAGGATGTCGTCTCCTTGAAAATTTTTAATTTTCCTAGAAGAATTCAGCTCATACCAAGGATGAAGATCCATGTGCTATGGAGCGTGTAGTTATGTGGGAGTGGACTTCCAATGATGCCAAGTTTGGATCATTGTTACTTGTTTTTGGATCATTGTGGATCATTGTTACTTGTTTGGCTACAGTTTTATGAAGATAGGTTTCAATTTTTTTGATCATTGAAGGAATACACATTTCTAATTCGACCAACCCATTCACGCATAGTGTAAACCAAAAGAAGAGCATACTATGAACGAAAAAAACCTATCTTCTGACAGATCCACAGGATTGACAGTGCTAGACTCCATCTGCCTAGGAAGAATCTTCTAGAAACAACTAACATTCGTAAAAATAAAACAAACATTCTGACACTTGTGCGCTTGTAGATTGTCATGGTGTCTAGTGCGCTTGCTTGTTCTCAGATTCCTCTATGCGTTGGTCAGGGGAGTTCTCAGATTCCTTTGCGTGTTGGTCTAACTTGTCCTCGACTTCCTTTACACATTTGTCCACGTCTCCTTCATCCTCCCCCTGGAGGTATGGAGCAAGAAACACCCCTGGAGATGCTGGGGCATTGGTGCCCGAATCTAGTGAATACAGGGAGCGGAGCAGGATCGAAAGAAGAGATTCAATTTTATCTGGGTGTTGGTCTAGGTGTTCCAACATAAAACAAAGGTCATCAACGTCCTTACGGACTGCGAAGACCAAATCCTGAAGAATCACTACCGAATATCTGAGTCGCGGGCACGAATCACAGTCCAATTGGAGAAGAGATTGGCCTTGAGGTGTTTCCAATTGTAGTTATTTCTCTTGAGCATTGAATTCCTCTAGAGAAGGCACAAAAGTTGGGGACGGGGGTGTCGAGGGAGGTGGTGAGGGAGAAAAGAGTGTTGGAATAGAAGGGTGTGTGTGTGCTGGCTGTGAAGTCGAGGCCAGATCCGAGAGAGGTCCAGGAGAAAGGTTGAGAGAATTACCTTGAAGGTTGAACCATTCAACTCGGCAAGCCAATGGTGATGAAAGAAGCAGAAGACCACTTTGTCCTGGGGAAGACTGAGTGGATGAAATGGGTGAAGAAATAAGTGTGGGAGAAAAGGTAGGTGAGTGTCAGCTGGCCATGGCCGCTTTATTCTGATACCAAAGAGCACCTCTCTTTGGCTTCCCTTGAAGGCAAGGCATAGCCAAATGAATGTGAGGGTGAGGTGGAAATGCAAACATGGAAACCCAGGTGGGCACCAGAGAGAATGACATAGTGCAAGAGTATCCATAAGGAGAGTGTCATGGATGCAAAATGGAGGGAGGGGCATCTCCATAAGAGGGAGAATGGAGAGTAATTGCACACGAGTGCAGAAGGATCGGATAATGTACAACCTCCTTTTCCATGATAGGAAGCCAACGCAAGGCCCACTAGAGCATTTAGTTGGGATCATGCAACAATGAAAAGTTGCATAGCTCATAGGGAGGAAATAAAGGCAGGAGGGAGCTGCAAGTGTCGTCATGTGGCCAGTGGAGAGGTGGCAGACTCTGGGTTATCGGACGGATGCGTATAGCGTTCTAACACCCCATCCTGGGGGATATCTATGCTGAGAGCAATAGCGATGCATTCCTAGAGGATGGGATGATCATTGTGGGTGGGGGATGTATAGAGGATATCAGGTCCTTCCAAAGCCACTCCAATATTAGCTAGTTTTTCTGCTACCTGATTGGCTTTCCGTCTCACATGAGAAGGAATGAGCACCAAGTGAGGCGAAATGAGAGCTGCAATGGAACCAAGTCCTGTGGTAAGTCACTAGCAAGGGGAGATGTTGTCCAGATCTGCCCCATTGAGTATTTTTGTAAAAAGGCTTAGAATTATTTGTGAATCCCCCTCGATGATCATTTTTTGGTGCCCATTGTCTTGAGCAAGTTGTAAGCCTTTGATGAGACCCCAGAGCTCAACTGCATTGTTTTTATTATGGCCAATGTTGTCGGATGTGATAAGCATAATGCTTTCTTGACTGCTGCGAAGAACTGTTGCGAAGCCCGTAGGGCCCAAATTACCTTTGGAGGCTCTGTCAAAGTTTAATTTGATGAATCTTGGAGCTGGAGGAGACCAGTGTGAAGGGATGCCTTTGGCTTGTGAACTTTGGGGTTTCCTTGAAAAGTGTGGGTGGAAGTTGACGATCCATTTGTCCAAGATACACTTTTCCTGGGGAGGACAAGACAAGTCCTCCTCTTTCCAGGGCTGAAGGAGGATGGTTTCTATGATGTTGTCATCTATGTGTTGCCAAACTTTCTGCCAGTCAAGCTGAGACGAAATAAATATTCGTGTGTTTCGCTCTTTCCAGATCTTCCAGAGGATGAAGCTCGGAAGTAGCTGCCATATACGGTTTAGGATGGGAGAATGAAAAGATGAGTCTCTCCATTGTTCTAAGGTTTCCTTGAGGCCTTCTCGTTTGTGGTCCATGGTGGGCATGATAAAGGCGCAGTGATCCCAGATTTGTATATTGTAGGAGCAGAGATTGAGAGGGTGGTTTTGAGATTCCAAATATTTCCAACAAAGAGAGAAAATGGAGGGCCCGACAAAACCTCTTTTTGCGAGATTGTCCTAGGTAAGGATACCCTTGTGTGCGACGAGCCAAAGGAAGGTGCTTATTTTTGGCTAGTCCTTGATCACCCATATTTTTTCCCAAATTGGTTCCTGGGGGAGCACGTTTGAGGCTGTATTTATGTTGTAGGCCTCTTTTATGGTGAATATGCCTCGCAGGGAGTGCCCCCATCTTAGGATGTCGTCTCCTTGAAAAATTTGAATTTTCCTAGAAGAATTTAGCTCATACCAAGGATGAAGATCCATGTGCTATGGAGCGTGTAGTTATGTGGGAGTGGACTTCCAATGATGCCAAGTTGCACCAGGGGTGTCCTCTTGCCAATAGACCGCGACCATGATTAGACCTGCATGTGTGGTAGGGTCAAGAAGATTCTTTGCCATGATGTTCTACATTAAGGAGGGCAATTGTTGCCATGAATCATGCCAAAACACAACTGTCCTTCAGTTTCGTATTTCCTAGAAAGCATGATCGATAATCAGAGAGTGACCTTGTCTTGTAGCGTTCCACATCAGGGAGCCTAGGGTGTTTTCATTCCATCTGATAAGTTGGTTTTCAGAAATATGTGGAATGCATTTTTTCCTCCAAAGTATGGCCCAGAGGTCCTTAGGTTGCTTCAACCATCTCCACCCAATCTTCACATTGACAACCTTGTTGAGAATGGCGGGGTCCTTTAGGCCAATACCACCTTTTAATTTTGGTTTGCAGATCTTTTCCTAGCTGATCAGAGCTATTTTTCGTTGCATCTTTGCTCCCTTCCAAAGAAAGTTTCTTTGAAGGATCTTGATGGTTGTAAGAATAAAATTACGGGCAACCTGGCATTAAGTGGAATTCACCATAAAATGAAAGTGTTATATCAATGTAGCATTATCATCCAATAGTTGCAGAGTAAATAAACAATGAACAAATGAGAAATCACACACATACACAATACACCAGTGTTTTACGTGGAAACCCAAAGCAAGAGAAAACCACAAAATGATTTTTCTTATATGTCTTTAAGAATTACATTCATTGAAAGCACCAACTTCATTTGTTTTCCAACTGCAATTGGAAGGAGGCTCCAACCCCCTAGTTTCTCAGGCTACAACCTAAGGCAAGATCCAACTACCCAATTCTCTAGCTACAACCAAAAGGAGTCTACAACCTCCTATGTTCTCCAGCTATAATCGAAAGTTGGCTACAACCACCTGTCCTTGCCCCGTCCAACCACCCTGGTATATAAGTAGAATGATGGAACCACTGTCACATTATCATTGTGAGATATACTACTGTAAACCTGTATCAATCAACATGCACCAAAAAACCTATACCAATAACCTAAACCATGCATCAACCATGCATCAACCTGTACCTCAACTTGTAATCAACCTGTACCATAAAGAAGTGCATCAACCATGCACCAAACTGTACCATAAACAAGTGCATCAACCATGCACCAAACCTGTAAGAATAACCTGTCACAACAACATGTCCAAACAACCTATTGGAACAACCTGTCTCATCAATCTTATCAACCAAATCAGATCTACTCACAAAGATCAATCACCAAGACAACTCTGAAAGATGTGCATCAACCAATCATAACACAACAACTCATAATCATCACCAAGATCAATATGTGCTTCTAATGACATACCAACACAAGTATGTTACATCATCCATAAACCATGTGTCAAGAATACTACTAACAAGTGCCTCCAACCATGTACCAAGTATGTACCAATCATGTATCAAGTACTCATCAACTATGACTCATCAATATGTACCAACATCATCAACTATACACCTCATGTATGTGCCAACTCATCAACTACTTGTCTCAACCATGTACCCAAAATGTAACACAACCAAAAGACCTCATCAATTTCATCATCCAAATATGATTTGTAACTCTATAATAGACCTGGTGTATATGATCACATAGCTATAAACCTTACTTAACTTTAACAACAAGAGACTAACATTTTCATCAAACTTTACTTTAGTCTCACATGACTAGTTTTGGATTAGTCAACAACCCTAATCTGAAATAATCATAACTATGTACCTGTAATGAATAAAGATATGAAAATAGTACAAAATGTTCTTCAATTTGTTTTATGCAATTCCCTCAGGTGTCACTACTTGGAACCTCTCAGAAAAGGAGTTATAAAAAAATGGCATACCATGTTGAATTTTGGCTTATTCTAGAGAGTGAACTTGTAGAGCGTTCTTCACACCGAATATTTGTTGTATGGATCTGAAAATTGCACACAAAATACTACAGACTGTACTCTAACCAACACATTTGGGCTTACTGAATTTGGATATGTTATGAAGAAGTTGTGATGTTTTTACCCGAAACACCTGTTTTAGACTAGTTTCAGGACTAGCCACAAACCCTATTCTCCACAGAATGTCACTCAAAAAATAAAACGACCCACAAGATGAAATTTGTACCACAACTACTTGGATATGTTTCCTCAATGGCCTCCCAATTTCATGGTCTGAATCATTCTAGAAAAAAAAATTATTGCAAAAATGGTGAGATGACCTGTAAATAACATACCTTAGAAAGCATCATCAAAATAATTTATCCTCCCTTGAATTTCAGCCTTCTTTACTTCACCTTCCCTTTGAAATTCCACTTAGATATCCTTTGGTTACCCCAGTCACTTGTAGATATTCAATATGCTCAAGTTTGATTAAAATGAGAGAGCCTTGCTTCTTATTTATACTTTCATGTAACTTCCTCAAGGGGTTACCTTTTAACCATCTTAACCCAATTTCCTTATTTTAGGGCTAACCCACTTCTAACCACTTTCCATAATTAGAAATTTCTCCATTTACTTTATTA
Organism: Picea engelmannii; assembly: GCA_009831015.1. Lineage (NCBI taxonomy): Eukaryota > Viridiplantae > Streptophyta > Pinopsida > Pinales > Pinaceae > Picea > Picea engelmannii. The sequence continues at coordinate 216,232 of ML803037.1, forward strand.
TTTAAATAATCC
>ML803037.1:273765-291735 GCA_009831015.1 Picea engelmannii
TATCTTAGTTTATATATATATTTTAATTTTTTTTTTCTACTTTAATTTTTTAATTATATAATTTTTTTTTTTTAAATTTCAATTCTTTTTTTTTTCTTAGTTTTTTTTAGTTTTAATTTATCAACAAAAATTCAATTATATTTTTTTGATAAATATTTAAAAATAGTATTATTTAACTACAATGATTTTTTATCTATCAAAGGTAAAGGTAAAAAATGTGAAAAAGATATTTTCCACTATAAATTAATTAAGGAGAAAAATCGTATTTTCAAAAATGTAAATGGTAAAAAATATTTTAAGATTGAAATAAACATGGAAAAATGAAAAAAAAACTTTTGAAAAAAAAAATTGAAAATAGATGAAAAAACAAACATTAAAAAAAAAGAAGTGGAAACATTATGTATCAGAAAATTTAACCTAAAAAGGGAGGGGGGTGCTACCGATAGTACCATTTTTAAAAACGGGGTAAAAAACTAGACCCCCCCCAAAAAACGAGAACTCTTGGTAACTATGTTTATAGTGAAAATAATGAATAGAAAATGTAATCGGTCAATGTCCTTTTATCAATTATAATAATCAATCACAAGTTTGATTCCCTTTTTTTTTTATTTCTGGAAACAATTAGTCAAAACATATTAAGAGAATCCCCAAAATTCTTCTTATCACATTGTTTTAATCCTTGGAACAACACCCATTTGAACTTTGTTCTATCAAAATTTTTACCCATTAAATTCATCATTTGGATAGATTGAATCCAATATTAAGGTAATAAGGCACAAGAAGACTTTGCTAATATTATGTATCATTTATCACATCTTAACTTGTAGAATGTCAAACTCTAATCATTATTGAAACACTGAAATTTCCAAAGGATTACGCTGACCAAGCAATCCCAATAACATGTTGCTAGAAACTCATAAAAATGAATTTGCAGAGATAAATATCAACAAGCAAGTCATGGCTTGATGACTGAGTCGAGGGAGCCATACGGGTTTTGCAATAACACTCGATTTTACCCATCAATTCGAGAATAAACAGGTTGAAGCAAGGAACACAAGGAAACCCTTGTTATGAACCAAAAATCCATTTTTGCAAGTATTTCAAGACCATGTACAACTAAATGAGGAAAATCGAAACTATTCAAGGGTTCACAAGATTGTCAGGTCAAAATGGGAGGTTAACAACATAGTTCCCTTTAACATGGTTACAATGACAACATAGAGAAATGCAAGCTACAACCATGATAATCTACACCCAAACAAACCCACATGCATTCATTGTTGTTGGGGTTTGAAACCACTGAAATACCACAACACTTATCACAACCAGTCTAGTGCGTATTTCCATAAGCCAAAACACAATAGGAGTTAAAATGGGAGTGCTCATAGTAGTTATTTTTAATGCTTCTGTTTAAAAGCATAACTCGTAACGAGCGCAAAATGAACCCATAGCGCATGATAAGAGACAAGAATCACACGAATCCAAAACAAGTAGTATCACAGTGTTCATCACACACAATAACCTAGTTTAAATTCCATTCTTCGAAATTGTACAAAACCGAGGTCATGAACATCATTTGCATTCAAACCTTGTCATTTTTATTCCATTACGAGCTTAAACAACCCTAAAAATTCATCATTCAGATACCTATATAGAACATAGAGGTATATTCATAGCGCACATACAACATACAAACAAAATGAGACAATATCCCAATTTTATCAGAGCAAGAGTGAACTATTGATGCTAGAAGAGTCAAAGAGCTCCATACCTATTGAATTTTTCCCAAAAAGCCACGAAAGAAGTAGCCTCAAATCTCAACAAACCACCGAAAAATTTGAAACCATATTTAACAACAACGACGAGCTCCCAAGCAAATGACAATACAAAAAGGTTGTATACCAGAAAAAAGAAATGAGCAGATTTCATTTACTTCACGTCGTTTCAACCATAAACCAACTCACCAATTATTAATTGCATCCAACAAAACCTTACACGGTCGAGCGCACTCAACGCCAATTCAAATCTAACCTCACGTCATACATGAAACCATCAACCAACCATTTTGATATATATCCCATACTCACAAACGAATAGGAGCATCATTGTTTTTTAAAGAGATTGAATTAAATAAAACATCAAGTAACATGAAATATGGCATATGTGACTTGTATTTCAACTCGACTTCATTCGTGCTTGTGTGTGATGACCCTAAATTAACTTTGGAACCTTTATATGATATCATTGGTGATACATGGTAAATAAAACTTGACCAACCCTTTTTTTTAAAACATATTTCATTCATATAATAACACATCTTGCATTTTGTATGCAACATGGATTTGCTTGGAGGTCCCTTTCTTTTCTTTTGACGGATAACACATCATTTAAAATGAAATATGAGGATGGAGTTATCGTTAATTACCATTGTGGAGCCATTTTGTGTTTGTGAGAACATCAAAATTCAATCAGACCACAACATTTCTGTGAAAGTCATATTGTCTAGGAGGGAAACAACTTATTGCGCTTTTCTCCTAAGGGGTCCCACCTATTAATTATTAATATATATAGTATAAGTATAATGTATTGCAACACTTTTCAAACAAGATTCTCATTGTGCTTTTATGCGTCAACAATCCTATTCAGGGAAGATTCGTGACAGGATGGACCGAGATGGGAGGACCATGATCAAGTGAAAAGAATAAAGGAAGCAATGCTAATACATGGGAAAAACATAGTAGCCCACTACTGGACCCAGGAAGATGAGCACGATAAGTTGTGTAATTGGATTCCCAAGGAAGAATGGTAGAGTGCCGAAAATCAAGAGTTGACAGAGGGTTTTTGGAGGGACTTACCAACGAGAAATATATTAGTTTTCCAGGTGCCAGATAAGCTTCGTTGGGGATGGACAACGAAGGGATCCTTCTCTGTCAAAGAGGCATACTTGTTGGCAGTTGGTTACCAAAATATTCCAAAGTTGAAAGTTTGGAAACAAATATGGAAGAAAAAACTATGGCCAAAAGTCTTTATTTTCCTTTGGTTGCTGATCCAGAACAAGACACTTACCTGGGACAATTTCTACAAACAAGGTTTCATCGGCCCCTCATGTTGCATGCTATGCCAAGCCCAAGAAGAGACAAATGAACACGTGTTTAACTCTTTCCCTTTTGTTGACTACCTATGGGAACAAAGGGAGGCATTCTTCAAGAGAAGGGGCTGTAATCGGGGTTCGATCCTCTCAACCTTCAAAGAATGGCCTAAATCCACTACCCAAAATCCTGTTGTCAACTACCTTTGGCAATTGTTCCTAGGGTTTCTATTATGGGAGACTTGGAAAGAATGTAATAGACGTGTCTTACAAAATGAGTTGAGGGTACCATAAATGACTTGGGCATAGCATCAGTGAACCTTGGATAGAAGAAGATTGGAAAGAAAACCTTTATGAAAACAATATTTTGAGAGCGCTGGTAATAACAAATACCTGTGCACAGGTCGCCCAAACTCCAACAAACCCGAAGGTCTCGGCTCCCGTAACTTGGTTGCCTCCTCCCCAAGGATTCATTAAACTCAACTTCAATGGGGTGTCCAAAGGAAATCCAGATCAGATGGGTCATGTGGGGGGTATTACACAACAACGAAGGTAAGATCCTCAAAATCTATGTAGGAAAACTAGGAATTACCAACAATAATGCAGCGAAGCTCCTACCTTTGGAAGAAGGTCTTAGCATCGCCAAGGAAAATGGTTACAACCAAATTATAGTTGAGGGGGAATCCCTCCTCATCATAGATATGTTAAAACGATTGCAGTGAGGAACCCCTCTTTCTAAAGTACTCTTTAGCTGGCAGTTAAAAGCGACATTGGAGAGGGTCCTGCAGTTAATGCGAACCATGCTAGTCATCATCCCTAGCCACATGAAGAGGTCAATGAAAAACCTCATGGATTGGTAAGACAATGAAGGAATCCAACTCAGGAGCGACAAATGGGACCCTTTATCTACTAACAGGCTAGCCTCCACCTGTCAGGACCTGGCAAGGAAAGATTGGACACACATGTATGGGGTGTCAGGCGAGAGAAGTGTTACGATCCCACACCTTGAGACAGATAGGATAGGGGAACCGGGGAATATTATTAATCTCCCTAGTTGGAAGTACCTTACAAAGGGGATGAGACGACGAATGCAGGTATGAGCGAGGGTGGAAGGATTTTTTACCCTAGTTTTCATAAAGAGATAAGATTTGCAAGGACCATCTATCTCCCAAACTACGAGGATTTAATTGACGAAAACAACAACCTTACCACACCTCAGTCGGGGTCTGACATCCCAATTACCGATTTAAATGAAAAGGGAGTCTCAATCCCTTATCCTCAGATCCCACACGATGAGATCCAAAAGTCATCATGTGGCAACAAAGGCCGAAGGCATACGATGGAGGTGGGATGGATCCATAGCCACAACTTTGACTTAAATGAGAATTAATAAGGAAACAAGGAAGGACCTCTTTTCTTATTGTTCCATGACAAGAGGCATTGGAATTTTTTTTGTTGGTGAAGTATGCAGGGTGGCGTAGTATCAACCTCCTTCAGAAGAAGTTAGGGGAAGTGGAAAATCATAGAGATCTCTAGACATAAAGGGGGGTCGAGACCCTCCCACATCTGAATCACTTCTATTCTTGGCCTAGATTGCGAAGGGGGTGTTGGGTTGCAATGGCACCACGAATGGGATATGCCCATGGTTATCATCGAGGAGGGTACTCTCCTCCAAGTTCGTCCTCTCATTAGCCCCAACCTGAAGTTTTGTCCTCTTGAATCCAGCATGAAGCTTTCTCTGCAGTCCATTCCTACTTTACCTCAATTCCGACTCGGTTTCAAGACTATGTGGAGGAAGTAGAAACAATTGTCAAGTAGGAAAGAATTATGCAAATGGAGCAAGAGGTGGCATAAGAAACAATTCGTTGGGTCCCAGATGTGGGAACATCAAGAGCAAGAGACACAGAGTATTGGTAGACATTAGAACTCTACTGGCACATTAAGAACCTCTTAGGTCAAATGTTACAAACAAGGGAAGAGGCCCATAGCACGATGCAACTGCAGTTGAATGGTCTTCACCTCATGATGCACAAAGTGTTGGTCCGCCTTCCTCCGACAAGCTCAACAATGACTCCCTCAATCCCGCACAACACAAAGAATTCGGCCCCAGACCATACTCAGGACCGGTCGGTTAAGCCACCTAGTCCTTGACTGGTGTTTCTAATTCCATTTCTTTTTTTGGTTATGAATTACTTTAGAATATTGAGACCACGGGCTAGTGATAAAAAGGAAGTAGAAAATTCTTTTGTTCTGTTGAAACAAAAATCTTTGTATAAAAACAATGACTACACAGTATGATTTGATAAACTTTACCTCTTTACCTCTGCTATTGGTTTGGTTTCTCAAGTGGCAGAAAATAGTAAAGGAAAATGGTTTGTATGATATTTTTGATAATTCAATATAAATCAGTACCGTGAGCTTTAATAATAATAATAAAAAACATGGTAGGTTGGTTAAATTAGAATGATTTGAAGCCCTTGAACTTATTTGGATTACTCGTTATTATGATGTCACTTATGGGTGCTCCTAGTGGAGAGAAATAAAATAATATAAAAAATCATAGTGGGAGAGAGTGGGGTGATCATTACGAGACCCTTATGCACCGAGGGGTCGGCTAACAGAACCACAAGGGTCTTGAGTACGACAACCACGTTCAAGGATGCCAAATCAATCCCTTTTATCGGGATAAAAGGTCAATTAAAACGACTTTCCGGTCCATTTTAATAAAAATTCAATTACCTGAGCTAAAATTCAATTAAAGTAATAATTTTATAGGTGCGTTATTGGTGGATACTGTGTTGTGTTATTGGTGGATACAACAAGTTGGTCAAAATGGAATTTAAGTTTTGGTATTTTTTTTATGAATCTGAATTAAATAGTGATTTTTTTTTGTTGTTTTTAAATTGTATTTTTAAATAATAATTACTCAAATTTAAAATTAAATAGAATTAACTATTTTAATTTACATATCCAACAATTTCTAATCAAATTTCAATCAAACATAACAAAAGAAAATATCCAGATCTTTCTACCCCATTCTAAATTGATTCTACCCTATTCTAAATTGATTCAGATCTTTGATTCGAGCAGCCAAAGATAGAAAAAGCTTCCACGTCCCGTCCTAAGATCATCCAAGGTCCTAGCGTAGGTCAAAGACCAAGCCTTGCAATAGTGTGAGGCCTGTTTGTAGTTCAAATTCTGGGTCGATGCTAGAATCAGTGTGAGATTGAGGCCGTTGATGTGAATTCTGGGTTGCTTCGGTGCTGCCATCCTGAGAATGAGCCCCGAGAAGAGGGGCTTGAAGCGACTGGGAGGGTGAGAGGGCCGATGAGTTGGGAGGAGCCAATGGAACTAGGTGTGAAGCAAAGGTCGAGTTTCCCAAGGGTCCTGGGTTGAATCCCAGCGAGGTGCCCGAGGATTCAAGCCACTCCATCTTGTAGGCGAACGATGATGAAAGGGGTGAGAGGCTAGCGGGAGTGTGAGTCGACTACGCCAGGGAGGAGGACGAGGAAGGCGATGAGGAAGAGGAATTGTGGGAGGGTGGAAGTGGGGGGCAGAGGGCCAAATGTGGTCAGCTGGGATACCATGCTGCACCTCGTTTGGACTTCCCTCTCTGCCTGGGCATTTCTGAAAAATGAGGAGGGCAGAAGAGACCAAGAGAGAGCGACAACAGGCAAAAGGAAAGCTGCGTAGGAGGCCGAGCTCTGGAAAAATCAACCAAAAGAGTATGAGGCATCTAGAACATCTGGTGTAGTTCATGAAACCCAAGGAGATGGTGCGAGCCATTAAACCAACACACGCGCAGAGTAAAATCATAACAATGGCGCTGGTCCATCGAAGGGACGGCAAGGCAGAGCATGGCGCACTGAGAGTAATGGTGCCCTGTCTCATGCAAGGTTGACTTAAAAGCATGAAGTTGGCAGGAGGGGGAGGCACCCGTCCGTTACGTGGTTGACGCCACGATGGATCTCTCCAGATTGCTTCGCTGGACGCGTGGTTTCCAGTATCACCCCATCCGGGGAGATTTCCATAAATTTCCATAATTATGTTATTTGAGTTTTATGTATCATAAATTTGTTCACAATTTAGTTTAGTTTCATAAACCTCAAACAACTTCAACTAAAAATACTCTTTACTACAAGATTACAGTTTTCCCTTGTTATAAGATTAAAATTACAAATTTGTATTAGTTTTTTTATAACTAAATTAAATCATATTTTACCCAAAAAATTATTAAAATTATATATTTATATTATCAAAGTTACAGTTTTTTTATAACTAAAATACAGTTTTTTTTATAACTAAATTAAATTAGATTTTTACTCAAAAATTTATTAAAATTATATATTTATATTATCAAAATAACAATTTTTTTATAACTAAATTGAATCAAATTGCTACCCATCTCAAAAAAGTTATTATACAATAAAACAACTTCAAAATGAAATTTCCATAATTATGTTGTTTGAGTATTCTGGACATTTCATAAATTTATACACACTTTAGTTTAGTTTCTGAAAACCCAAACAACTTTAACTAAAAACTGTTTACTATAAGATTAAAGCGCGGGGGTTTTATTAGAGAAAAAATGTATAATTATATATAATTTTTCTCTAATATATAATTAAAACGCAGGGCTTTATTAGATTAAAGGGTTTCCTTGTTACAAGATTAAAATTATAAATTTGTATTATCAAAATTAAAGTTTTTTATAATTAAATTAAATTAGGGTTATTCAAAAATTTGAAATTATAAATTTGTATTATCAAAATTACAGTTTTTTATAACTAAATTAAATCAGATTGTTACTCAAAAATTTATTAAAATTATAAATTTATATTATCAAAGTTATATTTTTATAATTGTTACCCAACTCAAAAAAGTTTATTATACAATAAAACAATTTCTAAGTTAGATTTCCATAGTTATGTTGTTTAAGTTTTCTGGAAATTTCATAAATTTGTTAAGGTTTAGTTTAGTTTCGGAAAACTCAAACAACTTTAACTAAAAATACTGTTTACTACCAGATTAAAGCCCTCCCTTATTATAAGATTAAAATTATAAATTTGTATTATCAAAATTAAAGTTTTTTTTATAACTAAATTAAATTAAATTATAGTGTTATCCAAAAATTTAAAATTATAAATTTGTATTATCAAAATTACAATTTTTATAACTAAATTAAATCAGATTATTACCCAAAAATTTATTAAAATTATAAATTTATATTATCTAAGTTACATTTTTTATAATTTTATAATTGTTACCTAACCAAAAAAAAGTTTATTATACAATTAAACAACTTCTAAATTAGATTTCCATACTTATGTTTGAGTTTTATGGAAGTTTTATAAATTTGTACAAGGTTTAGTTTAGTTTAATAAAACTCAAACAACTTCAACTAAAAATACTATTTACTACCAGATTAAAAATTAAAATTATAATTTGTATTATAAAAATTATAGTTTTTTTTTTTTTTTATAATTATATTAAATTAAATTAGATTGTTATCTAAAAATTTAAAATTATAAATTTGTATAATCAAATTTACAGTTATTAATAATTATATTAATTTAGTTTGAGTTTTCTGGATATTTCATAAATTTGTACAAGGTTTAGTTTAGTTTGGGAAAACTCCAACAATTTCAACTAAAAATACTATTTATCACAAAATTAAAAGGCTCATTTGCTACAAAATTAAAATTATAAATTTGTATTATCAAAGTTACTGTCTTTTTATAACTAAATTAAATCAAATTGTTACCCAACCCAAAAATATTTATTATACAATAAAACAACTTCAAAGTTAGATTTTCATAGTTAGGTTGTTTGAGTTTTTTTGGATGTTTCATAAATTGTACACAATTTATTTTATTTTCAGGAAACTCAAACAACTTCCACTTAAAAATACTGTTTAGTTCATGATTAAAGCCCTCCATTCCATTGTTACAAGATTAAAATTATAAATTTATATTATCAAAGTTACAGTTTTTTTATAACTAAATTAAATCAAATTGTTAAAATTATAAATTTGTATTATCAAAGTTACGGTTTTTTTAATAACTAAATTAAATCAAATTGTTACCCAAACCAAAAAGGTTTATTATATAATAAAACAACTTCAAAGTTAGATTTCCATAATTATGTTGTTTGAGTTTTTTATATTTTTCATAAATTTGGACACAATTTAGTTTAGTTGCAAAAAACTCAAAAAACTTCAACTGAAAAGTAAATTATAAATTTGTATTATTGAAGTTACTATTCTATGAAATGGTTTAAAATCCTGTTTTGAATGCAAAAATGGATTTAGCATGATGAAAAACCCCTGAGGCACTCATAACTGTTAGAATATAATGAATGTGCTCGTTTAACCATAGAAAATAGAGCAATATTGTCACCCAACCATAGGCCGAAGCCACCCCCGTGCACCTTAACCTTGACAGAGAAAGATTCTTGAAGCAAACCCTAAGCTTAATAGCCAAACAAAGGTGGTGCACCTTTCTCCAAGGATAGCGCACCAAGCAAGAATAACACAAGTTGATAAGAGAGTCCAACCCAAAAAACCAAAAATGCAGATTGCAGAACTATCGACAACAACTGCTCCCAAGACTTGTGCACAAATTGACCAACTATAGTGTGCACAAGTGTACTTTTGCAGTTATGAGAATTCTGGCCAAAATGAAGACTAGCCTCCTATATTTATACTGTTTCTGCCAGACTGCCTGGGCTGACTTGTCATTCTGGGTGCTAATTACTTAGTATATAACATTTCCTTTTAGCCGACTTCTTCTCTTGGAGGCTAATAACTTAATACAAATCATTCTCTTGAGCGGGCTTGTCTTCTAGGGTTCTTAACCAATTATTGAAGGTTTCTTCTTGCTTCCCAGAATATTCTATTCTCGTTAGGTTTACACGTGGAGGTAAATACCTCCCGTAGCTACCATAATATCAACACTCCCTCCTAGCTAGGGAGGTATTGAAGGCAATGGTCCTGAGCATGAACATACCATTGCAGGCTCTCCACCAAGTTGTCTTCTTCCATTTGCATACAAGGGTCTCTTTCTGGTATACCTCAAAGCCTTGAGGTTGCTCTACATACGCTCTTTGTTCAATTATTCTGGAGAACAGTCTTTGCATTCATCTGATGTAGAGTCCAACCCATGGATATTGCGGACGATATAATGGTTCATGTAGAGGTATGTCTGGTTTACTGGAACAAGCAATCATCATAGTCTTCTCCCTCCATCTGGGAGAACCTCTAGTTCTGGATCTCACAATGCTTGCATTCATAAGTCTTCCATACACCGTTCTTCATCACAGCTTTCATTTCCTCTGCTTGATTGCTTTTAGTGAGTTCAAATTAGGCTAGTATTCTTGTGATTCTCGATACAATGACTGGTTGTTCTGAATTTTCTTTCTCTCTTGGAATCTTCATGTTCTTCCTCATGTTTCTCTTTATCTCTTGGGTCCATGGAGTTTTCTATAGATTCCATGCATTGAAGATTCCAAACTTCTTCCTTTCATCATAGGATCATGGATGTGGATGGAAAACCAGGGATACTTTAAGGCTTCTTTTTGAAGAAGAATTCTTCTAAAGTCACACTAAATACGTGTTGCTTTTCATGGTTTCTACCACGAATAAATACTTTATCACCTTCAATGGATTATATAATTTAGGATTAGCTTCCTCCTAATCCTTGCTTCATGCATGAATGCATGCTCTTCTCTTGGAAATATATATAATCGACTCCCTCTATCTAACAGAGTCCATGCTTCCGTCTGCATCTTTATTGCCTTATGCAAAGTGTCACAAGTATTTTTTCAATTTGCTCTTGATTTCTGACTTATTTATGTATTTACTTCTTTTTGGTTTCTTCAAGATTGACTCTGATTTCGACTTATCTTGCAGCTGTTATTTATGTTGATAGCTTCCACATGAATTGTTACCAGGGGTTTTTGATGTACTTCATCTTTTCATGTGTATTGCTTGAGTTGTAGTAATTGTGATAGCAATCCTTATCTTGTTGTTCTTTCATAGGCATTGTTTCTCTTTGAACATTTTATCTACTAGAAAATAGATATGCAGGATATGTTTTGAAAACTATGTAAACATGGTATGTACAAGATTTATGAAGAATATTGTTAGCTTGTCTTAGAAGAAGAAGTCTGCTTGATCCTGCTTGGCCTTCTTTGAGGGTTCCCTTTCTTCGACAATTGATGCTTCGTGTGTTTCCTTCCTTTTCCTTAACTCGGGACAATGATTCTTGTAGTGACCATATTTTCGATAGTTGAAGCAATGTATTTTTAACATATCTTTCTCTTGATTTGGTTTCTTCCTTGAGCCAAACTTCTTTTTATTCCTGAAGTTCTTGAACCTTGATGTGAAGTCTTGATCATCGTATTTATTTTGGGGTTTCTCTTTTGCACTAATCCTTGATTCTTCTTGTGCACAACAAGTCCAAAGTTCTTCAAATGTGGGATACTCCTTCCTTGTGTTCATGCTTGCGGCAAATGCATCCCATGTCTTGGGAAGACCATTGAGTACTATATTTACCAGTTCCTTTTTTGAAATGATCTCTTGAATAGCTTTTAGTTGATCTCTTAACTGAGAGATTCTCACAAAGTACGATGTTATGCTTTCATCATCATTCATCTTCATGTCACAAAGCTCATTCTTCAGACTCATTACTTGTCCAATGTTTTTGACTGGGAAGAGGTTTGTTAGGGCATCATACATCTTCTTAGATGAGTCAAGATGGGAGATGTAGGGTATCAAGTGGTCTTTTATAGAGTCCACTATGATACTCATGGAATTGATGTCACTATCTTTGAACTTCTCCAAAACTGCAATGTTCTGAGGTTCCTTCTCTTTTCCTTCTTTGAACTGTGGTTCCATGATCATTCCTTTAAAGATATCCAACACTTTATTCTTGGCAAGGATGAGGTCAATCCTTGTCTTCCATGCTCTGAAGTTAAAATCCCCTCCTAACTTGTTTTCTGACTTCATAGAGTAAGTCATAACTGCTTTGACTTGGTCAACCGTTGATTTTGACCAAAAACTCAAGCTTGACGTCTTAGCTTGCTGATAGTATCAAGAGATGCACTAGGCTAGGGTGCACTATTCTATCGAGAAATTAGGTCAATCCATTCACTTAAGGTGCCTCAATGAGAGGGTTAGGGTTTCGTTGTTGCAACAAAAACTGGCTGCAACTGCAACTAAGCAAATCCTCCCAATCTATATTCCAACGGTTAGACTGTTTGAAGATAGTGTGGGCCCGTAACCTGTTAGAATATAATGGATGTTCTCGTTTAACCATAGACAATATAGCAATATTGTCACCCAACCATAAACCGAAGCCACTCCCGAGCACCTTAACCTTGACAAAGAAAGATTTCAGAAGCAAACCCTAGGCTTAATAGCCAAACAAAGGTGGCGCACCTCTCTCCAAGGATAGCACACTAAACAAGAATAAAAAAAGCTGATCAAAGAGTCCAACCCAGAAAATAGAAAATGCAGATTGCAGAACTGCCAGCAACAACTGCTCCCAAGACTTGTGCAAAAACTGGCCAACTACAGTGCACACAAGTGTACTTCTGCAGTTCTGAGAATTCTGGCCAAAATGAAGACTGACTTCCTATATTTATACTGTTTCTGCCAGACTGCCTAGGCCGACTTCTCATTCTGGGTGCTAATTACTTAGTATGTATACATTACTTAGTATATAATCATTAAAAAGAGTGATTAAGATAATTAGCATAATACTAACCAATCAATTTATTAATGACAGTTTTAATAACTGTCCCTCTAGCTTTTTTACTTTGAGTATAGTTTTGAGTAAAGTTAAAGATTTTTTTATTTCACTGAGTTTCTTTATCGCATGTTGTTGGATGGGGAATGAGTTCTTTACCAAATGCCACAAACGTTTTACTTTAAGTATAGAAAGTTTAAGGTTTTTTTACTTGATATATTTTAAGTTTTTCACTGAGTTTCTTTACAATGTTGTTGGATGAGGAATGCGTTCTTTACCAAATGCCACAAACGTGGTGGGATGTGGAATGCTTTCTTTACCAAATGAAATGAACCAATGGCACGTCTACTAGCATTCTCTCCTTAACAAGTAAGGTTTCACATTTCATTTACGCCTTACCATGTGTTGGTGGCATACATGATGCGTTCTTTACCGAATGCCTGACCATTTACTAGCGTCATCTCTTTAACAGGTAATTTAACTTTTAGAGTGGAGCAACATGCACCTTACAAAAATTGATGATAAGAAAGCGTCTAATACAACTAGTTTATAATTGTTTTGCAGATGATGGATAAAGCTTACGAGCCAGAAGGGTTTGTAATGGTTTTACAAATGATGGATAAGGCTTACAAGCCATGACCATTAGTCCTGCCTTCCTGTGTTGCAAAACCCAGAAATGTATAGAGAAAAATTCCAATGTGCACTCTTCAAGTTTAGGTTTGTACTTTCATGGAGTTTAAATTGATTTATGCACTCTTTTTTTAAGGATTTACTTTCATTGTTGAAATGCTATATGTGATGGTTTTAAGTTTGATAATTGGTTAATTTGGCCTTAGTCTCAATATACTAACTTCTTAACCCTCATCACAGGATGTCATGAAGATTTAGATTCCAATTTATACGACACGACACCGCAAGAGAGAAACATTGAAAATAGCTGAAGCCAAACTGTTGTAGACGATGTAGATCCACTGTAGCTATGGATCAAACTCTAGACATAAGCATTATTTGTTAAATAGACAAGCATTATTTGTTAAATAGAATTTTCTGAAGAAAGGTTTAAATTTTGTGGATCATTATTACTTGTTTGGCTACAGTTTTATGAAGATAGGTTTCAATTTTTTTGATCATTGAAGGAATACACATTTCTAATTCGACCAACCCATTCACGCATAGTGTAAACTAAAAGAAGAGCATACTATGAACGAAAAAAACCTATCTTCTGATAGATCCACATGATTGACAGTGCTAGACTCCATCCACCTATGAAGAATCTTCTAGAAACAACTAACATTTGTAAAAATAAAACAAACATTCTGACACTTGTGTGCCTATAGATTGTCATGGTGTCTGGTGCGCTTGCTTGTTCTCAGCTTCCTCTATGCATTGGTCACGAGAATTCTCGACTTCCTTTGCGTGTTGGTCTAACTTGTCCTCGACTTACTTTACGCGTTTGTCCACGTCTCGTTCATCCTCCCCCTGGAAGTCTGGAGCAAGAAACACCCCTGGAGATGCTGGGGCATTGGTGCCTGAATCTAGTGAATATAGGGAGTGGAGCAGGATCAAAAGAAGAGATTCAATTTTCTCTGTGCGTTGGTATAGGTGTTCAAACCGAAAACAAAGGTCATCAACGTCCTTACAGACTGTGAAGACCAAATCCTGAAGAATCGCTACCGAATATCTGAGTCACGGGGACGAAGCACAGTCCAATTGGAGAAGAGCTTGGCCTTGATGTGCTTCCAATTGTAGTTATTTCTCTTCATCATTGAATTCCTCCAGAGAAGGCACAGAAGGTGGGGAAGGGGGTGTCGAAGGAGGTGGTGAGGGAGCGAAGGGTGCTAGAATAGAAGGGTGTGTGTGTGCTGGCTGTGAAGTCGAGGCCAGATCCGGGAGAGGTCCAGGAAAAAGGTCACGAGAATTACCTTGAAGGTTGAACCATTCAACTCGGCAAGCCAATGGTGATGAAAGAAGCAGAAGACCACTTTGGCCTGGGGAAGAATGAGTGGATGAAAGGGGTGAAGAAATAAGCGTGGGAGCGAAGGTAGGCGAGTGTTAGCTGGCCATGGCCGTTTTATTCTGATACCAAAGAGCACCTCTCTTTAGCTTCCCTCAAAGGTGAGGCACAACCAAATGAACGTGAGGGTGAGGTGGAAATGTGAACATGGAAACCCAGGTGGGCACCAAAGAGAATGACATAGTGCAAGAGTATCCATAAGGAGAGGGTGATGGATGGAAAATGGAGGGAGGGGCATCTCCATAAGAGGGAGAATGGAGAGTAATTGCACACGAGCGCAGAAGGATCGGATAATGTACAACCTCCTTTTCCATGACAGGAAGGCAACGCAAGGCCCACTGGAGCATTTAGTTGGGATCATGCAGCAATGAAAAGTTGCAGAGCTCATAGGGAGGAAATAAAGGCAGGAGGGAGTTGCAAGTGCCGTCATGTGGCCCGTGGAGAGGTGGCGGACTCTGGGTTATCGGATGGATGCGTGGAGCATTCTAACACCCCATCCTAGGGGATATCTATGTTGAGAGCAATATCGATGCAGCCCTAGAGGATGGGATGATCATTGTGGGTGGGGGACATATAGAGGATATCAGGTCCTTCCAAAGACACTCCAATATTAGCTAGTTTTTCTACTACCTGATTGGATTTCCGTCTCACATGAGAAGGAATGAGCACGAAGTGAGGCGAAATGACAGCTGCAATGGAACCGAGTCCTGTGGTAAGTCACCAGCAAGGAGAGATGTTGTCCAGATCTGCCCCATTGAGTATTTTTGTGAAAAGGCTTAGAATTATTTGTGAATCCCCCTCGATGATCAGTTTTTGGTGCCCATTTTCTTGAGCAAGTTGTAAGCCTTTGATGAGACCCTAGAGCTCAACTGCATTGTTTTTATTATGGCCAATGTTGTCAGCTATGATAATCATAATGCTTCTTTGACTGCTGCGAAGAACTGCGCCGAAGCCCGTAGGGCCTGAATTACCTTTGGAGGTTCTTTCAAAGTTTAATTTGATGAATCTTGGAGCTGGAGGAGACCAGTGTGAAGGGATGCCTTTGGCTTGTGAACTTTGGGGTTTCCTTGAAAAGTGTGGGTGGAAGTTGACGATCCATTTGTCCAAGATACACTTTTCCTGGGGAGGACAAGACGAGTCCTCCTCTTTCCAAGGCTGAAGGAGGATGGTTTCTATGATGTTGTCATCTATGTGTTGCCAAAATTTCTTCCAGTCAAGCTGAGACGAAAGAAATATTCGTGTGTTTCTCTCTTTCCAGAGCTTCCAGAGGATGAAGCTCAGAAGTAGCTACCATATACGGTTTAGGATGAGAGAATGAAAAGATGAGTCTCTCCATTGTTCTAAGGTTTCCTTGATGCCTTCTTGTTTGCGGTCTGTGGTGGGCATGATAAAGGCGCAGTGATCCCAGATTTGTATACTGTAGGAGCAGAGATTGAGAAGGTGGTTTTGAGATTCCAAATATTTCCAACAAAGAGAGAAAATGGAGGGCCCGACAAAACCTCTTTTTGCGAGATTGTCCCAGGTAAGGATACCCTTGTGTGCGACGAGCCAAAGGAAGGTGCTTATTTTTGGCCAGTGATTGATCACCCATATTTTTTCCCAAATTGGTTCCTGGGGTAGCATGTTTGAGGCTGTCTTTATGTTGTAGGCCTCTTTTATGGTGAATATGCCTCGCAAGGAGTGCCCCCATCCTAGGATGTCGTCTCCTTGAAAAATTTGAATTTTCCTAGAAGAATTCATCTCATACCAAGGATGAATATCCATGTACTATGGAGCGTGTAGTTATGTGGGAGTGGACTTCCAATGATGCCAAGTTGCGCCAGGGGGGTCCTCTTGCCAATAGACCAGGACCATGATTAGACCTGCATGTGTGGTAGGGTCAAGAAGATTCTTTGCCATGATGTTCTACATTAAGGAGGGAAATTGTTGCCATGAATCATGCCAAAACACAACTGTCCTTCCGTTTCGTATTTCCCAGAAAGCATGATCGACAATCAGAGAGTGACCTTGTCTTGCAGCGTTCCACATCAGGGAGCCTAGGGTGTTTTCATTCCATCTGATAAGTTGGTTTTCAGAAATATGTGGTATGCATTTTTTCCTCCAAAGTATGGCCCAAAGGTCCTTAGGTTGCTTCAACCATCTCCACCCAATCTTCGCATTGACAACCTTGTTGAGAATGGCGGGGTCCCTTAGGCCAAGACCACCTTTTAATTTTGGTTTGCAGATATTTTCCTAGCTGATCAGAGCTATTTTTCGTTGCATCTTTGCTCCCTTCCAAAGAAAGTTTCTTTGAAGGATCTTGATGGTTGTAAGAATAAAATTGCGGGCAACCTGGCATTAAGTGGAATTCACCATAAAATGCAAGTGTTATATCAATGTAGCATTATCATCCAATAGTTGCAGAGTAAACAAACAATGAACAAATGAGAAATCACACACATACACAATACACCAGTGTTTTACGTGGAAACCCAAAGCAAGAGAAAAACGTGAAATGATTTTTCTTATATGTCTTTAAGAATTACATTGATTGAAAGCACCAACTTCATTTGTTTTCTAGCTACAATTGGAAGGAGGCTCCAACCCCCTAGTTTATCAGGCTACAACCTAAGGCAAGATCCAACTACTCAATTCTCTGGCTACAACCAAAAGGATTCTACAACCCCCTATGTTCTCTAGCTACAACCGAAAGGTGGCTACAACCACCTGTCCTTGCCCCATCCAACCGCCTTGTTATATAAGTAGAATGATGGAACCACTGTCACACTATCACTGTGAGATATACTGCTATAAACCTGTATCAATCAACCTGCACCAAAAAACCTGTACCAATAACCTGAACCATGCATCAACCTGTACCTCAACTTGTAATTAACATGTACCATAAATAAGTGCATGAACCATGCACCAACCTGCACCATAAACAAATGAATCAACCATGCACCAAACCTGTAAGAATAACCTGTCACAACAACCTGTCCAAACAACCAATCACAACAACCTGTCTCATCAATCTTATCAACCAAATCAGATCTACTCACAAAGATCAATCACCAAGACAACTCTCAAAGATGTGCATCAACCAATCATAACACAACAACTCATAATCATCACCAAGA
>ML803037.1:303379-317864 GCA_009831015.1 Picea engelmannii
TTATCTTTTATCTACAAATTTATGTATTCCTTGATATTATTTTATTGCATCAAAATTTGTAGGTGGCTATCATCAAAAGAAATCCATAAAGAAGATATAAGGTATTGGAAGAGAGAAATTCCTCGACTAATGTGTCAAATGCAACAGTATATACCTCCAACATTTTTCAATGAACAAGAGCACTACCTCATACACCAAGTTGAGGATATTGAATTATGTGGACCAGTACACACAAGGTCGATGTGGATGGTGGAGAGGCAGTTGAAGTCACTGAAGAATTTTGTTAGACAAAGAGTACGTCCAGAGGGTTCTATGGTTGAGGGATATATGGCATATCAATGCATGGTGTATATTAGTCAATATCTACCTAAATTAGCAGAAAATATGAATGTGCCTCACATTTGGCATCTCGAGTCCATCAACAAATTTGAAGGGGAGGTCCTATTGGGGAAAGGTAAAATGAGGACTGTGAAAGGTAATTATTAGATATTGACGTAGATTTAATATATTACACATTTATTAAATTATTCCTTTATTAACAATAACTAATTAATGATATTAAATTGTTATGCTATCATATAGTTGCTCGAGAGCGGGATGCTTTACATTTATACATTGCAAACAACCTTGATTGGATGGAGCATTGGATAGAATATACTAAAGAATACTTCGATAGGTTATCATGGGAAGGGGTGAGTAAGATGATTAAAATAGCGCATCTTCATTGAGATCAATTTGTTGATCTTACATCAAGGGAAGTTGATTTATCCTTTGGTTTAAAAGATAAACATGCAAGTTAAAATTTTTACCCACATTTTCCTAGTTTTTTCCCAATTTTTCAATGTATTTGGTTTGTTTAATTTTTGAAATATATATTTAGTAAGTCCTATATGAGGATTGTAGGGATTACGACCTCATGCATGAAAGGTCGAGGGATATATACAAAATTCAAGGCGAAGTACAACAAGAAGGAAGCACTGCGCGGTATAATTCCCCAGGAAGAGGAAACTTCAACCCTCGCGGTGGATTCAAAGGAAGAGGAAGAGGATGAGGTATGGGTCGAGGTCAAGGATAGATCATTTGTTACAACTGTGCGCATCCAGGACATTTAGCAAGGGACTGTCATAACCCTTGTACCACTTGCAGTTACTGCAACTCATTCGAACATGTTATCGAAGATTGTCCTGTGCTGTTAGCCAAACTTCAGGAGAGACGAGGACCTGAGCAGAACCCGTAAGTGCAACTGATATATGCTAAACCTCACGGAGAGGACCCTAGAGTCATTTTTATCACTAGAGGGGTCACTGTTACAGGAGAAGACAAAGTGAGCCAAGGAAAGACTACAAAAGAATCAAGAGTCAGGAAAGCTGCAGAGAAGACACAAATTTTTGATGCAAACAAAGAAAAAAAAATATTTGAGGAGGCAAGAAAAGAATTCGGGAGAGACCAAGGTTCTTCATCGAAGACACAACCAGAAGTAAGAGAATGTGGAATGCCTTTGGCATTTGACTAGTTTGCTCTGCCAGCAGAAGGAAAATAAGTAAGCAAGCTCATGGAATTCTTATATACTTGTATTAAGTTGATTCAGGATGAAATCATTGTACAAGAGCTACAAAATTTAATCAGATAGTACGAGTTAGGAAAGACAGATCCCTTACTGAATAGAGAAGTACACCAAGTCTCTAAAAAGAGAAGGGAAAATAAGGAACTACACCTAAATTCTCAAATTGGAGAGTATCATATAGACTATGTAGTCCTCGACTTAGGGTCGGAGGTCAATGCCATGAGAAAGTAGTCCTGGGAACTGCTGGGAAAACCTAAGTTGATCTACTCCCCTATCAGGCTTAAGATGGCTAATTAGAAAGTTGTAAGCCCCTTTGGAAGGTTGGAACATGTCCCAGTGGACATCGACAGAGTAAGGACGTTTGCAGACTTCGAGGTGATTGAGATAGTTGATGATAGTTGTCCTTACCCTATGTTGTTAGGAATTGATTGGGCTTTCAATAATTCCACTGTGGTTGACTTAAAGAAAAGAAGAATGATGTTTGAAGGAGATGGAATTAGGGTCATTGCAGCTTTGGATCTCGATGAAGGTCAGAGATACACCAAACCCATAAGAGAAGAATACCAGACATATGAACTAGAATACATATACAAATTAACAACCAGACAACATGATTACATTAATCCTACGGTGGATGGGAACCTAAGTTGGCGAAGTGGCAAGGCATGTTCATTAGATTTAGAAGAAGCACTGGAGAACTGGCAGAACAAAATATATGAAGTATCTACAAGGAGATGTGCTAGATTAACCAGAGAAGTTCCTTGGATCGACACAACAATAAGTAACTTGCCCACCTTCGATGGTCTAAATCATTTAGCAGCTTTCTTGTTGGAATTTGACGAAATTGTACCAATATAACAAATATTGTTGGCAATGGATGAGGCCCTTAAAGAAACCCCAACAAGATGGCGGGGGACACACAAAAACAACATTACAGACTGGATACAATGTCACACTTTGATGACAACACGGTTTCCAGAGCAAGTAGAAGGCTGCGAAGTTAGGTACACAGGTTGAAGCTGTTCGAAGGACCATGTGTGACATTGCGAGGATGCATGGAGAACCATTCCTTAAGAGCAGTGGGTACACAAATTCATCAACACACTGGACACAACCCCTATCAATTGGTACCTATAAGAAGAACTGTGCCTCATCACTGCAGAGTGGGAAGGTATGAACCAGAACTTTGTAATTACCTTTTTGTTTGAAAGACAATATTCTACAGTGGATCAAGCATTACATATCGTCAGACATAAATTATTTGAGGAGGCACCTAGACTCCCTTTGGAACAAGAAGAGGACAAATGGAATGCGCCTCTCTAGAAATTGCAAGGCTGTTACAATATCAATGCCGACGAAGACGATGATCCTAGGAAGGTGAACATCGTCGAAACAAAAGGCCAAAGAGACATAGAAGGACCATGAGTTGAACTACCTTTCATTGGACAAGCGATCAAGATCAAGAAATTCAACATTGGAACAGAGGAAACACCGAAGCTTGCAGATGTTGGAGATTATTGGGATGCTGCCACTATTGACAAGATCACAGAATTACTGCATGAATATCAGGACTTGTTTCCAGCCAAGTTCACTGATATGAAGGGCATTAAAGGGCCCATGGGAGAGATGAGGATCGCTTTGAAACCAGATGCAAGGCCAGTCAAACAGAGACCCTACAGTTTGAACCCTAAATATAAGGAGAAAGTGAAGATTGAACTTGACAGAATGTTGGAAGCAGGAATCATAGAACCTGTTAAAGAGTCAGAATGGATTAGCCCTATGGTGGTACAAGACAAGAAGACAAGAGAGATCAAGACCTGTGTAGATATCATGAAACTGAATGATGCCTGTTTACATGACCCATTCCCTACGCCATTCACTGACAAAGTGTTAGATAATGTAGGAGGACATGAGGTATATTCTTTTACAGATGGATTTTCAAGATATCATCAGATCCAGATTGCCAAGGAAGATCACCATAAGACCACATTTGCAACAGAATGGGGATCCTACCAGTATACAGTGATGTCATTTGGATTGAATAATTCCTCAACCATCTTTTCCAAGGTGGTGGTCGAAGCGTTCAAGGAGTTTTTACATAAATTCCTGGAAGCATATTTTGATGATTGGACTGTTTTTATCTTATTACAAAATCATATTGAATGTTTAAGACTAATGTTGGATAAGTTCAGGCAATGTCAAATTTCGTTGAACTTGAAGAAGTGCATATTATGCTCACCCTTTGGAGTGTTGTTAGGTCATATTGTGTGTAAGAAGGGACTACTGGTAGACCCATCTAAGATTGCTATTATAATTGATCTTCCCCCTCCTACTTTAGTTAGAAAGCTGTGCACTACGTTGGGACACACTCGATATTACAGGAAGTTCATTAAAGGCTATGCACAGATCACAACACCCATGGAGAAGATTTTGAAGAAAGTCTGTCAGTTTAATTGGACAAAAGAATGCTAACAGAGCTTCGACACACTGAAACAGAAAATGGTTATTGTGCCTATCCTGGTTTTCCCAGATTGGAGTAAGGAATTTCACGTGCATGTCGATGCATCTTCTATTGCATTAGGAGCTGTGTTAGCACAACCGGGAATTGGAGACATTGACCACCCATTAGCCTTTGCTAGCAGGAAGCTATCAACAACTGAAATTAATTACACCACCACTCAGAGAGAAGGGTTAGCCATGGTGTATGCACTGCAAAGGTTTCACCACTATTTGTTGGGAGGACACTTTAAAATGTTTACGGATCACTCCACGTTGAAATACCTAGTCAACAAGCCAATGTTGGGGGGGAGAATATGCAAATGGCTTCTGCTATTTCAGGAATATGATTTTGAGATTGTGGTTAAGCTAGGAAGAATGAACAAAGGTCCCGACCACTTGTCAAGGTTGGAGCATGGAGAAGAGCCTACTAGTTTGGAAGATACACTGACAGATGCATAGTTTCTGGCCATTAGAAAGATTGATGATCACTTCTCGGAGATAGTCTAGTTCATGTCAATAGGAATGGCACCAAGTGAATATAAAATCACCCAGAAGAAACAATTGGTAGTGCACGCTGCAAACTTTTCACTTATAGCTGGACAACTATACAAGATGAGACCTGATGAGATATTGAGGAGGTGTGTTATGGAGGCAGAGCGACCGTTGATCCTTGTAGAAGCTCATGAAGGCATCGCAGGAGGACATTACATAGGGAAAGCAACAACACAAAAGGTTCTTAGAGCTGGGCTTTGGTAGCCTACCTTACACAGAGATGCTAAGGACTATTATAGAGTCTGTGATGTATGTCAAAGAATTGGGAAACTGTCCATAAGAGATGAAATGCCTTTAGCACCGCAGCTGACCGTACAAGCATTTGAAAAATGGGCCATTGATTTTTTGGGTCCTATAAACCCACCAGGTAAGAACACAGGAGCCAGATACATAATCATTGCGATAAAGTACTTGACCATATGGGCCGAAGCAAGAGAAGTTAGAGATTGTATTGCAACTACAACTGAACGCTTCATATTTGATGACATCATAACCAGGTTTGGATGCCTGAAGATCCTTATGAGTGATCAAGGCACACATTTCATAAATAAGACCGTTGAAGCCTTGACCGAGGAATTTGCAGTCCATCACAAGAAGAGCACACCCTACCATCCACAAGAAAACGGGAGTAGGTTGAAATATTATTATGACAACCCACTGCCTTGCAACTCTCATTAACATCATATGGAAAAGGGTCCAGGTACCAGGTGTAGTTGAAACTGGGTAATAGACATAGAAAATATAGTCTGCACAAGGAAGGGAGGGATAGAGCAGAAAGCACAGGCTGCTCCGCCCAGCCTGAAGACAAATTAAATCAGAAGGATCGGATCTTAAGTGCCTCGGGATGAGTCACAGGTGAGTGTTGGGGGCCTATTGGCCCTTGGGTATGAAAGTAAGTGAAGAGTAAAGAAAAAAATACAGAATGCGAACTGGGTGGAAGACATAGTGACCAATACTGGGTCGAAGTGAGCAAAAGAGAAGAAAAGATGGTGTGAAGTAAGAGAAAGCAAGCCATTGGATGAGGAGATCGAGGATGACAGATCAGAAAGGAAGATGGATTATGGACAACTTAGTAAGCAGAAAAATCCACCATTGTATTCTTTGGAGAACCGCGTGAGAAGGAAGAAAAGACAGGTTGGCGAAGCCCTGAAAACGCGGGTCAAGTTGACCTAGGGTTTTGGTATCTAGGGTTTTGACACTTAGGTTTTGGCCTAAGGCTGTTGGTGAGCTATTGTAATGTATAAATAAGAACCTAGATGATGGAAGAGGGGGGGTTCTGAATTGTCATTGCTATGTGTGATTATTGTTGGGAGAGAGAGAGAAGCTTTGAGCAGTGAGGGAAGTCTGTGTTGTACTATCTTCATCTGGGTGTGAAGATCAACCCTGCAGCTGAGTGCGCATGGAGGGGAGAGAGAGAAAGAGAGAAGATCTGTTGGCTAAGAGCATAGATAAGAACTGTATGCTTTCATCTTAATATATTATAAAGCACAGTTCTGTGGACGTAGCCCTAGGGAGAGGATGAACCACATACATCCTTGTGTTGTGTGTGATTGATGTTGTGTTCTCTTGGTTATGGATATATTGTTATTGCATTATTGTGTTAGATCTGACAGATAGTTGTGTGAAGTAGATCTAAGCTGGAAATTGATATCTGGATGTTGTGTTGTTCTTGCATTGGATCCACTTTGTATTCCCTTGGTTGTAGACATCTGTGTCCCACAA
Source organism: Picea engelmannii (assembly GCA_009831015.1). NCBI lineage: Eukaryota > Viridiplantae > Streptophyta > Pinopsida > Pinales > Pinaceae > Picea > Picea engelmannii. The sequence goes on from ML803037.1 coordinate 309,717, forward strand.
CCCCCCATAGCTACTTTAGGTGAGACTGCATCTGCCTCGCAGGTGTTGCCGAAAGGGCCAGTATATAGGGATTGTTGGTGCGTTGTTGTAGCGTTGAACCTTGGGTCTGCCCCTGTGCCAACACTAGTTAAGACAGTTTGAGTTTGTTTATTTGTTTATAAAGGTTGGCTGAAGAAATGTGTTATCACTCCAAGAAACCCTTTGTGGTTGTAGACCAAAGGTGCTTGGTAACTTAAGAAATGAATGTTTTTGTATTTTGTAAATATGGATCAATGGGATAACTCAATTCAGCTTATGGCATTCAGACATCAGAATGATAAACAAATAGACAGTGCTCTTCAAGATTGGTTGAACAGTAAAATAGCTTTTAGTGGATGAAGAAAGATCATTTATAAACCAGTGCAAAGCAGGGTCTAATAAACAACTAAAGAAACTGATTATAATGTCATGAACCAAACAATAGGATAACAACTATTCAAGGTTTGACAACAAGATAACAGTGAAGAAGAAATATGAGAAACTGATACCAAAATGGAAAGGAACCTGTGATCTGTATTAGCAATGAAATGTCTGAGTACAAAAGAGTATTACTGTATCCAGAATCGAACCCTTCCTTCACATCAAAAACAAGCATTTATAGCCTCTTACAAACAGTTATACAGATCCCAAAAACATGGATCTGTATTTAATAAAGACAACTCAATTCTATTTTAAACAACTAGCAATTAAAGTCTTTAACAACTAAACTAAGTAGTCGAATTGTCTTCAGTCTCCAAAATTGCCAGCTGCGTCCTTCAGCTCCTTGTATCTGCAATGTGTTGAAAACTAGCAGGACACCTGTCTTTGACTGTTGGATTTTCCAACGTTCATGTCGATTTTTTAGGAAATGGTTTTGCATGTGTAACCAAAAAATCTCTCGAATCCCTGATATTGAACTTCTTGCATACAATCTAATAGTCCACTGATACACTGGAATCTCTTCAGAACCCATTTGGAATGAACTGTTGTATCTTTGGCTTCAAAATTACTTTCCCAGCTTTCAACAGTGCAACTGTTTAATTTCTTCACGGGTTAGCTATTGAAAGCTGTCACTTTCCACAGTTAACGGGTAATAAAATAATAGCCTTGCGCTGTTGAAAGTCTCGATTGCGCACAAAAAGAGTTTTCATCTCCGAAATTTGATTTCAAACCAAAATCAGTGGGTATCCGATTTCTCACCTTGCATATTGACGACGACTTGAGCAAGAACCTTCAGGTCTGGATGAGGTTTTTGCCTCAATTTTTGTTTCAACCTCCTGATCTGCCTTTTGAGGCGTTTGGCAAGCCACCACAAGCTGTTGTAATCTTTAGTGAGTTTTTTCTTCCGTTTCTTCTCTCTGACACTTTCCTTAGCCAATCTTTCAAATGCAGCATTGGTCTTGGTGAAGTTATCAGATAACTTCTTATACCTTTCTTTAATCACCCGCTCCAAGACCTCTTGCTGGGCAATTACCTCCTTGAGGTGCTTGATCTTCTGAGACTTCTTTGATTTGGAGTTTTTTGATGATTCTCCCTGTCCTGTCTGATTGAAAGTTTCATAGTTCTGTGCACACTCAGATGATTGCTCAGAACTCTTGATGACAGGGCATTGGTCTTGCTGCTCAGAGTATGAATCTAAATAAGGCAAGTTAAGTATATTCTTCCCAGTATTCTGCTCTGTAGGATGCCCTATATTCCGCTGTGTAGTCTGCTCGGAGGTTTGCTCAAAGTTCAACTTTCTCTTCACCCTGTGGGGCTTCATTCTAGATATTCTGTCCTCTGAAGGTCCTGGCAAGGCCCTTCTTCTTCTTGAGATGCTTTGAGGAGATGATTGTTTCATGGAACCCTTCACCTGTTCATTTGCAGTCTGATTCTGGGTTTCAAAACCTTCCCAGAACAGAAAGTGCTCCCAGCTCCTCCCCTGCTGTTTCAATTCTTCTAGGATAATCAATTTTATGAGGCCGAGGTGACATAGAGTAGTTTTCATGCTTAAGGGTTGAGCTCTAATCCTCTTGCATACCTTAGTCAGACTTTGGTATAAGAAATAAGGCAAATTAATAGGGGTCTTTCCTGTGAAGTGATCCAGTAGTTTAAAGTGGTACATCATTAGTTTATCATATCTTCCCTCTGAGGTAATGTACAACTGGATACCTTTGAAAAATTCTTGCCATTCTTCATCTAGATATGAAACGAGCATACCCTTTCTCCATGCTTTGTGCCTGTACCCCTCTTTCAAATAAACTCTGAAATCCAAATTTTTAGGAGCAGTGGTTTTAAACCAGCTTTGACCAGTTCTTGGAAAACCTATAGCTGCGACGATGACAGCCTCATTCACTCTGATTTCCATGGACCCGATGCGAGATTTATTGCCATCAAAAGTCTTGGTAAAGGATTCTACTGTAGTCTGGTGGCACCCAACTTGCAACCTTTCGACGAATTCCATACACCCTGCATTCGAGAAATACTTCTGGACTCCAGGATGTGATTGTAGAAAGGACAAATTATCCAGCTCTCTCTTGAGTAGAGCGCCACTGCGTTTTCTCACCATTCTGTTGCTCGAAACACTTGACAATTATAACCCCTGTAACTGCCTAGTCGAGTCGAGGTTCTGCGCTGTTGAAAGCAGTTCAGTCTTCGACTCTGTTTTGAAACAAATGAAAACTTCAACAGCATTCTGGAAACGATTTGTGATATGAAACCACTGTTTGATTTGATGGTGTCAGGCCGACGGTACCTCCTCTATACCTGCATCACCGAACATGAACTTGCCATCCCGGATGTCATGAGCATTGAGCGTGGGTTCTGGACCGGATTCGAATTACAGTCATATCTTGACATGCTTAATTGAGTTTGTATCATTGCCCACTCTTATCAGCGCATGCCTTGGATTTGCCTGGCGTGGGATGATCACGTCATCATTTCTTTTTAGTCGTGGATATCACGCACGTGATTCCCGCTCTTCTTCAACAACGGCCCGTGGAAAGCGCCTCTGTCAACTGCTCGCTTGCCACTTTCACCAGCGCGCGACCCCTTGGAAAACCCCTGTTAGCTGCAGAAAGTATGCACTTTCAACAACGCACCACTTTGTAGAAGACACTCCTTAGATGCGGAAAGTAAGTACTTTCAACATCGCGCCATATTATAAAAGACCGCTTCGTAGCTGTGGAAAGCATGTACTTTCCACAGCGCACCACCCGTGAACTTGATTGTTGGACCTTTTGAACTTTACCACTTTCAACAGCGCACCAACTAAATGAAAGGAGCTCCTTAGCTGCTGAAAGTCGATACTTTCCACAACGCACAATCAATTTTTTGGACATACGTTAGCTGAGGAAAGTAAAAAATGAAAATTTTGGAAAGAAGACTTTAAGGGTCAAATTATTTCCTTAAGACACACCAAAAACCTAATTTTTTCAGCTATAAAAACTCAAAAATAACTTGAGAACACTATCGATGGCCATGCTATCCACTACAAAATTCAACCAAAAGGACGGTTTCATTTTGGGAGTTAACAAAATGCATTAAACTTCCATTGGGCTATGAGGTCTATATTAAAGACCAGAATCAGATGCAGTCTTTATGAGGTTCCTTCACAGGGCAAGGTAGTGAGATCGTTGGATCTATTAAGGTTAAATGAGATGGAATAGATAGAAATGGATGTTAGAGTCCGCTGAGTAAAAAAGAAATCAAGAATTTCTCTACTTAACTTTAGATGAAAAACATATAGACCATTAAAAGACCAGAAACATAATGTACTAGACAAGTTCTATTCTTTAACTTCTTTTTAATGATTAGAAACTGAAAACATAATGATCACAAAGAAAAGTAAAATATTTAACAGAGAAAGATAAGCATCACTAATGATCAAACACAAGAACCCTGTGAATAGCCCTTTTATCAATGGTCGATCCTTTTGAAAAGATTACACAAATATCTCCTTGGGTGCAAAAATAAACCCTCAAAACTTCGAAGTGAGAAGAATTTATACAATAGTTAAACTTGATCATGTCTTTAATGACTAGGATATTTTGGAGAAAAAATCTAACTAACTAGATTACAGATTACAAAATAATAGGAATGTTGCTAATCCATTCGAATCCTTGGTGCTGATTCTGGGGGAAGTAGTTGATGATTCATCACTTTAACTTGACTGTCTGCTCCATGTTGACTTGGAAATCCACATCACCTTTACTCAAGTAAAGAACACAGGTCTTCCCATCTCTTTTGACTAGGGATGGAAACCTTGAGTAACTTTCTGTATATTTTGTCCATCTCAGTGTACTTGGAAAAAGTAGGCTTTGTAATAAAAATGTGCTTTATCTCATGTTGGATGCTCAGGTCCAACTGTAATGTTTCTAAAAATGCCTTGCCAGTAATACTTCCTTGTATACTTGCAAACTTAGATCCATCCTTTGCCACTGTGTTGATCTTCTTCTTGTAATTTGTCACAGTGATGAGATTGCCATTTATTACTAGCAGTCCATGGAGTCCCTTCTTATGTAGCATTTCAACCTTGCTAAACAACATCTGCACTCCAATGTCCATCATCTGAGCTTTCTCCTCTAGCTGCAACATCAATCCTTTCTTGGTCAAGACTTTGTTGACCTCAAGGATAGTCTCTATCCTCTTTTCAATTTCCAATGCTTCTAACTCATGCTTGGTCTTGGAGTTTAGGAACCTGATGAGCTTGGTGGCCTCTGTAGGCTTCTACCCCAATTATTCCCTTATCATTCTAATTACTTCTCTAGCCTTCTGCACCAATTCATGTTGTTGAAAAACAATTTGTATGAATGGCCATATCTCTGCCATGGATTTGTTGATGTCCATCCAGATGTTTTCCTTGGCTTTAGATAATGTTTTGGCCATGACAATATCCTTCTGCATCTTCTGTAGTTGTTGACCAAGTCTCTGAGCTTTATGCACCTCTGCATGATAATTGGACTGAAACATGGACTTCAAGTCTTGGAGGCTTTTCACCTCTTCTTGCAATTTTCTGATTTCCTCTCCTTGAAGGGACATATCCTCCATAGACTTTACCAACTTCTCAGAAGCATCTAAAACTTTCACTGGGATGGCTGATGTAATTTCTGTTCTTTTGGCTACTGTTGCTGTACTAACTCCCATGAGAGGAACTGCACCTAGTGGGATACCAACCATTTTCACATTCTATTCTTTCTTTTCAACCAACTTGTCTAACTCAACCTCCATCTCTTTTATCTATGCATTCTGATCCATTATCAGTTTCATCATCTCCTCTTTGTGGCCTTCACTTTCAGCTATTTCCTTTTCTTGTGAATCCTCAGTGGCTAGAAGTTTCAATTGTTTTATCAAGGAGGCTATGTCAGCATTTTTCTTCTTCAGTAACTCTTCAGCTTCCTTGACATTAGAAGGGTCATAACCAATCTTCAACACGAACTCCTCTAGGGATTTGATTTTATTATCTTTGGCCAAAGAGGATATCTTTTCCATCTTCAACTGAGATTGGACATTGTTTAGAGACACCTGCAATTTGGCAGCAGTCAATGATGTATTTGTCAAGGTGGAGAAAATCATCTCCCCTGTTTGCCTATGCATTTCCATTTGGTCTACTAGATGAACCTCATTCACATCAAACTCAAAGGATGCTTTCTTGTAATCCGAAGCTGTCTTGGGATGGGGGATCTGTGCCTGTAAGAATTTCATATGCATCCTTCCCTTTGTTAGAATATAGAAGATGGTGTGCTCATTTTACCATTGACGATACCCTCGTCACCCAACCACAGGCCGAAGGCTCCCTCCGAGCACCTTAACCTTGACTGAGAATTCCTCTGGAAGAAAACCCTAGGCTAGATAGCCAAACAAAGGGAAGCACATCTCTCCCCAAGGATAATGCAACACAAAAGACTGATCAGATAGTCTCAAACCCTAGCCAAGATATATCCAATCCAATACTTAAACTAGCTGCTGCTGCAACTGCATCTGCAACCCTCCTCCAAACCTGCGCACCAGACTGCAACTGCAGTGCACACCAACTGGGAAACTGCTACACATAACTGGCTCTGTCTGCAATTGCTGAGATGCTACAAATGAGAACTAGCGCCATGTATTTATAGTAATCCTACTAGTTTGCTGGGGTCGACTTCTCCTTCTAGGTATGTGTCTGTTCAGTATATTATTATTAATTATGGCTGACTTCTTCTCTTGGAGGCTAATAGCCTAACATAAATTATCTTCTTGAGCCGACAAGGCTTCTAGGGTTATTAGCCAACTCATTAGGGTTTCTCTTGCTTCCTGGAGTCTTCTATTCTTGTCAGGTTCACACATGGGGGTAATTACCTCCCACATCTACCATAATATTAACACTCCCTCCTAGCTAGAGAGGTATTTATAGGTAAGGGACTTGAGCACAAAATATACCATTTACCCAGTAGCATCAATATAGTCATCTAGACTATTTCATGACTAGATCATGAGCATCACCATCATCATCAGCTGCATCATCTCTCGAAACCATACTTCATCTGAGTAGTTAGATATGATGCTGGATAAGTCACTCTCACCATAGAGTGATACAAGAGGAGTAAAATCTCTGAACTATTTTCCGTCTGGAAAATCTCTGTCCATCATTCATCTGAATGATCATTGTCTCCAATAAACTGCTGATAGTCTTCAAGGAAATTAGAACAAGGATAGAACACACCTGTGTCTATTCATAGTAGTAAATAACTACAATCCAGTGGTTAACTACCACATCAAGTAACACACAAGTACTTGATCAGCAATGTATGGTTGCGAATGATGAAACATATTCACCACAGTAGTCCTCATCTACTGTCATATAGTCTTCATAACAAACATCTGAGAGCATCCTGCATAGAAACAATGTTATGATAAAAACTGTATCATCTGGGCCAATATTTCACTCGTGTCTGTGAGATATGAAAGAATGTCTGCCACCACAGTAGTCTTCATCTGCATAGAAACAATGTTATGATAAAAACTAAATCATCTGGGCCAATCTTTCACTCACGTCTGTGAGATCTGAAAGAGTGTCTGCCCTCAGTATAGAACATCAATAATAATCATCTGGGCCACTCTTTCACTCACATCTGCGAGGTATGAAAGAATGTCTACCCTCAATATAGAATATCAATAATGGGCCATCTGCCCCATTCTTCTCAACCAAGGAAGAAGGATTGTTTCTGATTTCTGAACTTGGACCATTTCCCACCCTGGGCCATTCTTCTGACACTAAACAAAGTGTAACCTGGAGAGAATGAATCTACCCTCGAGAAATGTTTGGACCATTCCTTACCCTGGGCCATTCCTCCGACACTAAACAAAATGTAACCTGGAGGGAATGAGTCTGCCCTAAGGAATGACTGTCCTGGACTATTCCCCATCCTGGGCCATTCTTCCGACACTAAAAAAAGTGTAACCTAGAGAGAATGAGTCGGCCCTCGAGGAATATCTGTCCCTGATTGATGAGCCTGGACTACTCCCCACCCTGGGCCATTCTTCCGACACTAAACAAAGTGTAACCTGGAGAGAATGAGTCTGCCCTCAAGGAATAACTGTCCGGACCATTCCCCACCTTGGGCCATTCCTCTGACACTAAAGTGTAACCTGGAGATAATGTATAACCCTCAAGGAATGTTTGTCCTACATCAACCTCCAAAACGGACGATTCTTCGAAACTGCTCACAACTGTGAACTTCGAAAGAATGATTGGCCGATGAGGCGGACCATTCTACTTGACCACTACTCAGAGTGAATGCCAAGAAGAATGACTGTCCTAGACCACTCCCCATAATGGGAAATCATTGTCTATGATACATCAGCAATCAGTCTGCCTCCCATATTAACTACAATGGGAAGTCACTATCCGTCAAAAATCTCAATCCACTTTTTGAACAAGAAAGCATCTGTCCAATCTGGACTATTTTTCAATTAATAAAGATAAACGATATTTTCAATGCTCACTTCTAACTAGAGAGTTATTTAGTTCACAAAAATAAATGTTTGCATACCTTCTTCTAGTTTGGAGAGTCTTCCCTTCTAGCTAAGAGAGTTATTTCCATGAGCTCTAGCTTGAGTATGCAAGTTCTTTCATCTTGAATAGAGGCTTTACCAAAATGTATGCTTATCTGC
>ML803037.1:323287-336482 GCA_009831015.1 Picea engelmannii
TTGATCAACCACTGAGAATTGTGCACCCTTTAGCCGCAAAGTGAAAAAAGGTCAAATCCTGATAGAACTTAGGATAAAAACATTTTTTGGGTAACACTTGCTTCCCCTTCTTTATTTTTTCACCAAGGGGTCATCTCCAAAGGTAAATACATCAAATTAACTCAAAATAAAAGGTATTTTCAACAATTTTTGCAAATCTTTATTGAAATAAACCATGCTAACCTAACTCCTAATATGATTACCTAACACATTAATCCATCTTAGACTGTTGGATCAATAATTACTCTAACCTAAGATATTTGGCCAAGATTAGACTGTTTGGTCAAATTTATTCACTACCGTATCAACACAAATTTAAAAGATTTGACCCTGATTAGGCAGTATGAGTCAAACCAAGTTTATTTTGATGGTTTTTTTATAATATATATATATATATATATATATATATATATATATATATANCTCTTTTCTCTTTTTCTTTTGTAAATCATTTGCAGAATAAAATATTATTTACAATATAACACAACTAGAGGAAGAGATTCTAATCACCAGGTGATCCTATGAAATATAGGCTTATAACACGAACTTCATGCAAAGAGAAAAATAATATTGCTTGATCAAGGATGGGAAGTTTTTCATCATCAATGCACATAAAGGTAAAGAAAAGATTTCATTGGTAAGTGCCAACAAAAGTAAAAAGTTGATTAGTTCCAATAAGAAACATGTGTTGCTTTTCTTAAGAGAGAGTCAACTAGGTGATGAAGCGGTAAGGGTAAATGCATCCTTTGAGGGATGTACTAAGGATAAAAAACAATAGTTGGAGGAGTTTCTAAGGAATACAAAGGATTGTTCCAGGAGCCTAAAGGGATACCACTTAAGAGGGAAGTGGAGAATGAGATACCACTGCTTCTTGACTCCCCATTACCAAATATTGGGTTGTATAGACAGTCTATTCTGGAAGCAAATGAAGTGAAGAAACAATTGCAAGAGTTGCTGGAGTAGGGAGTAATTCGACCAAGAACCTCACCTTATGGCTCACCTATCATTATCGTACCCAAGAAGGATGGGAATTGGTGGATGTATATTTATTACAAAGTTTTGAACAAGATTACGCTCAAGAATCAGTACCCTATGCTCATTATCAATGATTTATTAGACTAGTTGCAACATGCTAAGTATTTCACCAAGTTTGATCTCAAATTAGGATACCACCAGGTACATGCAAAAGAAGAAGACATCTGGAAGACCACATTCAAGACAAGGCAAGCTTTTTATGAGTGGTTGGTCATGCCATTTGGTTTATGTAATGCACCAACTACATTTATGAGATTGATGAATGGTGTATTACACCCATTTTTAGATTCATTTGTTATAGTGTATTTGGATGATATATTGGTTTATATATATACTTGGGAGGAGCACATCTCACATCTTAGGGAGGTGTTGGAGACTTTAAAAAAACACTAGCTATTGCCTAACCTCAAGAAATGTGAGTTTTTTTTAGCAATCATTGGTTTATTTGGGGTATGTGATCGATGGAGGGGAGCTCAAGATAGACCTCGCAAAGATGGATGCCATCATAAAATAGTGAATTCCTACTAATGTCATTGAAGTTAGGAGCTTTGTTGGGGTAGCACAGTACCTACATAAGTTCATAGCATCCTTTTCAATAATAGTCACACCACTCCATGTCATAATAGTGAGCAATAAGAGTTTCTAGTGGAGAAAGAATCAATAGAAAGCTTTCGATGAGCTAAAATGAAAGATCAATCAAGCACTAGTTCTCAAATTTCCTAACTTGCAGAAGCCCTTTGAAGTGGAGATAGATGCAAGTGGGTATGTTATGAGAGTAGTTTTGGTGCAAGGAGGTAATCCAATATGCTATCATTTAGATATGTTTCATGGGGGAGTCTTTATCTACCCTACCTATGATAATTAACGTTATGCCATGGTTTAAGTTTTTAAGAAGTGGAAGCACTATATGATGAGCAAGGAAAGAATTATCCACATAGATCACCAGTGACTGCAGTATTTGCAGGCCTACAATAAGCTTCAATAAACCATACATTATAAGTGGATGGGGTTTTTGCAACAATTTCATTTAGTCATCAAGTATAAGAAGAGAAACATTACTAAGTTGGTAGACATGCTTTTGATGCCACCCACATCCAATATTACAACTTTGGGAACTCTTATGCACATGGATCCTTTACCCATGATGCATACAAAGAGGTATACATAGAATATGAGGACTTCAAGGAGATGTTTCGGTAGCTACAGGGCCAAATTAATGTAGAAGAATGTGACAAAAAGGATGACTATCATCTCCATAATGGGTTAATATACAAGCTAGACAAGCTCTATGTCCCTAAAGGTGAAAGATTGCAACTTATTGAAGAGGCTTACACCTCCAAGGTTGCAATACATTTTGGTGTTGGGAAGACAATTGCTAACTTGCAAAGGTATGTGTATTGGCACAAAATTCAAGAAGATGTAGTTCAATATATTAGAGTATGCATTCTTTGTTGTACTAGCAAGCCTAGTAATAGAAAGCAAGGTCTATAGCATCCCTTACATGTACCTGCTCAACCTTGGGAAATTATTTCCATGGATTTTGTCGGTGGTTTGTTAGCAACCAGGAAGGGACATGACTATATTTTTGTGGTAGTTGACATATTTAGCAAGATGTGCATTTATATGCCTTGTAAAAATACCATTAGAGGGCAAGAAGCAACAAATATATTCTTTGAACGGGTTTGGGTGCACTTTGAGATACCAAGAAGAATAATCTTAGATAGACATACTACATTTCTCAGTGCCTTTTAGACTACACTTTGGGAGAAGATGGACACAAAGTTGAAGAGATCTACAATATTGTATCCATAGACAGATGAACAGACAAAAGTAGTCAACAGGATGTTGGTACATATTTTGAGGGGCTACAATTACACACATCTAAAGACCCAGGATGAAAATATTATCTACATTCAAAACTCTTATAATAGAGCAATCTATACTTCTACTAGTAAGTCCCCTTTTGAAACTTGCTTTGGATATTTGTCATTTTTTCCCTCGGATGTTGTTTATGAACAACAAGGAGGAGTGAGGGAAGACACCATGAGAGAAGCATTGAATTCAAAGAAGTTTGTTGAAAAGATTAGGTGGATCCATCTGCAAGTATAAGAGACACTAAAGAAGTCACAAGAAAGGTACAAGGCATGACATGATCAACACAAAACAAAAAAAAACATTCAAAGTGGGATATAGAGGTTGGTTACAACTGAACAAGGAAAGACTACAGGGTTCTAGTAAGAATACCAAGGCTTTGTAGTATGGTCATTTTGAGGTATTGGAGAAGGTGGGAGATAACACTTACAAACTAATTCTACCCCCATACATGTGCATTTACTCATTGGTGAATGTGGAGAATTTGAAACTCTATTAGCCTTCCATGTTGGATCACGAGAAGGAATAGGTCCTACCTACCATAATGGTCTTAGCATTAGATGCTTAGGTAGAGTTGGTAGAGGACACAATTTTGTAGAGGAATTCTAGAACTACAAGACATGGGCAACATGACATTTGGTAGAATGGGTTGAAAGCACAACTTCTAAGCAAGAAAAAATGGTACTGAACGACCCGGTGCAGAGTATTCATGTAGCGAGAATTCTTCGAAATCTGCGTGCATACATAGAGGCAGGCTGCGTTGAATTGAGGGAAATCACTGCAACTACAACGCAGGTTGAAGAGTGTATTCAATTGGATCGCTACACATTGTGTTCAATCGCAAAGCAATTTCATGCTGTCGATTGATTTATTTCTTGTAATAGTTTTACAGGTTTTGGTGTTTGTGATGGATAAATAGGGCGCGGATCAGGAACCGACCATAGGACTAGCTTCTCAAATCTTCAAGTTTATGAGCAAATTAGATTTCATTCGTGTCTTCAAAGAAAGGAGGGCTGAAATTAAGAGATCGTTGATTTAGGAATTGGTGGAGTTCTTCCTGAGGCACCCACGTCCATCTAATGAGGTTCCAAGCATCAGGAGATTTAGCATCGAGCTTTTGATCTCTATTATGCAGATGGATGGATCTACAATAGAAGACTCTGGCCAGCGCAGATTGCTTAATATATAGAAATATGTAAAATCAAAATGTTTGGCATTGTATGTTGTAGTAAATAAGTCCCGAGGAGTTAGGATGGATCTAACTTGGTTGTATTACCTTGAAATTGTTAAAATAAAAACTGATTCAGTGTATTACCAATCTTCATAGACTTTACCAATCAAATCGTTGGGTGGAGAGGGGTCCCTTGTCCCACAAATAAGGGGGTCTCATACACCAATTTGGTGTGTTGGCTTGGCCGTGACCTTAAAAATAGATTATTATTATTATTATCATTATTATTATTATTATTATTTAACAATATGTGTTGATATAGGTTTAATCATTATATTTACATTTTATTTTTTAATATTTGCAATAAAATATTGGGCATTCTGTTAGGAATGTAATCTTATTTATCTTTTTATTATTTGAAATTTTTTTACATTAACTTTCTCATATTTCTATTTGTAATTTATTCTATATTATATTATTTGATATCAATATATAATGTAATTCACCCCACCTTCAACATATTAATATTTGAATGAAATAATTACTTAAATAGATGCAACTTATTTGTTTAAAAGTATATTATCAATGAATTCAATACACTTCTTGGATGGGGTGATAAGTGGTTCACAAGGGATGACAGGTGGAGGTAGGCAACATAGGAAGTTATTAATCTCTACCGTCAACCTCCCTTCCCTCCAGACTGAATAATTCACACTCATCTAGGATTAATGGTAGTGCATCGAACACTCCAAGGTGACTTAATGGTTCCTTTCACGAACCAGGCTGGGCATACCAAGCAAGGTACCAACACCAAGCTAGTAGCCATCTCGACTTTCATGGCATTCGCCCCTATCAATTCACCAGGCACTATGAAGGCCTATGCCCTAAAATGATCTCCCATTGATCCAGGTGGATATCGGTGGCCACGCATCTTTTCCAAATGGCTCAAAACGACTTTAGAGCAATTTTGACAATTTACTATTATTAGCAGGTTTTAACTTCCGGGGCCATTTTGAGGGCCCAAATGAATGTTTTTCGAGATATAGGTTCTCAATGATATATAAAGGCATGATTGAGCCCCCAAAATGAATCTCCTTGATGATACCTTTCCAACGAGCTATCACACGCCTAAAACGAAGATCGTATGCAAAAGTTACGACCCCGGGAAGTTGATGTACTCACTTACCCAAACATGGCCCACATGACTTTTGGCGCTTCATCTCCCAAGGTTAGGTTTTTGGATGTCTAGGGTTCTTGGCATTCCTGCTTATTGTAAAAATGCCTTTAGATACTCATTGTAATCATCTTCTTGCGAATGCGAGTAGCCGTCACATCTCTTCTCAGATATAAGCTGCCACCATTCTAGTGAGTCTTTCACTCTGTATTTTTACAGTCTCTGTACATTTCTTTCATTAATAGAAATTGTGTATTATTGTATCTCTGTGTTTATGGTTGCATCTCTGATATATTTCTGTTATATTATTGGATATACACGATATCTCTGTGCATTTATTTACTGTATCTCCGCTCTCATTTCGTGCCGAAAATAATCCGGATCAATGGTATCAGAGGAGGCTACTCTTGATTGTTTTTTTCAGTGGATGTCCCCGACGAGGTCCAAGTATAGCAAGTTGGGTCTCGAGCTTGTCTCTCTTGAAGACAATCGCTCTCGCACACCCAAGAAACCCTCAATGGTGGAAGAAAAGAAAATTGACGGAGCAGACGATCCTATCAATTTGTTGCTTGAGAAAGCTCTCACGCGACATAGGGACGAAATGATGGAGAATTTTGCCCACATCCTTAAACGCTTGTCGATGGCATCAGACACATCTTCATCAAGAAGCCACTTTGGAGGCACCTTGCCTTTCAAGGTACAAGTTAATTTTGATATTCCTGTATTTGAAGGACAGATAGATGCAGAAGCCCTAGAAAAATGGTTAACTTTTCTAGAAGGTTATTTCTCTGTTCACAATTTTTCCGACAAAGAAAAGATCACCTTCACACTCCTTAAAGCTCTCCCTCATGTCAAACATTGGTGGGAAACTTATTGGAAACAAAGTTCCATAGAGGAGTCTAGAATATATGGGGCCGATCCCACTTGGGATTTTTTTATGGATGCGGTAAAGGAACAGTATTACCCTGTTGGAAACTACGAAGACCAGTACATGAGATGGACCACACTGCGGCAAGAGAGGGGCCAATCAGTTTTGGAGTATCAAAGACTCCGAGCGACATTTGGTTCTGAAATACCGTGGGGCTCTACACAGATACATCCAAAATGAAATGGATTTTCTGGACATCTCATCACTCGGTGCTGCTTCATGATATGCTGTTAAAATTGAGCAGAAATTTAAGCACCAAAACAAACGAGAATTTGGGTTTGCAAATCCGCAACAACCAAAGTATGACAAAGACGACCCTAACAAACAGTCTCCCGAAAACCAGTCCAAGACACAAGAAAAGAAGGGTCATGGGAAGACAAAGAAGAACACCAGAAAATGGTGCGAGTTCCACAAAAGTCCCTTGCACAAAACCGATGAATGTCACTCAAAACAGTCATTGGTGGTTGAGATCAAAGACAAAGAGCCGAACCCTGATTCAGAATCTGATTTTGAAAATAATGGTAAAGGACATATCATTGACATCGACCCCACTACTATTGTCGTGACTGCAACAATTCAACCAGGAGAACCAACTGATCCTGAAGAGGGGGAGCGCCTTTTTCATTCATAGATGTGGGTGAAGGGGACCTCGCTGCATTTTATTGTTGATAGTGTAAGCCAGAAGATCCTCATCTCAGCAGAGGTCGTCAAACAGTTGGGATTGTCGACAACACCACACCTGCAGCCATACAACATCGGGTGGCTTCAGAAAGGACGAGATCTTCATGTCAACCAACAGTGCCGATTGTCATACGGCATCCAACCCTTCAAGGATGAGGTATTATGTGATGTTTCCCCACTGGATGTTTGTGATGTTCTCTTGGGCCAACCATATATGTGGAGATGCCATGCTGTTTATGAGTCTCGACCCTGTAGTGTCATTGTTACTTTGGGGAGTCATCTCTACAGAATACCAGAGGTAGTTCCGACTACTGTTCCTCCTAAAAAGTGCCGCAAGGTAGTATCTCATACTGCAAAATTCAGCTTCTTCACAATCTGTTCAAAAGGAGAACAAAGGGACACTGCAACCACTACAGCCTTGCCCCAAGCACCTTCTATCCAACACAAGTGGGTCGACAAGGTTGCAACAAAGTGCAAAGATTCATTCTTCACATCGTCCTCTCATGTATATCGACTTGTTGAGAAGCCTAAACCGCAATAGGTTCATGACAGATTTCCACAAACTGAGCAGCGCGACCTCTCCAGCAAGACAAGCAGCTCACCAAGATGTAGATTCAACAAATGCTTTTCCCTCTCCCCCGAGAACTCAACGTAATTTAGACCATTTCTTCCTAAGGAGGGAGGATTGATCTAGGTGGATATCAGTGGCCACCCACCTTTTCCAAATGGCTCAAAACGGCTTTCGAACAATTTACTATTTTTAGCAGGTTTTAACTTCCGGGGCCATTTTGAGGGCCCAAATGAAGGTTTTTTGAGATCGAGGTTCTCAATGATATCCAAAGGCATGATTGATCCCCCAAAATGAATCTCCTCGATTATACCTTTCCAACGAGCTATCACACGCCTAAAATGGAGATTGTATGCAAAAGTTACGACCCCGGGAAGTTGATGTACTCACTTACCCAAACGGGGTCCACATGACTTTTGGTGCTTCATCTCCCAGGGTTAGGTTTTTGGATGTCTAGGGTTCTTGGCATTCCTGCTTATTGTAAAAAGGCCTTCAGAGCCTCATTGTAATTGTCTTATTGCGAATGAGAGTAGTCGTCACATCTCTTCTCAGTGATAAGCTGCCACCATTCTAGCGAGTCTTTCACTCTGTATTTTTACAGTCTCTCTACATTTCTTTCATTAATAGAAATCATGTATTACTGTATCTCTGTGTTTATGGTTGCATCTTTGATATATTTCTGTTATATTATTGGATATATGCGATATCTCTGTGCATTTCTTTATTGTATCTTCGCTCTCATTTCGTGCCGAAAATAATCCGGATCACCCATTCCATCTTTGCCTTGTGCTCAATTGTTCCTTCGCTTTCTCTTCGCTTTGTGCTTGAATGTTCCTTGGGCTCTCACATTCCATCTTTTCCTAACACTCAATTGTTTGGCCACCCACCGTCTATCCTGCCCAATCCTTACCTGAACGCCCACACCATGTCTAGAGAGGGGCAAATCCAGAAGGGGTCCGTTGTACTGCAACGCCCTTACCAGACGCAATAGACTCCCCCCCTCTCAGCTTTCCCTCATAAAGACCAGTCACCCCGACCAAATCCATAATTGGCCTTAGCAACCCCGACCTCCAACCTCTATTCTCTCATTTGACTATGACAGTTGCCTAATCGAGGAGGAAATTCTCCCTCCTGAGAAGCTCGCCCCTCTGCTTAGCTTTCACTCTTAAATCGCCCCTCTGAGAGCCCATACTCCAGATCATTTTTATGGCATTAGAGAATGCATGGTGGAGGAAGAAATTCCTCCCAATTGGAAATTGGAAATTCCAGCGAAAACAACAAATGCAGAGTTGGAGATGGACACAGAACTGATGGAGGAACCGCCTCTTCCCACCTAGATTTAACTCTCAGACGAGCATCTTCAACTAGTTTTTGAGCTGTGGCACAAACTTGACGACCAGGCACACATCCAACAAATCCCAGGACAAGGAATGGACCTCCTGTTTGATGCCATGATGGAAGCTCCAACAAACAAGCGGTGCCCAACCTGCGGCCATAAATTTGTCCCAGCCTACAACGCTCATTGTAGCGTGAGTCCGAGCTCACATTTGGACTAGCTCCTGCAGGTCTATGTTTTTCTTTTGGCTATGTCAATTATGCAGAGAATTGAGATTCTCTATGAGATGATGTATGTTAGTCGGCCATGGCCACTGGTTAGTCGGTCACTGTGACCTTTTTTGTCAGTCAGACATTTTCACTGTCTTGTTCAAATAATTACAGTTGCTCTTGAATTTTGATGGCCACTTGTCATGGTTTCCCAGATGTGGCTGGACAAATGGTAGAATCCGGATTTTGTAATGCCACGTATATTTGTGAATATCAATATATTGTTACTTTTATTTACGAAAAAAAAATGAATTCAATACACTAAATTGTTTTCATCTATATCATTAAAAATGCATTAAATTATTTTTCAATATAGAGTTGAAATCAACGTGCCTAATCATTTTATAGCGTATTGTTATTAATGTATTGATATTTTATATTTCTGAATGCATAAATGGATTCAACATGTTAAAAACCCCCTTAGATCATGTAGACTTAACCAGTCAAGTTTGTAGATCCAACTATTTCTCACCAAATTTCGGGAAAAATTAAATGGATAATACCCTCCAAAAGAGCCAAAACCTAGAACCATATTACTGCTTTTAGCTATGTCTAACATTAAAATATTTTTTTTGTTATTAATATTTCTTTTTAAATGCCACGTGTCAACTTCATGTTCAACATGAAAACCTTTTTTAGATTGAATTTTTTTTGAGAAAAGTTTTGCATTTAGAGGGTGAGGACTTATGATGGAGCTATGTGGTTGTATTGAGATGCAGTTGCTTAGAAAATTATAACTCAATTTGATAATATATCTAGTTAGTTATTTAGTTATATATATATATATATATATATATATATATATATATATATATATATATATATATATATATATATATATATATATATATATATATGTTTATTTTATTCATGTTTTAATAATAACTATTTTATTTATATACTACTATTGATACCTTTACTAAATAGTTATTTAAATAAATGAGACTTGTTCGTTTTTAAGTGTACTATTTAAATGCTACGTGTCAACTCCACGTTGAGCACGAAAGGAATTACACAACTCCTCATATAAATGCTACATGTCAAATCCATGTTAAGCACGGAAGAAATTATACAACTCATCATATTGAGCTGTAGAAAGAACCTCTAGCCACAATAAAAAATGTTTTTACTCTCTCTATATGGTATTTTATATAAAGTTGATATTGAGATATTATGTCAAAATATTTGATTTATGACTAACGTTCAAACAAATTTTGTTCTTAATACTCTTTTTGTTATTAATATTCTTTTTAAGTGTCATGTGTTAACTCCATATTAATCATGGAAATAATTGTAGATCTCTATCATCTTAGACTATAAAAAGTGCCTTTGGATGCAATAAGAAATGTTTTTACTTTCAACTATTTATACATAAATATGTAGTTTCCATAAAGTTCATATTAACATATTGCATTGAAATATTTTTTTTATAACCAACATTGAAATGGTTTTTTAGTTTTTAATATTCTATATGCAGACGGTGTATACTGCAGGATGTGTATGTATGCGTGATTTACATAGAGCAGGGCACGTATACCTCTGCAAATTTTCAAAAAAGAAAAAATTTGGACAACCAACTTGGGCAAGGGAAGCTGGTAGGCACTTGGAAGGTAACCAAAGACCCAACCTGACTCAAAACGCTCAAAAAACTCAGAAAGACACTGAAAATCAAATCAAACCAAGATCTCCTACTAAGACCCTGGAGAGATTCCTCAGTGGAGTCTCCAATTCTGTTATGGAGAAATTTACCCTAAATTGGGTCTAAGGAATAGGCAGAGTGATAACTCCATTAAAACACTGATCTACCTTTAATCTACCCCAAAAACATCTAGACTAAGTGATAAGAGAAAGAAGGAAGAGAGGGTTAATGAGTGCACCTTCAATCCTTATGGTTGATGTATACCTCTTCCACTTGTTGTTGCCTCCTAGATCACATATCTCCTCCCAAAGCTGACTTGCAAGGGGTTAAGAATACAATGCAACAACATATACAATCTCTAATGATCACTTTAAGAGCCTAACTATAGATATACATGCTCAAATTAACAAGAACATGTAAACATAGGGTTTTGGGACAAAGATAATCTCTTTCATTCAAATTCAAGATAAAAATGTTACAACCTTTGCTTGTGACTGCTCTATGAACCATGTCTGGGATCCTCTATTGTGGCTCCAAGTGCATCAATCCAACATTAGATTCTCACGACCAACATACCATCAAGGGAATGAGGAAATGTTGCATAGGGAGAATGGATGGAGGGGAAAGCTAAGACTAAAACTCAGAGCAGGATGCAAATCTTGGACAATGAAAGAGAAGACATTTTGACATATTTTTCTTATTCTCTTTTTCATGTGTCTAAATGACTCCTCAAAACCTCTTTTATATGAGAAAAATATGGTTATTCGGTTTGGGGATGGGCTACAAGGTGTAAAATGGTTAGGAAACCCTCCATAGCCTGCAAACTCTACCGAATTCCATGCAATTTTATATCTTTTGAAACTTTTGGAGGTAAATGCAGGCTAACTAGCATGCAACACGCATATGTACACGAGATAAATAACATATATCTCACGAGTGTAAGCAGGCTATTAGTGCAACAGGGCACATACACCATCCAAAAAATGGTTTTTTAGAAGGAAGCCTCAACAATATTTTTGACAAAGTATGCAAATGGATGCGCCAAAATCTTGGATGCATAGATGTGAAATTTTTGGACTATAACAAATGTCTAGGGTTTTGATATTCACGTTTATTGTAAAAAGGCTTTCAGAGCCTCATTGTACTCATCTTCTTGTGAATGAACGTAGTCGTCACATCTCTTCTCAGAGATAAGTCGCCACCATTCTAGCAAGCTAGTCTGCATTTTACAGTTTCAACATATTTCTGTATTGATAGAAGCCATGTTTTGTATCTCTGTTATTGTTCATTGAATCTATATATTAATAATATATATCTGTATTCATTTCGTTCTACTCATAAAATCCATATCACTGACTAGGTTGAAGAACCCATCTTGAAACAATTGATTTAATTCTTGCAGGTCAAGATCAAAATGAATAGAAAACCTAGGTCTCCTATGGCCTATTTGCCAAAAATTATTTATGCTCCCGTTTCCTCCTCTTCCATGGCTACCTTTGTTGAAAAAACTCATATCTAAAGCAAATTCAAATCAGAATATGAATCAAAATAACTAATCAATCATCAAATACTTCGCCTAAAGATAAAATTGAAAAAATTTCTCTCTTCATTTCACACATTAGAGTACATGCAAACAATTCATCACTCTGCATATAACAACCATAAGCATTTTATCAACTTGATCCATAATATCATTTAGAAGAGGGAGATATAATGATACATGGGATATGACGAGATTTGTAATGAATGAAAAGTGGATTCATGATAGGGAAAGTATGACTACTATTCTAAATACAAAACAAATCTTAAACCCCAAATACATCTTCTATACTCATATCATCACCTTCATATAACTGCAAATCTCATCAATTCTTTCTATAATCCTCATTTGAAAATTTGTCTCATAAAAGCCTTCGAACCATCAAATTTCTTGTGAGAATCATAACATGGAAAAATAAAATGATTCAGGAATAATGAGGGGATTGTAATTATCGTATAAAGAAAGTTATCAACTTAATGAGAACCGTGACCTCAAAACGAGAACTTTGGCCCAAAAAACCCATATTTTTACAAAAAAAACATGAAAATCAACCCCCAAATCAAAAAGTGGTGCTACTAGTAGCACCATTTTTTCATATGGGGTCAAAATTACAACATTTTTTAAACATGTACTTCAAAAATCATACAATAGCTTAGAAAAACCTTCAAATAGGCACCTAAATAAAAAAATGATGTTACATAATTTCTTTTCAAAAAGTTAAATTTTTATATATTTTGAAATCGTATTTTTAGCAATCGGTACCATTAAAACCAAAACCTCAAAATCAACCATCAAATTGAAAAGTACTGCTATCGGTAGCACCCATTTTAAATTTGGGGCATTAAAATGACACATTTTTTAAAAGTGGTAATCAAAATCATCGTTACTGCAAACAAAAGCATCAAAAGAACCCTTAAATGTTTATTTTTAAAATCTTAGTTTA
>ML803038.1:47566-59249 GCA_009831015.1 Picea engelmannii
TCCTTGAGGCCACTGATAAAACACTCTCGAAAGAAAGCATCAGTCATGCCCTCTGTCCGAAAATCCAGATGCTCAAATGCAGCTATGAAGTCTTCGACTGTGCCTGATTGCTTCAATTTTTTCAAACGGCCCAAATGGTTGGTGTCAGTGTCAAAGCGTTCATAAAGCTCAACAATTTGGTTACATCCACTCGTGAAAGGCATATGTCCCTTTGAAAGTGATGGGGTTGAAAGGAATGGGAAGAAGTTTCACCTTCAATCTTTTTATGTGCATCAGGACAAGAGTCATCGAGAGGGATTTTGAGTTTGGTGCAGAGTGATACAAAGACAGATTCAAGTTTGTGTTTGACTTCCGCCATTGCGGACTGTACGACTACATTGACGGATGCACTTATGGAGGCATCTATGGAGGCATCACGGGAGGCAATAGTAGCGCTGAGTTGTTGCACTTCTTGTTGGGTCTTAAGGAAACCAGATTCCAAGGTGTTGATTCGAGAATCTAGTTCTTGGCTACGGGTATGGGCCATGATGATGGCTGACCTGGAAAGGGAGCGGGCGGGGTTAGAAATTTTTGCAGAAAAATGATATGGATGACTGTGACAAGGGGGAAGAGATGAGACTAATGGAATAGGTCTTAAATAATGGTGAAAAAATGGGAGCGAGCGGGGTCAGAAATTTTTGCCAAAAAATGATATGGAGAATTGTGACAAGGGGGAAGAGATAACTACGGGGTTATATTATGGTTTGAAGAATGCTGCAGTGCTGAAATCTCCAAATTCTGAACCAGAGAGTATTTACTTAGCAATGCCAACACAGATGCGCGACAATAGATCTTGCTGGTTTAATTTTTTTATGTTGTTGTGTATGTTCCCCAAGGGTTAGGTATTCAAGGGTTCTACAAACAAGGGTTTGCCCTGTGCTATAGCTCTCTGATATACATGCAGGGTCCAACAGTAGTACTCGGCCCAATATCTCAGGGAACTAACTAAAGAGGATACACCGTACCCTTAGCCATACTACCCGACTACCCAGGTACTAGAGAGTATCTTCCCGAGTGTTGTTCTCGGTGACACTATAGCAGTCCAGCGACCAATAGGTTTATCTAAAGAGGGCTTCAAGAAATCTAGGCCGATCCGTACACAAGTGTTTTCTGATGCGCTACCACTCGAAGGGGTACCAACAGGGGTTACAAGGGTGGCCAACAGATGTGTGCTTAAGAACCACTTGTATTTCCTATGTGTATGAATCCCTCAACTGCGGGTTTATGCGCGTAACGACAGATCTCTGTGGCTTAAAGACGCTGGAATACGTCTCTACCCTGGAAAAAAAATACCCACAATTTATGCCAAGGAACATGCTTTGATACCACTTGCAATATACCAGATATATAAAATATGCAGAACATAAATGAAATTCTAGAAATGACAGAATAACAGTAAAATATCTAGCATAATCTTCACAATACACAAAAATGATATACGAATAGCAACAAAAACAACACTTTGATTCAGATAGCAATGTTCACAGGCCTCTTCGAGGGGGAAACCTCTAGTCGAGCAACGCTCTGTTATAATAATCTCCAAGCTAGGGTTTTCATACCCTCGACCCTTATTTATACTAAATGTGTCTATTAAGAGAAGCATCTAGAGGAAGATCCTTCTAGAAGCGGAAGCTTCTATTAGGTCTTCTTACATCCACCTTATTCTATTTTATTGAAAGGTCTTAATAATATTGACCTTTATTACATCCAAATACATTGATCTACCTATGTGCGGGTTAGGACCTTAACAATGACATTCACGGTAACACACGATTTCCCTAGCAACCCTATGGAGTAGTCGACTCATAGCTGCTGATACCCCTACAGTGTGACGCTGATCGCGTCGTGGAACCTCTTCCAGAGTCATATTTGGAATGTCTGCCGTTAGGCCCTCTAAATTCTGTTCCACCACCTGATAATCTTCAGCATACTGTGGTGCTGCTGTTGTTGCTTCTCCTTGCCTCTGGATAAGAGAAGTTCCAGGAGGTATATATAGTCCAACATCTGTGTTATCAACAAACAATTTTGCATTAGTCTTCGAATAAGAATATAAAACAAAAACATTGGAATATGATAAAAATCTACAAAAACATTTGAAAAGAAAAAATGCGTGTAATTCTTACCAAGGTCACCCCACTGAGTATCCTTGGGTAGTGCTAAATCCGGATCTCCTCAAAAATCCAACCCGGCATAAGCGTAGTCATCGACCATCAGCATCTGGGTTTGAAGCCAGTCAAAGAAGATATCGTCATACTTGACGATCGGTCCTGCTACGTGCCGGGCCATGAGCCGACACCATCTCAACATCCTTGGATCCCTAGGACCTGGTATGTTCCACTCAACCTGTATTCTGAATACGGGGACCCTCTCAAGGAAGAAGGACACCAGCAAAGATCCATACCTGAATTGCTTCGGGTTACCACGTCTGCATTTAGTTAATTGTTTTTTGATATTGCGAAGCACAACATCTGCCCAGTTGAATACATGAGGCTTAGTACACTCGATGGTGTACTGGAAGTAGCTCTATAATGCCATATGCAGAGCAGAACTCCCAGCCATTCGAGCTATAGTAAAAAGGATAGTGTGGAGAGTCAAGTCTCGTACCCCCCAGATAGCCACTTTTCCTTTTTGTCTCTCAGACTCAGGTACGCAGTATTGATTGCAATATTCACTCATATTTATCCCACCACCTCTACTACTAGTTAGGCTGACATAGTATCCCTGTCGAGAAAATCCAGTCAAAAAGTATATGTCCTCAATGTCTAAGAACAATGTGTGAGCTCCCACCTGAAAAACTTGTTGATATGGGTCCCACATACGAACCAGGTACTCTAGTAGTCTGACTTGGGCCCTCATGCCCGGGATGTGAAAGTATTTTAAAAGCTCACAATATCTTAATGAAGCTATGGTAGGCGGATGATTCTCGGCATTTGCATTATCCTCTTCATGTTCTCTTTCACGCCACTCAAGCACCATGTTTATGTCTATTTATCTGCACAAGGAACATAAAAGGAGGATTAATGATTTTTTTCATGATCTGGATCTTTTTCATTGGCTAAAAATTTAATTTTTTTTTGGATTTTGTGGTTCTCGTAGGTGCCCCATTAGCATAGTGCGAGAACCTCGCAGGTGGCTTAAGGCTCACCTGCAATAACGCATCATTCTCGCAGGCCTCGTATGGGCTGCCTGCGATAATGCCAACGTGCATGTAGGGTTCAAAAAACAACTTGAAACTGCAGATTTAACCAATGAAATTTAAAATTTAAACCATGAAAATGTCAAGGATGAATTGCTTACCTTAATGTCGCAGATGGCTTGTTGAATGGTCTCTTGTAGCTCCCGCAAATTGATGCCAAACTCGGAGGGTAAAAGGGGGGTTTTGGAGCTTAATAGTGGAAACACAAAATGATGTGGTAAAAATGATTATTTACTCATTTGTTTTACTTTTTACTATGTCATTTTGGGTTTTTTATGCTTATTTATTGATTAAACCTAATCCCTAATATCAATATGAGTGTAATGATTTGCAGGTGTGATGACGTTGATAATTAAATACAAGGGTATGGACATATTTTTCTTCGTTATGGCGCGTTTTTGATTGTTTTTTATGGTTTTTACATAAAACCTCGAGCGTCGTTTTTGTCCGTTCTTGCGCTCGTAAAAAACATGAGAATGTGGTCGAGCATACTTTTATCACTTTTTTGGGCTCACAAGGTTATACAAAAAAGGAACCCCCCTGGAGTCCTCTTTAATCTCTTTTCAGACTCTCTAAACATGAAAAGATCGTCGAGCGACCTTGCTATTTTTCACGCTCGCTAAAGTATTTGAAGTACGCATCTGGTGAGCGGTAATTTATCCCTTTTTCGGTCTCGTTCAGACTATTTTACAAAAAAGGAACTGAGAGAGTTCTCTTTTAAGTGTTTTTCCACACTCTATAATCTTGAAAAACCTTCGAGTTTTCTATCTCTGGACTCGTTAAACAAACATTGACAGGCCCATGATGGGACCGAACCACTCCTTCTTAGGATTCGTTAAATATACTCCGAGGGACTCGTCCAAAGGATGAGATTATATCAACAAGCATATGTTATCCTCCTCAAGCTTGCGTAAAAATAAAGAGGTACTCGCCAAAAATGGTGGGGAAAAATTTGGGAAAGGGATATGTTTCATTTTCGTATCGATTGGCAGTAAGTGTCGCTCTTGAACATGACACCTCCTATTCATCACATTTGAAGCTGATTTGGGAAATCCATTTGTCTCTCATTCGATTTGCTACAAGGTCATTCCCTGTGTCGTCTTTGAGTCAATGCTGCCAAATCATTGGTTGTGTCATTCATATGTTTAAGAGAAGTCCATCTGAAACCTATATTGAGTCGGCCATTTGCAGTTATCCATTCTCTCCGTGCAGGCCTTCCCTGTGTCCAGTCCAATTTACAAAATGCCCTGTTTCACCTTCAAACTCTGTTACTCATTTCGTGTCATTGATGGGGGATACATCAAGGCCCTCCTATGATGAGTTTTGTTCCATTGACTTCAGCTCATTATCCAGAATCAAGACTTAGATTATTTAGTACCTTGGAGCTTGCATGCCTCAATGGCAAGTTTCCTCGCTTTCAACAGTGGGTTTACATCATTGACCCTTGATCGAAAGATTCTGTCAGATGTTCGACATCAACTCATTTATTCACATTTGATGTATTGTACTATGGTACCTTGGGAGTCATTGACATCAATGGTGATTTCCCTCGCACTTGTTAACGGTTACATCAATGATCGGTACTCAAGTGGTTTCTGCCATGTTCGACTTCAACACATGTAATCACATGGTTAGATTAGTACTTTGGGTGACGAGATTGAAGACCCTGGATATCATCTTTGTGATCCAAGTTGCGATGGAGTATGTATAATTTGTGACACATAGATCCACTGTGTATGTCTCGTGGCTATGTCGTCTTGATTTGAAATTTCTCGCATAGATCCACAGTGTATTCTGGTGGCTATGCTATATTTTGACGGCATGATTCCACAGTGTATGATTAGTGGCCATGACCTAGGTCTACGATATTATCATTCTATGATATGAGTATGGGAATGCCTACCTCAGAATTGATGTATATGATATTCTACAGATGCTTGGTTGTTCGCAGGTTTCCGATTAGATGTGCTCCTGGTTCTCGACACACACATGCAGCTTACAAAGTCTATCGGCTGTCACTGGTTCCAACCTCATACTTTGGGGAGAATTTTGTTACCCATGATTTTGGTCATCATGATGATGTATTTATGATGGTGTATTCAGGTTCTTCATTAGAACCTTTTCCTGAGAAAAGTTACCTTCTTCTCTTTCCAGAAATCACATTTTTAAGGGCTGTTCGCAGGCTGCTAGTATATTTTCCTGCGAGAATGCATGATTCTCGCAGGCTTCCTTAAGCCAGGGTGTGAGAAGTTCACACTCTGTTGAACTGCTAGGGTGCGAACTCTTTATAAAGAAGAGAAAAAGATGAATTCTCGAACCTTCTAGAAGGGAATCTTCTAGAAGGATGAGATAGCATTCGAGTGGTTATCCTAGTACTAGATTCTCTAATATTTTGGGATCATTCTTATCCAAGTAACTAATTCATTCTCTCCTATAAAATGAGTGGATTCTCATGGAAAAGGTTAGAAGCAAACAAGGTTAAGAAAGACATTAGAGAATTGGTGAAAGATTGTGTGAAAGATTGAAGCTTGAACAACAGGCTGAGAAACTACAGCAAAAACATCATAAGGGTTTTGATCTTCTTCATGCAAGTGAGAAAGTGTCTGTGTCAGAGTCCAGGGCCATCGAAAGGAAGTTTGCGACATCAAGGCTCAGGTTGTAATATTTACTTTCCATCAATATGATACAGTAATATGTCCCTATCCCATAAAGCTATCTTCACTTTATTGTATAATTCCTTGATCATATACATAGATTGATTGTTGAATATATTGAGTTGTCTTCACTTCGATTGGTTTGAGTTGTCTTGGTCTTGAATGCACAAGAGCATTGGAGCGAAGCTGGAACAACAAAGACCATAGAAAGCGATTATAAGGTATGTTACTCATTCTTGCCTCCTAGTTCATTCAATAGTCGAAATCTAGGGAAAGAGTATTATTTTGTCTTGATTTGTTCTAGATCCAAGTGGATCTAGGGAGATCGGTTTGTGTCTGCACTTACGGATTTATCCAATAACAGATATTTTGGGAGATCACCTTCCAATATTTGTAGAAAAGAAAGAAGATAATCCTTCAGATCATCTCATCAGATTTCATCAATGCATGGTTCAGCTGGATATATATCATGAGGATGTGCTCATGAAGATGTTTCTCTGCTCATTAGAAGGAGATGCTCACGAATGGTATCGATATTTACCTCCTTATAGAATATCTTCTTTAAAAGAGTTTCATAGAGTATTCCATCAACGATGTGAAAGGTATTTTTCTCGGTAAATTCTTCTTGAGGGTTGTTGTGAATAATTTCATTCACATATTCAAAATGTTTATTCTTCTAGTTGTGAACATGAAATTCTTTCTATTATTGTTGTTCAAGAGGAATATCTTCAAGATAGAGTTGATGTGAATATTGATGATTGTGTGACCGAAGATTCTCGGGATTGTTCTTCTTATGTACCTACTACTTTAAACAAAAATGAAAAGGATTATAGGTAGGGGAAGAAGAAGATGAATTTTCAGCTAAAAGTCTCTTTAAAGAATGTTGTGATGAATTTGGAAAGCATGTTCAACAGGAAGCAGTTGATTCTTCTGTTTGCAGAGATGAAAGTTATGTTGTTAAGGAAGATCTTCATTATACAAATGGTTATAATGAGAATTATATATCTGTAGATGCATCATATCTTATCTCTGTTGCACATGCTGCCTTTGATTTGTATGAAGAATTAGTTATGAAAGAGGATTGTTCTCAAATTTTTGAAAAGTTTTCTTATGACATTTTTTCACCTGTGACTGATGAGAAGGATTTGAAGATTGCTTGTATTTCTTTTCTAGATACAGAGGTTTTTTGTTCACCTATATTTGATAAGTATGCAGATGAAGGAGATCAGATTTCTATATCAAATGGTGTTGATTTGAGCTGCAACCAGCCTATATATGATAGCTATGGATCTGATCTTGAAGAAACTTTTTCTTTGCCTATCGAAGAACAACATCAAGTTGAAGTCAACCATTCAGTATTCACAGCTGATGTCCTTTCTCCAGAATTCTGTCATGAATATGGTTTGTTTCATCAAATTAATGGACAAAATGATTGTGTTGAAAAATCTGTGGTTCAATATGATACTTTTCTGAAAGATTCAAAGGTTATGTATTTTGAGATTCCAGATGATAAAGATCCAATTGCATATGGAAATAGTCCTAGATCAGATCATGAACATCATATAACTAATACAGAAAAGAAACTTTTCGACTTTAAACAACAAGGTATTGTCATACATAAATTTTATGATCCAATTGCTATATGGATGGACTCATGGTTTTCAACAATGTCATATATTACAGAGTTTGGCATCATGGTTTGCAGAAGTGAACATGAGCCGGTTGCAGTTCTCTTGTGGTATCTTTTGTTCTCCTTCCATGTTCTTTGTTGTATACATAAATATGGGTCAAGCAATTTGTTGCTTGAATTATTTTTCTGGAAATTTGTATATACCTGAAACATGTATTTGCAGCAGTTAGAGTAGGAGTATATAGGAGAATAAGCTCTTCATCTGAGCAAGTAGATTCTTTCATTTATTGGTTGTTGAATAAATAGGCAGTCTACAGGCAAGCTACAAGTTTTTAGGCTACAGGTTTGCTGAAGAACAGTTGCACAGGTTAGATGACTCCATGCCCAATGCCAAAGGAAGCCAGATGACTCCATGCCCAATCGAACTGCAATTTCAAAGCTATGAAAATATTGTTGGCAGAGTAGGATACCAATTGCATAGGCCACATGACTCCGTAGCCCAACTGATAAGGTGACTGGAACTACTTGTTCCTGGAACCTCACTGGGAGGATTCCATCCCCGAGTAGGAACCAAATGTTATCTCCTAAAATAGCACTGTCATTTTGTCAAATTTTAGGTGATAGGAAGAGGTCCAAAAATTTATTTCTAAATTTTTATAGGCTTGTTAGAGAGCCTATTTCCTGAAAATAAACTTGGAACAAGCATTGAATTTGGTATTCTCAAGAAAAAGCGAGAATCTCAGGTTTCGGTGGTTTAGGCGGGCCTGAAAAGCACTCATTAACCACCGAAAGCAGAGCTTTTGGTAGTTAACAGGCTAAATTCGGGTCTAGTTTAACTACCAAAAGTGCCAAAGATGAAAAGTAGCTATCTGTTTCATCACGCGCTCAAATAAATGGAATAAAACAAGTATTATCTTTGCAGCTAGTCAAAGTCTTTAACACGCCAAGTCATCAGGTCAAACAAAGCCACATCTATGCCACGAATTATGTAAATCAAAGCGTCAGCCTAGCATGCACTACAGTTCATCAATACGCTGAGAGTGGTGGCATTTGTAAACAGATATTTCATCCACACATATCAGGATTGTGTGATATGTCCCATAAGCAAATGAAGACAACAGACAATTGCCAGATCACGAGCAAGACATGCAGGATCCGAACGTATCCATCGAGATGCCAGGAGCAAGGCGTTATTGAAGAGATCGAGGTCTTTCACTGAAATCAGAGCTTCCAGCATGTCGAGTTTTGGAAGAGTTTGATTTCGCAGACAAAGAATGCGTGGGAAACAAATTTGGTTGAATGATCAAGGTTCTCGATTTGTTTTTCATGAAGGACAAGGATTCGTGGAATAAAAGACGAGTCATTGTGATTCTCATGAAAATTTATTCGCTACAGATCCATTTTTGAAAGTTACAGGTTTTGGTGGTTAACAGGCCCATATTTTTATCTCTTAACCACCGAAAGCAGAGCTTTTCATTGGTTAACAAGCCCAGATTTTTATCTCTTAACCACCGAAACCTGTACATGGCAGCAAGGTCATATTTGTGCACAGGTTTGACTTTTTCTCAACCAAAGCTTTCGAGGTTGGTTTCTAAAGATGCATAATAATTAAATACATAATATTTAAGGTTTTATATTGATGTATTTAATGTTTAAGAAGGTGGAAAAGTGAAAATGGTGACCTAGTTGATGAGTAAAAAAACTGTCTTTTTTCCAAAGGTGGCAAATTCGAATTTCCTATGAGGATTCATCAACCTTGGAAGACTTTGTAAATCTATGAAAGAGTTTGGAGGATATAAAGGCTATCAAGATAGATTTTGACACCTAAGATAGGATATTTTGTTTTGACTTTCCATTTTTAGAAGTCTAGATCCATTTTTATAGAATCTCATCCTACACTTGTTTGGTTTGACTATTTTTAGCAAATCTGATCCATCTTTCAAGCATCTAGATTTCAGCTTGTAAGGCTATAAATCCAAATCCATTTGAAGCACCAAGGGGTTTGACTTTGGAGACTTTTTAATATTATGTACTCAAACTTCTCATTTTCATATTGAGTAAAACAAGCTTCTTTTGCCATAACTTGTTTAGATTTCATCTTCTTATCTATTTTGTACTTGCACCTGGATATTATATTCATGATGTTATGCTTGTTTATGCCCAATAACTGTCATCTTATCATTGCATTCATAAGTTAAACTTTGCAAGTATTCCTGTGATTATTGTAATCAACCATTCATATATGCTTTATATGTGATTCTGCTGATATAATAGTTATTTCTTCATACATCCCTTTATTTGTAAACTCTCTGAACATTTGTGGTTGAAATCCTTGTCCATATAAATGTGTTTATGCATTATTTGAGTGAGAAATGATTCAGTCCTCCGACTTGATCCAAACCCACACCTTTTATTGAAAAAACAGTTACCAAAATATTAAGTTACCAGGCATCTCTGACTTACAGCCTAGGAGAGTTTCTTGGAATGATAACAACACACACTTAGGATATTTTTTCCTTATTTTCATATGTTTATTAGTCATTATTGAGGGTCTCCTATTTTTTAGGAACCTCTCCTACATTATAGGAGAATATTCTCTTCAATTTAGAGCTAGTTACACTTAGTTAGACTAGTGGAAGTCACTTATGCATGGAAACCTCAGTTTTATCACCAACAGTTGCATGTGTTTCGCTCACTTCCACATGTGTGACTCAGTTAACTAAAGACCACATGACTAGTTAACTAGGAATAGGTGGTAGTTAACTCCGGTAACTCCTTGTTTGTGTCTAGATCTCTCTAGAAAATCACCATGGAACATTGGCTTCTTTTCTAGTGCACATTAGTTGAGCCATGAGAAGTATATCATGTGTAAATTATCATTAATTCATTTGACTAATGCATTTCTATTCTTTTCTCTCCAATTTTTTTTTCTCATCTTCTCACTTTTGCAAGATGTGTTCGTTCCTCTACTATCTAGATATATTGTGTAGGTATTCAATACATTCTACAAGAAGAAGGATAAATATGATCAAATAAGAAGGGGATTTAAACCTCCTTTCAATAGAGATAGTCCTAGCAAAAATAAGAAAGATCAGTGTGCTAAGAATGAATCTGAGGAGGAAGACTCCTTGATAAAAGGGGGAAGACCACCAATCAAATGTTGGGGATGTGAATAAGATCACATGTACAAGGATTTCCCCCATTGAGAAGGAAAAATTAGGACACTACACAAAATCCAAGAGGCTACTACAGTGGAAGACATGGGCATAAATATTCTAAGGATATATGCAGCGTTGGAAGATCGACAAGCAAAAAATTAGTCCCATATGATTGAGGTGGAAGGTAAGACCATAAATAACCATGTTGTTATTTTAATTGATTCAAGAGCAAGGCATAGCTACATTGATCCTAAAATAGTGGATAGATTTCATTTGAAGAAAATAAAATTTGAAAGATCATGGTTAGTTCATATGGCCACTAGAACCAAAAGAAGGATTAGTGAGGCTATCAAAGATTGTCCAATAAATATAAATGGAGTGAACACCAAGGTTGACTTGAATCTCATACCATTAGAATCTTATGATATCATAATTGGAATAGATTGGTTGGACAAGAACCATGTTTTCCTAGATTGTCACAATAAGACATTTACATGCCTTGATGAAGAAGGGAATCATAGTACTGTAAAAGGAATTTCAAGACCAATTTCTATAAGAGATATTTTAGCCTTACGCATGAAGATATGTTTCAAGAAAGGATTCCAATTGTATGCAGCTCATGTGGAGGAGCCATAATAGTCCAAAAAGCCAACCCTCAAATATTTTCTAGTATTGCAAGAGGTTGAGGATGTATTCCAAGAAATACCAGGATTGCCACCAAAGAGGGATATATATTTCTCTATCAATTTAGTACCAGGAGCTTCCCTAGTATCAAAGACTCCTTATAGAATGAGTACTCCATAATTAAAAGAATTAAAAATGAAGTTGGAATAATTGTTGAAGAATGGGTTCATATGCCCAAGTGTTTCATGGGGAGAATCCATACTCTTTATGAAAAAGAAATATGGAACATTGGGGTTGTGTATTGACTTTATACATGTAAATAAATCCATTGTGAAGAAGAATTACCCTCTACCCATGATTGATGACCTCTTTGACCAACTAA
>ML803038.1:137240-149607 GCA_009831015.1 Picea engelmannii
ATTGGCCGCTTCTCTACACAAGTGATCCAGAATTTGGCCACACATACAATACACTCTTGGAGGGTAAGCAAGTTCCCAATTTTCACCTCCAGGATTCCCTGCTTTGTCACTTGGGACACCTTTTTGTTCCTTCAAGCGAGCGTTCAAAGATGATTTGGGAGGCTCACTACAGTCGATTCGGTGGGAATTTCAGGGTCGAGAAAACCATGGCAGTACTACAAAAGTATTTCTATTGGCCGAACCTTTGACAAGATGTCGGGAAGTACATCAAGTCCTGCACTACTTGCACCATTGCCAAACCGACCATCAAGAAGCAAGGCCTCTATACTTCGCTTCCTACCCCCAGTCGACCTTGAGAATCCATCTCTATGGATTACATGTTGGGCCTTCCTTCTACTAAGCATGGCAATGACTGTGTTTTTGTGGTCGTCGACCGATTCTCGAAGATGTCCATTATGATGGCCTGGAAGAAGAATATCACATCAGAAGCCACTGCTAAACTCTTCTTTGAATGAGTGTGGGTACACTTTGGGATCCCATAGTCTATCATCTCAAATTGGGACAGTAGGTTCCTTAGTACATTTTTGTCCAGCCTCTGGTCGATGTTGGACACCAAGCTCACCAAGTCCACATCTTTCCATCCGCAAACTGATGGCCAGACAGAGGTCGTCAACCGGATGATCATACACATTCTACACATGTACAATTTGAAGCATCCACGCACATGGGATGAGAGCCTCCCCTATGTACAACACAACTACAACCGAGCTCTCCATAGCTCAACTATCCATAGCCCCTTTCAAGTGGGCTTGGGATTCTAGCCACTATGTCCCATTGACATAGCCATGCCATTTGTGGCTACTCAGGAAGATTCAGCTCATGTCCAGTCTGAGGCGGATAAGGCAAACAAATTCATTGAGCACATTCAACACATCTTCCAACAGGTTCATGACATCTTGGACAGAGCCAATGCTAAGTACAAGCAACAACATGATCAACATCCGGTGCCACACAACTTCCAAGTGGGTGACAAAGTGTGGTTGCCTTTGCAAAAGGAGAACCTCGTTGGACCCCACTGCAAGATCCGTTCGATTCAATATGGGCCGTACACTCTCACCAAGGTTGTAGGGTAAAATGCCTTTGAGCTTAGTATTCCACCATTCCTTGGTCTGCACCCAGTGTTCAATGTGGACCACCTTCGGCCCTACTTTCCACCTCTACTAGACACATCCGACATGACAAAACAACTCACACCAACCGAGTTAAATCTAGACTGCATGGAACAAGCTAGAACTGATCAGATCATGGATACACAAATCAAGCAAACCCAAAAACAAAGGATATCTCTATATCGAGTTGTCAAAGTAGGCCAACTCCTTCACCAAGGAAAATGGCTCACCAGGGACCAAGTTCAACAGAAGTTTCCTCATCTCATGGAGGAACTCAACACAATGGGGACCATTGCTTCTTAAGGGGGGAGGAATGATCCAGGTGGATATTGGTGTCCACCCACCTATTCCACTTGGCCCCCCAGCATTGCTTCTTTCATTTTTTCAGTTTTCACACAGTTTACTATTTTTAGCAGTTTTTCGGGTCTTGAACTTCAGGGGCTATTTTGAGGCCCTAAACGATGTTTTTTGGGTATGTTTCTCTTGCAAAAGGCCATCTAACAATGCTATTTTTTCTCAAGAGTTGTAGGCCTCAGATAGATATTTCCAACGAGCTATCATACGCCTAAAACGGATATCGTATGCAAACGTTACGACCCCGGGAAGTTGATGCACCAACTTAACCAAACGGGGCCCACATGACTTTTGGCGCTTCATCTCCCAGGGTTAGGTTTTTGGATGTCTAGGAATTTTGGCATTCTCGTTTATTGTAAAAGGGCCTTCAGAGCCCCATTGTAATCATCTTCTCACAGATTCAAGTAGCGGCCACATATCTTCTCAGAGATAAGCTACCAACGCCCTAGCTAGTTTATTTCCATTTTGTCTGTAAGCATATTTCAGTCATTTGTTATTAATGAAATGACGTCTTATTTCCACTGCATCTCTATGTTTATGTGTATTTTTGTATTTCATTGTGTTCCTACATAAATCCGGATCAACAATGGATTATATGAGTATTCCTTTTGGTTTAACTAATGCACCCAACACTTTCATGAGACTTATGAATGAAGTGCTTAAGGAATTCAAAGGAAAATTTTTCATTGTTTATCTAGATGATATTCTTGTTTTTAGAAAAACCAGAGAGGAACATGTTAGAAACTTGAATATGGTTCTAAAGAAACTACATCAAGAGAATCTCTTAATAAATTTGAAGAAATGTTTCTTTATGAAAACATAATTGGTTTATTTAGGATATGTGATTTCACAAGAGGGATTAAAGATGCATCCGGAGAAAGTGAAAGCAATTAAAGAATTCCCATATCCATGAAACATATTTGAAGTTAGAATTTTTCATGGGTTTTCAAGTGTCTATAGGAAATTTATAAGAAACTTTAGTGGTATTTTTGTTCCAATCCTAGAAACAGTAAAGAAGGAAAAAAAACCTTCAGATGGACAGAGGTAGCAGAAAAAGGATTCAAATTGTTGAAGGAAAAGATTACTGAGAGACCTATCTTAGCTCTCCCATATTTCAAAAATGTGTTTAGAGTTAGGTGTGATGCTAGCTGAACAATAGTTGGAGGTTTCTTGAGTCAAGATGACAAGCCAATTGCATATTTCAGTGAGAAACTGAATGATGCAAAAAACAAATACTCCACATATGATAAATAATTCTATGCAATAATCCAAGCTTTGAAGAAATGGAGGCATTACCTCATGCCTAGAGAGTTTTTTTTATATTATGACAATCATGATTTACAGTTTATCACTAAGCAAGATAAATTAAATCAGAAACATGCTAAATGGGTAGAATACATGCATAATTTTACTTTTGTATTAAAGCATATTAGTGGAAGCTCTAACAAGGTTGCAGATGCTTTGAGAAGAAGATGTTTAGTTTTGTAGGAGTTCTAGGTGAGTGTTATTGGATTAGAACATCTCAAAGATATGTATTCTGAAGATGAAAATTTTAAAGAATCCCATGAAGCATGTGAGAATCTAGTTTTGAGAGATAGAAGTCCATGGATGGATTTCATACTACAAGAAGGGTTGTTGTTCAAAAAAAGTAAATTGTGCATTCCAAAATGTTCAATGAGGGAGAATTTTTTGCAAGAAAAGCATAGTGGAGGAATTGTTGGTCATTTTGGCAATGAAAAAATGTATGCTCAGTTGAGTAACTTCTATCATTAACCAGGAATGAGGACAGTTGTTCATAAATTTGTTTGAAGGTGCAAATATTGTCAACATGCAAAAGGAAGACATCATAACACATGCTTATATCAGTCACTGCCAATTCCAAAAATATCTTGGGATGATGTGAGTGTGGATTTCGTTTTAGGATTGCCAAGAAATCAGAGGGGAAATGATTCAATTTTCATTGTAGTAGAAATATTTTCTAAAACGACGCATTTCATACCCTGTTATAAAACTAGTGATGCAACTCATATTGCAACTCTGGTTTTTAATGAAGTAGTAAGACTACATGGTCTTCCAATTAGTATTGCTTCAGACAGAGATACTAAGTTTGTTTGACACTTCTCGAGGACATTGTGGAAGAAATTGGGGACAAGTCTTAATTTCAGTTGATCCTACCATCCTCAAACAGATGGTCAAACTGAGGTTACAAGAAAAAGTTTGGGAAATATATTGAGAATCTTGGTAAGTGAACATCCAAATCAATGGGATTTATCTTTACCACAAGATGTGTTTTATTACAATGAATCACCCAACATAAGTACAAGGTTAAGTCCTTTTAAATTTTTTTATGGAGTGAATCCAAGAGG
The DNA here is from genome assembly GCA_009831015.1 of Picea engelmannii. Taxonomy (NCBI): domain Eukaryota; kingdom Viridiplantae; phylum Streptophyta; class Pinopsida; order Pinales; family Pinaceae; genus Picea; species Picea engelmannii. Next base: position 141,130 of record ML803038.1, read on the forward strand.
AGTGTTTGAGCTCAGAGATTTGGGATAGATGGAAAAGAGAAGCGCAAATGTAGAATATTTTGCTTTAGATATGCAAATGTTGCATGAAAAGGTTAAAGGAAAACTACGGGAAAATAGTTTCAAGTATAAGCAGAAAGAATATTTGAAGAGAAGGGAAGTCATTTTTGAAGAAGGAGATTTAGTATTGGCACACTTGAGGAAAGAACTATTTCCTAGAGGCACCTATAATAAACTGAAGGTTAAAAAGATTGGGCCTTGCAAGATATTGAGGAAGTTTTCATCCAATGCATATGAGATTGAACTTCCAGAAGACATGGGAATCTCTCCAATATTTAATGTAGAAGATTTGTATTCTTATGTGGAACATGAAGCAAAATAGTCAAAAAATGAATTGGGCAAGGACACATAATAGAAAATTAAGTGGTAGAATAAAATTCCTATAGAGAATAAGTTGCATATGGAAAGGATTTTGGATACTAGAGTGTTGAAGAAGACTAGAGGAAAAGAGTACCATGAGTACCTGGTGAAGTGGAAGGACCATCCAGTAGAATATTCTACTTGGGTAACTGTTGCACTCATACAGAAAAGTGGCAGTACTGAAGAAGAACTCATGAACATGAGTTCATGAATTTTTTTTTGACCCGAGGAGTCTGATGCAGGAGCATGAGCTCAAAGGAAGAAGTCATCATTTGGTTTTGGAGGTCAAATTCAAGTTTTACCAAAGAGAGTAGGTTCTCTTAAGTATTTTTCTATTTTTAATTGAAATTAGAAGTAAAAGTAAATAATGGTCAAGGATTTCAAATCCTTTTTTGTAACAAAGTTAGAGTTTGTTTTGATTCTTAGGATAATGTATATGATCTAGAGTGGAATAAGGGGTTTGATCCAAATATTGTGGATCTCAGAACCAGACTCAATGTGTATTTAATCCCATCGAGGTTTTTGTATTCAGGGTTATTGAGGGTTAAGAGAGAAAATATATGTTCTTGAATAAATGAGAAGATTGTCAGACTTCTGGACTGTCGACTCAATGAAATTGAAGTTCATTTTAAATTACTAACCCTTGGAGAAAATCTGTGTGAGTTGGATTGATACATCGCTGCAAGTTTTTCTATTGTAAATCCATGTGGAATCACCATAAAATTCTTTGTGGAACAAACCTGTGAGTATTTGAGTTTTAAATCCCATTGTTTAACCTATGTTCTAAGTTCAAATCATTAAATAAATTGTTAAACCGTCGGGATAGAAACATACAAAGATTGTATGGTTAGGAATCGATCCAAGGATTGGATCAACGGTTTAAAATCCCCGTTGGTCATAACACATACACAGAGGTTAACAAAGGGAATCAGGCCTGAAATATTTATTAAAAACGAGTTTCATTCGCAAATTCGGAGTGTGATCCACCATTGGATGACTCATATCAAATTCGGTGATAGCATAAGCCCGAAGTTTAAATATTAGAATGGGGACAAAATCCCATTAAATATTGTTTGTTGCATTTGGAATTCGGCGGATATACCATATGCTTAAACATTTAAATTTGGTTTTAAATGTTTATAAAGTTGTGTATGTTTAAAGTTGTTTATAAAGTTGGAATAACAATAGTACATTGTAATATTGTTATAACATCAACCGTAGATATTTAGATCTAACGATTCCTGTAGACTTTCAATTAAAATATAATTATGTGGGTATATTGTAATGTTTTATTGGAAAAATTTTCATTATAGTGTCAGACTTCTTATTACCTGTAGGAAACAGGATATGTGAGGAGAAAGATTCCATGCCATGACAAAAAAGGAAAAAATGGGGTTGCCTCACTCATGCCTCTAGCCTCACTTGCAACCTTAAAACTGTAAGTGTTTTTCTAAGAGACCAGTTCTATTTGTTCATATTCTTCACCTGTCTTCACAAGACCATGTTTCCTTTCAGTTTTTCTTGAGCGTTGGCGAGATCTGCGTGGGTGTTATCCATGGCTAGTCTGCATTCCTTGAAATTCTCTGCGATTCTTTCTTCTGACACCCTCTGTTTCTCCCGTGGCTGAATGATTACATATTTCACCTCTCTGAGTTGTATTTTGAGCCAATTTGCATTCTCTACTAGAATCCGTGACGCTAGAGTTTCAATAGTCTTTTCTGCTAGTTGTCTTCTTAATTCTCTATTTTCTTGATACAATTCGATGATAGCGAGATGTGTTTTCTTTACCTACTGCGGTGACTCCTGAGCATCCACATTTTCATCTCCTGACCTCTTCTATCTTTAACCAATTCCCCTACTTGAACCTTCAACATATTCTAGCCGAACAAGGTGCATGATTAATCACTTGGCAGTAGAATGGGTGTGTGGTTCACTGGGATATTGGATCTCCTTGGATTTCTTAATCAACCTTGGCAGGCCTCGTTTCCATGGTGCTGGCGGGTGGATTGATGAATATTCTATTTCCTTTCCTTTTCCTGTGACATCTTCACTTCTCAACCCTGTGCTACAAAATTTTGTTTCCCTCACACATAGAGGAATGTATCCTTTGGGGTCTCTGGGGATGTCGGCCGAAATCATAAATGAATCCCAATCTTTATTCAACCATATCAATTCTTCGACCATCAATAACTTTATCAATGACAAATGGGATAAATTTTTCCCCAATTGGTTAGCCTCGGCCTAGACACTGTTTGTCATCCTTTCTAGGATTCAATGCAAGAAGACAGGTAGATTCAAAGGTTTTTTCCCTATGAAGTGCATCAACATCATGATGTGATATTGGTACACTCTTTCAAAATTTCTTTCACAAGTGAAATACCTTCTGATTACCTTTAGGAGCTTTTGGAAAGGCTCTTGGAGGTATTGGCTTGGAACTCCTGCTCTGATTTTCCCATTTAGGAAATTGGGATTGACAAATTATTCATAGCACAAAATGTCTAAAGGCATGCCTTTAAACCACTTTTCACCACACGAAGGGATCTTTGTCGCAAATGATAGAGTTTCCTCTGACAATCGAAAGGTTATTCCCGCAATGGTTGTGTGGAACCCATTAAAATCGAGGACAAACTGTTTAGCCAACTTCACATTGTACCCTTTGATATTTTCACAAAAGCGCATACATCAGACCTGTTCAAAATATGCCCTGATTTTTGGATCTTCGATTATTAATTCCAAGTCTCAAGGCTCAGACCTCACGGTCCCACCACTTCTCACCTTCTTTTTTATTCTTTGCGATGTTGTCATGATGCCAATATATATTTGTTTTGTGTGCACGGTAATGAACGGTAACACCCTCTCTGCATGGAAAATAAGAATGACGTACTTAGCAGAGACTGTCGAAAAGGATGTGACAAAAAAATTGCGCAGTAAGAAAAATAATCCACAGGAGTCCACAACGCGGTAGTAAGGAGCGATGGAAAATTTCGGTGCAGTAGGAGATCTGTGTGGTTGTAAACAACAACGGAAGGCTTGTCATGGTAGGAAATCATGATGGAAAAGTATGGTGTGGTAGAAAAGTACTGGGAGACTTTTCGCGAGACAAAGAATTTGGGCGCAAAAAGAAATTTCACGCGACAGAAAGAAAATCCAAAGAGGAAAGGTTGACTGTGAGAAGAAATATCACCAACACGCTAGTTTGCGGTGAACTCCAACAAGATTTAAGAAATGACTAAAAATGTTGAAGGAGACACGACAACTTGAATGAACAGACTCACAATACGAACAATGGAAATCAACTTTCCCACAACAAAGGGCTATATGACTTTGAGAAAAAACGACAAACAATGCACAAATTTAGAAAGTAAAGGAGACGCATGCAGGGTGAACAATATTTATAATTGAATGGGTAAGGAATGGAATCATGGAAGAGGATGATAAATCCAAGGCGATGAGAACTTTGGAAGAAGGTTGAATATCTGCATAGAAAAATCGTGCGATGGGTACACTTTGAAGTGTGCAAAGTATAGATGATAAGAGTGTCAAAGTATAAATGATATGAACATTGTGATTTTTTACCTTTCTAACTTCATAATTAGGTGATAATGTTCATTATATCCATCGACATGACATTTATCCCAATAAATTGGCTCGATCTTTGACACGTAAATTCCCCTTTTCTGACAGGACCCGATATTTCAGGAAAGGGACCTTTACAAGTCGCACATGACTAATCATTACGCCCTTTCCCGACCCCAAGAACCAGACCCTCTACTTGCTTATTTTGGCCCATTCGTTATTCAGTTCCTGACCTCACTATTACGAGGAAGATCTCTCTATGGCTAGGGTGAACCACAAAAGACATGACTGACTGTAGAAATCGACGCAATTCCAACATATGCTATCTAAACTAATGTGCAAAGGAGGTAAGAAAGAGGCCTACCTCATCCAAACGTTTGATGATGTCCAACGTTGAGCACTTTGACCCAAAACTTTATACCTACAACAAGTTCTCAACAAACAAGAAAAGAAAACATATAGTGATAATATAACAGGTTATCACATTACATAGCATAATCCATTAATATTCAAAATAAACATGCCCATGGATCATAATACATATATTTGCAAGATATAAATTGGACAGGAAAGGAGTATTTCTATTAATAAATGATCATCAGAAGTGAAAACATTACAGACTTCTGTATCAGTATGGTTCAGAACTGAGAAACTGAGTTCCTTCCAACCGGGACTCCACCACTTCAATCCTCCACAAAAGGAAATCTCATATAAGGGAGACAAAGAGGTTCTCCATCAATAAGGGAAGAGATTTGGAGCTAAACACTTTGTTCAAACTTAAAGGACAAAGGGATGTAGACTCAATAACGAAGTAATAATTTCTCTAGAGTAACTTTGCTCTAAAAGTTGAATTCTCTCTTCTTTTCCATAGCTTGGAATTGGCTTCTTTATAGCCTTCAAAATACAATTGAAGGGATGATTCAGAATGTTTCCAGTATATGGAAGGCCAAGGATGAGAGATCTTCTATCGTGACATGGAAACCTGACATTTATTTTTTATTTTCTGGCACATATCCCGATGTACGGGGGTTGTAGTGGAGAAGCCAACATATACGCATGTTGTATAACTTGCAAGGTGTGTACAAGTGGAAACATATTTATTTTTGTCTCTGGATTCATTAATCATGGAAATTAAGTCTACATAGGGAAATGGAGTAAGGCCCTCTCTTCAATATTGCATAGGGTGAGGAAAATCTTATTCTAACAGATGCCCCCTAATGTGAGGTCAGAGGAGTATCTGCGATGGCCGAAATACATTATAAATAACCCAGAAGTGGAGTGGTAGAGAACTAGCTGGACAAAATCAATTTCTCATTACATTCTATATTGAATTTGCATACATGGCTGCCAAGAATATATTGCAAATCCATGTGAAAAATATACCAAACAACCATCTGTGGCCATAAAATAGGAAAATACAAATGTGGTTACATGCCAATAGATTTCATAGTCATGAACAAGGCCTAGTAAAGCTAGTCTCAAAATCAATTTAAAGATATATGTATACCATGGAGTACAATCTGATCTCCCATGATCACTAAATTCATATAGGTATTGGTCCAATGAAAAGGAAGCAACAACTCAAGAAAACTATGGCCACATAATGGTGTCTTCAAGTCTTCTAGACAATCCGCCAAAGGTGCAACTCTACATCATGTGAATAAAAGAGTTGAGGTTGAACATAATGAGACATTGTTTGATTACCGGTCATTGATGTATACCAATAGCAAACGCAAGACAATCTACCGATAATGAAAGTAGGTATCAAGGCACCGAGTACATTCTTACAAATGTGAATAGAGTAGTTGGTGTCGAACACATGAAGAATCCTTCGATTAGGATAAATTGATGTATTCCCAACCGTCGATGGCAAGAGAGCATGGCACTAATGACTGCAAACCTCAAGGTACTCATAAGACTCTGAATCTCATTTGCATATAATGGGACGATTTCGATGGAAAGAGACTCTCTGAAAGGAGAGAATTAAGGAATGTCTCATCAATCAACACGAGGTTCAAAGCAAGAGCTTCATGATTTGGTGGGAATCAGATGAAGAACAAGTTCATGAACCAATGACCCTATATGTCTTTCACGTTTTCCAAGTGCAAGAGGTACATGAAACAAACCCTTTAAATAGAAGCCAATGATGAAAACTGCCGACAAAGGCGAGGAAACCACCAGTAAGGATAATGGCATCCAAGACACTACATGAATCCAAATGTTTAAATAGATGTCTTGTCGTCGAACACAAGGGAAACAACCCATTCAATGACCAATGATGAAATGTCAACTGTTGGGTTCATGTTTACCTACCCATGATGAAAGTAGGACCAGGGTGCATGATAGGACTAAAGTATCTTATGATTCTGAGATAAGCTGAGGGTATGGCCAACATGCAAAGTTAAGATTTTCAAGGAGTGGCCGACACAGGTTGATAGACTTCCTTTGAAGAAGAGCATGAGACATATGGTGAAATCTAGTAGCATAGACCCAAAGATAAAACCATGAGATGTAGGAGGCATCAATGGAATTCTCTATAGGGACTGGAAGAGTAACCATTCGATAGAGAAGACTCAGTAATGAGCTTAGCTTCCTAAGGCCATGCTAATCCCAAAATTATGATGACAAATGGACTCAATAACTTTGTGCTCTATTCAAAAGTGACACGACTTCTGTCGATATAAGATAATACTCCCTTACTGCCAGTCTTTTTTTTTGTTTTTTCATAACAAACGAATGCTATGATACAAAGGAGGAAACGAGTGTTGCAAGTAAGAAAAACTAGTTCTAGTAGTGGAACATACCTATGCTCAATGTCGGGAAGTACATGTGGGAGATGGACACTTGGGGAATGTTCCCTCCTAGGTATAGGGTGTGAAATTGTGAAGGATATAAACAAGGCTCTGCTTGGTTGAGGATGAAAAACTACTAAGGCAAACAATTTATAATGCAAAGAGAGAACCGGCTATAGGCTCAATACTGCAAGCAAGGGCATGAGATGCAATCACAACTTAACACCAAAAAATGTCCTTTTTTATGTATTTTAGTATACTTGGTGTGAAAAAGGGGTAAACTTGTGCCAAGTAGACATCTTTTCAAATCCAATTTACGAGTGTGAAAAAGACAAGCTCACTTGGAGATCTTTTCTATTTTTGGTAACAAGTTGGAAAAGAGCTTAACTAAGACTCACAATCTTTCAAATCCAATTTAATGAGTGTGAAAGGGACAAATCACTCGACAATATTTTCTCTTTCTGAACTAGTCGGAAAAGAGATTAACTCAGACTCGTTAGGGAGATTCTAGGCGACAAGTCACGGGGGAGGCCAAGGCTCCTGTGCATACCTTCTGTGGAATGTCAATATCTTACGAAGAACCAACACAAGCTTGAGAAGACCAAAATCTCTCCAAGTCAAGGAGGACAAAGTGCTAATGGAAGTTATCATCTCCATGATATATTGGATAACGTCTCTTCATGGAAAAGACATAGCTGGAGGCATTGGATACCCCACAAGACCATAAAAGGGAACCTCATCAAGACTTGGAGGGAGAGAAATTGGGAAGAGTAAAACTCTCTCTTGTTCAGAAGGTGAAGTACTAGAAATGCTAAGTACATGGCATAGAAGGTATAGAACCAGAACCAATAGATCAGGATCGACCAAAAATTGCATTTGTGTGACCGCTTCCTTAGACTTGTCACTCTCCAAGAGAAGAGTGGGGTCAATGGAAGATTTCATCGATACAACCACTTCCTCAACCATTGGTTGAATATGATGTGAGACAAAAAGGTCAAGAGGTGCATCACCCCAAAAAACAAAAGTGTTTTTGGTCGAATATTGCATCGACATGACCATTGGTTGAACAATATGCGAGACAACAAGGTCAAGAGGCGAATCACCCCTAAACATAGGAGAGGTATCAGTTGATGATTGTAGCAACATGACCATTGTATCAACCATTGATGGAATATGATGCGTGATAACAGGGATCGAAGACACTTCACCCTAAAAAATGGGAGTGTTTTCAGGTGATGATTGCATCAACATGGCTGTCATGTCAATCAACGGAGAAAAAGGGTGTGGGGAAACCACATATGCCTCAGAATCTGAAGGGCCCTTAGGTGAGCCCCATGCTTTAGGTATGCCAACAATAACAGGACACAAACATGTAAGGTGACTTCCTTTGCAAGTTCTGCAAAGGAATTTAGGCTTATGTCTGAGGATTCTAGGCCTCTCAATGCCCGCAGTGTCGTTCCCAATGGCTGGTGACATGCTCTCAACATGACTAGCAGAGGTGAGAGATTTATATCCTACATGATGTACATAGGTTGGAGTTGTGACATTGATATGAATCGAGGAAAATAGAGTGATGCCCCCAACATGAATAGAAACGATTGGGTGCAGGTTTTCAACATGACTTGCTGAGGTTGCCAACCCATATCCAACATAATTGGCAGAGGTTGGTAATGAATCCCCAACATGACTAGCA
>ML803038.1:159123-170677 GCA_009831015.1 Picea engelmannii
TCTAATATTTAATCATAAATTCACTTTTAATACTAAAATGAATAAAGTGGAAAATAATGATGTGAAACCCAAATGTATTTATGAAAATGATATGATGAAGGTTTAATTGGGTGATGAAATGTAAGGATTAGTGAAGGGAAAGGTGGATGAAAATACGACATTTCTGAGTCCCAACAGTTGCAAGTCTTCAACATGACTTGCAGAGGTTGTCGACCAATCTCCAACATGACTGGCAGAGGTTGGTGATGTAATGCCAGTATGACAAATAGTGACTGGACTTGTGGCGGTGGTTGATTACGACATTTGAGACCAAGGTCCAAGGAAAGATTGGTTTTGAGAAATTGTAGGCCAAGAAGGATCCTAGTTTACACCCTATCCCTTTCCGAAAGGATAGTATCCTCCTCCATACTGATTCATAAAGGTTTGTATGGTCATAAACACTGAGGAATCCATTTGTGAAGAGAAAGCAGGATGACAAGGGCTACTCATGTGAGGATATATGTTTCCCCCAGATGAAGGAACTTCGTGAGGGGGTTTTCCCATACTATAAAAATAACTCCCCCCAGATGAAACACCAGAGGAAAGACGAAGGTCCGTGATGGGAAAAGTGTTCATAGGAACCGACATAGTGGAAGAAGGATGAGTGGACGGAGTGTAATAAGTAGACAGATTTCATATTTTGAAACTTAATTCTCGCATAGTGGATTCGTAGGAAGGAAGATTCCAACCTCCTATTGTAATAGGTGTTTGAAGGATATGAATCCCACCGAACGAAGAGGGAGAATAAGGAACCTTCATACCCCCAGACCCAAAACTTGTATTCGCATAAGGAGGTGAGATAGAGGATCGCAAGTGTGAATACATATCAACAATAGAGTGACTAGAGACCCAAGGCATGGATTGAGTGCCATAGTTTTTCATACATTATGAAAAACAGGAGGATTTACCCCCATGATCTGAGTAGGCATCATAAGGTAGGTAGCGGTAAAGGAAAGAGCCGAAGGGACTCCATTATCCATGATAAAGAGAACTCAGTATAAACTCCTAAAGCCATCTAGTAATCAAAGAGCATACCAAATATCAAATGTCCATTATGCATGCAAATAGGGTAAAGTGGCTGAGTGGCCTCCCTCCCTAAAGAAGGTATGTCTCGCCCAACAGGGGCTCGATACTCCCTGCTAAATATCAGAGGTAACATAATCAATTATAAGGGCCCTTATGGGCTTAGAAACCAGTTAGTTAGATACCCCTAGAGAGGTAATCCTCCATAAAGGATGTGTGTTGTCCGACCCCTATTTGACCTAGGGTACCTGCAGAATAACCCCTGCAAGTAACCTATGAGAAACCTAAGTCACGAAACTAATAAACCAATTTATAATCGATGCACATGCAAGCAATAGTAAGTCCGGATCACCGTATGGGCAGGGTAGCAAAGCTCGAAACCTTGAAAGCACCACCTCTCACGGAGGTATGGGCACTGAAAAGATCCCCAAATATGAATAAATCCACAGAAATATCTCTAATGCTAGGTGATTATCCAGGGGATATCCCTTCAACCAACTTCATGCGACCTCGTGATTAACTCCGGTGTGAGCAGAGCCTCCTGATCTTACCAATTATACATTGGATTTATCCACTCTCTAACTTAGACACATATGTTGATTTAATTGTCTTGGAGAAGTTTACTCACAAAATCCTATTCCAAGGCACTAAATCCTAGACTAGTTTGTGCAGCCTAGAAAATAAAATCATTACTAATAAATTTTAAATTATAGCATTGATTTTATGGCCGTAATTACTCAAAAGGGTATATGGTAATGAAACCAATGGTGTTATGACTCTAGAAGAAAGTAAATATGAATATAATGCAAAGTCCTAACTTAAACTTTGATGAATGATATGCTCCTAAAAAATGATGCAATTTCCAAATTCAAATCTACGATTCAGAAGTAAAGATGCAATCTTTCATTGTCTATATTAAGCTAATGATAAAGATTCGAAAGACAAAAATTCCAAGCAATACAAAATGCCTATTTTTTTTGTATTTTCAATATATCAAAACTAAAAATGCATGGACTGAAAAGTAACTTCATATATAATCCTATTGTGTGTGAAATAAATATAAATCAAGTAGGATATCAAGCAGCGAAGCACCCAACCCAATGTACAAGGACAATAAAAATGAAAAGATGAAGAGATAAACTTCATCCAAAAATTCAACAAAAAGAGGGTTTCTTGTCATCCCACAGGCACTCAACAGGCACTAGAGAGACCTAAGAAAGCTCAACAAGCATAAGATCACACCCAACAAACACCAGACCAAGTAAAAAGGCAAGGAAAAAGGTGTACATGACTGTTTGGGCAAATAGTGCGTATATATGCAGCTTGCAGTGAGACAACATGCGTGTGTAAGCGACTGTCAGGCAAAAAGGTGCGTATATGCTTTGAAACAAGGCTAGGCAAGGGAAAAGGGTTGAAAACTCAGACCCAGAGTTAATAGGGGATGTCAAGCAGTGACATGACAAGAACCACAATAGAAACGAGAGCAATCTAAGGAGAAAAATACTTCAAAACCATAATAAAGAAGATTCATCCCCAATGGAGTCGCCAATTCTGTTACGAGGAAAATATATCTATGGTTAGGGTGAACCACAATAGACAGGAGTGATTGTAGAAATCAACTCAATTCCAACATATTCTATATAAACTAATGTGCAAAGGAGGTAAGAAATAGGCCTACCACATCCAAACATTTGATGATGTCCATCGTTGAGCACTTTGACCCAAAAATTTATACCTCCAACAAGTTCTCAAAAAACAAGCAAACCAAGCATATAGTGATAATATAACATGTTATCAAATTAGGTATAATAATCCATTAATATTCAAAACAAACATGCCCATGGATCATAATACATATATTTGCAAGATATCAATTGGACAGAAAAGGGGTATTTCTATTAATAACTGATCAATAGAAGTGAAAACATTACAGACTTCTATATCAGCACGATTCGAAGCCGAGAAACTGAGTTCCTTCCAACTGGGCCTCCACCACTTCAATCCTCCACAGAAGGCAAGCTCATATAAGGGAGGCAAAGAAGTTCTCCATCAATAAGGGAAGATCTTGGGAGCTGAAAACTGTGTTCAGACTTAAAGTACAAAGGGATGCAGACTCAATAATGAAGTAATAATTTCTCCAGAGTAATTTTTCTCTCAAAGTTGAATTCTCTCTTCTTTTCCATAACTTGGAATTGGATTCTTTATAGCCTTCAAAATTCAACTGAAGGGACGAGTCAGAACATTTCCAGTATATGGAAGGCCAAAGATCAAGTATCTTCTGTCGTGACATGGAAACCCAACATTTATTTTTTATTTTCTGGCACATATCCTGATGTACGTAGGATTTAGTGGAGAAGACACCGTAAACACATGTTGTATAACTTTCAAGGTGCATACAAGTGGAAAAACATTTATTTTTGTCTCTGGATTCATTAATCAGGAAAAGTATGTCTACATAGGGAATTGGAGTAAGGTCCTCTCTTCAAGATTGCATAGGGTGAGGCAAATCTTGTTCTAACACTCAAACGCTTTGACACACAAACTACGACTCATCTAGGACTAAATCTAACTCTAAAAATTACGGTGCTAATAGCTGGCTCCAATGGGGATGCTATCCTCCTAGTGAGATGGAAAAGAAAATAAGACCAGGTGCCTAACCATTGGTTTTTATTTGACTTACAGACTCTAAAATGACGAAAAAGACTCATCCTGAACCTCCTTGACACAGTTATGACTACACTCAGCATAAACTTAGGGCCTTTACTTCGGGCATCAATTTTCTGCTGAGTACTGACTCAAAATTATTTCTTTGAAATTAAAAATGGTTATTTACAATGACATAAAACACTGAAAAAACTTGCTAAACTAGATAATGTTTTAGGAACCTGCCATTCACAAGCCCCCCACCAATGAGCTCTTCATTAAGCTCTTGTAGAAAATACACATTGTTCCAGTGATATGTGGCAATCCTGAATGGCCCCATCCAAATATGATCAACCTTTCCATGACTCCCTTTGTCTTCATTCCTCATGTCCCACTTCAGTACCAGATCATTCACCCTGAAATCTTCCTCTTTAGTGTGTCTGTCGAAATTATTTTCATTCTGTCTTAGTGAAGCTATGATTTGTTGAAGACCTATTCTCTCTTTTGTTGCACATGGACCCATTGGTTTATTCTCCTTTGAACATCGTTCGATTCAGATTGTTTCTCTTGCAGCAGTATCCTTACTGGAAATCCCAATGAGGTGGGAAAAACTACCTCCGCACCATAAACAATTTGGAAAGGTGATGTGGAGATGGAATTTTTAGTGGTGATTCTATCGGCCCATAATGCATAGATAATATTTTTGTGCCAATCTTTCTTGTTGTCCTGCAAAAGATTCTTAATAATCCTGGTCAAAATGTTGTTAGATGACTCTACCAATCCATTAACCTATGGGTAATAAGTTGTGGAATGTCTCAGATTTATGTTGTAATCACTACAGAAATTCTCCATCTTCTTAGACTTGAACGTTTCTACATTGTCAGTGATTATCTTGACTGGGAAACTGAATCTAGACAAGATATTAGTCTCTAAAAATTGAATGATAACTATGTCAGTAGCTTGCCTTGTGGGTACCACTTCGATCCATTTGGTGAAGTAGTCTGTGGCCATCGGTATCCATCTATGCTGATATGAATATGGCGGATTAATTTATCCTATAAAATCCATACCCCATTGTATGAACGGTGCTTCGACAGAGATAGGTTTTAAAGGCAGGGGTTGAAGATTTCTTTTCCCATCAAAGATCTGGCATTCATGGTAGATGGAAACCTCCTTGTATACATCTGAAAAAAATACTGGGCCAATTGAACCCCGCGCTCAAGATTTTGTGTGTAGTGGTCTTACAATAATGATGTTGCATGCAGTATTCTTTTTGAAACTCCTTAATATCCCTTTTCATATCTTCCTCCAGCAAATAATTCAATAAGATCCCACCTAGATCCTTCCAATACATAGAATTTTCTAGAATGAAAAACTTAGTTGCTTGCACCTTCAAAAATATGGATTTGGTTTTGCTCAACCCTGGAGGAGCTTGAAAATTTCTTAACACGTAAATAATTTCAGCGTACTAAGGAGAATCAATGAAATTATGAGATACCTACGGGACCATTTATTCTAGTGGATTCTTCGACAGATCAACAATAAAATTGATTCCCAAAACATCACAATTCAACTACACCATTAATTTTTCAATCCCTTGACCCTTAATCAGCTTTGTAGGCTTGATTTCAAGGTCATATTCCAACATTACTATGATATATTTTCCCCTTCTCCCTTTATAATCAGGCTGAGTCAACATATCCTTAACGAAATTTCTAGGCACATAAGCAATGACGCGGGAATGCAATATATAAGTTTTGAATTACTTTAGGTCCTTCATCAAGGAATATGCTCATTTTTTCATGATGTCATACCTTAGTGGGGAATCTCTCAATGTATTGCTAAAATAAGATATCATCTTTTCAAAGTTCTTCTCATCCTTTTGTAACAAAATGCCAACGATGGTGTGTTCTAAGGAAAAGGAAAATAAAATAAATTCCTTCACAAAATCTAGACTGGCTAACACTGGAGCTTTGGTCAGTGCCACCTTAATATATTCGAATGAATTCCTTTCTTCATGAGTCTATTTTATTTCATTACCTTTCCTGAGAATATTTGTGATTTTCTTTATAATCTCAGCCAAGTTGGGAATGAACCTTCTCATAAAATTTACCTTTCCTAGGAAAGACTGCACCTCTTTCTTTCTCCTGGGAGTGTCGATCGTCAAAATTCCTTCCACTCTTCTAAGGTCTATTTTTATGGCTTCCTTTGAAATGATGTGTTCAATATTTTCCTTCTTGCATCCAAAAGTTTAAATTCTTTGGATTCAAAGAGATTCCAAACTTTCTACATTTATGGAAAACCTTCTTTACATGTTCAAGATGTTGATCATCAGAATCCAAAAACAAAGTGATATCATCCAAGTAAATCATGATAAACTTATCTTTCTCATTGGAAAAGGCTATATCCATGGCCCTTTAGAAATTTTCTCCAGCATTCATAAGCTCAAAAGACATTTTTGCATACATGAAAGTACCCCAAGGTGTTGTAAATGTTGTCTTCTCCCAGTCGTCTAGGTGCAACATGATCTGGTTATATCCAGAAAAACCATCAATAATTAACATTTTCCGATATCCAACCACCTTTTTCATTATGTAATCCATTTTAGGAAGTGGATAGTTTTCTTTTAGAGACACCATGTTTAGATTTTGAAAGTCCACACACAATCTTATTTCACCACTTTTCTTTCTGATAGACACAAGGTTAGGCACCCACTTGGAAAATATTAAGGACACAAGAATGTTGGCATCAAACAATTTCATTACCTCCTTTTCAATTAGTGGCAACAACAGAGGGTTGATTCGTCTCAACTTTTTCTTGAAAGGTTTTTGATCCTCCTTGGTGGGAATTATATGCCGAATTACTCCAGTTTCATAGACCTTCAATTCTTCATAACTCCATGCAAAAACATCAGGGAAGTCTTTCATGAGGCTGATATACCTCTGTTTTATTTATGGAATGAGCATTTTTGAGAGTCTGATGATCTTAGGATTTTCTTGAGTACCGATGTTGCAATCCTTTATATCCTCATCGTTCACAGTGATTTTAGGATTTCTGGCTACATCATTTTCATCAAAACTCTTTTCTAATGGGACCAATCCTTTGGGGATAATGTTGTTTTTTAGCTGCACTATATCCCTTCCAGCTATCTGATTCTGAAAGGGGTCATTGTTTCTTAATTCAGTTGTGTCTTCATATTCTTCACACCAACACTCATCATCAATATTCACATAAGCAAATTCATCACTCATTTAGAGGAATCTCTCTATTTGTTTATAATATTCAAAAACTTGCCAATATTTAATGTTATCGGGTACTATGGGCCTCTGTTTGACTTCAATTTCATACTTCTTATTTGGAAAAATTGGATTTGTGAACACCGAAGTCGAAGTAGCTAAAGCATCTGCAATTTGATTTCCCCCCCTAGGAATCACTGGCAAATTATATTCTGAAAACTATTCAAGGAGATACAACACTAAATTTGTATATGCTCTTAATCTAGGATGCTTGGACTAATATATACCCTTTACCTATGCAAGATACCATATATAATAAATATGCAGAACAAAAATAAAATGCTAGAAATGGCAGAATAACAATATTATATCCAGCATAATCTCCACAATAACACATAAATAATATAAGAACAACAACAGAAATAGCACATTGATTCAGAAAGCATTGTTGATAAGCCTCTTCGAGGGGGAAACCTCCAATCGAGTAGTGCTCTATTACAATAATCTCCAAGCTAGGGTATTCATACCCTCGACCCTTATTTATACTAAATATGTCTATCAAGAGAAGCATCTAGAGGAAGATCCTTCTAGAAGCGAAAGCTTCTATTAGGTCTTCTTACATCCGCCTTATTCTATTTTATTGAAAGGCCTTATTAATATTGACCTTTATTACATCCAAATATATTAATCTACCTATGTGTGGGTTAGGACCCTAACATGTCCACCCCCTTAAAATCAACCTTGTCCTCAAGGCTTGAGATGAGGAAATTGTTGTAGAATGGTAGCTGGTTCCCAAGTGGCATTTGCTGGATTCATATCTTTCCACTAGACTAGCACTTCCTTGATGGTTCAATGACGCAGGCGATGCTCACGCTGGTCCAAAACTTCTTTTGGTTGTAACCAAATGGATCCTTCTTCAGCTAACTCAGGAATGTTGGTTTGAATTTGGCACCGAGTTCCAATCACCTTCTTTAAGCATGAAACATGGAAAATTGGATGTAGCTTTGGCTGACTGGGCAGAGCTAACTGATATGCGACTTGTCCCACACGTTTGAGAACTGTATAAGGACCATAAAATTTGGGTGCTAGATTCTGACAATGCTCGGCCTTGAGGGAAGTTTTCTTGTATGGTTGCAGTCACAGAAACACCTGATCCCCTTCTACAAATTAACGTTTAGAGCGACCTTGATTTGCTTGTTTCTTCATGCAATTTTGTGCCACGAACAAGTTCTCTTTAAGGGTACGAAGAATATCCTCTCGAACTGTAAGTGTTTGGTCAACTGCCTGGACCTTCGAGTAGTTGTATGGTAGGAAGTGTTGTACCACCATTTGGCTAGGGGTAGCCATTGAACCCACTGATGTTGTTTTTCAAAAGTAAAACACCTCAGATATGTTTCCAAACACTTGTTGAAAAATTTTGTTTGACCATCATTCTAGGGATGATAAGCTGTGATGAGATGCAATTGGGTGCATTGGAGCTTAAACAGTTCTTTCCAAAAATTTCTTATGAAAGTTGGGTCACGATCATAAACAATAGAGTGAGGTATGCCATGAAGCTTGAAGACCAGATCCATGAAACATTGAGCCATCGTGGATGCAGTAAATGGGTGTTGAAGAGCGTAGAAATGAGAATACTTGGAAAGGTGATCCACAACTACCATTATGACTGATTTATTCGCTGATTTGGGTATGCCGGTAATAAATTCCACAGAGATATCCTTCCAAATAGCCGGTGGAATCGAAAGCGGTTGTAGTGTGCCCGAAGATTTGATTGTTTCTCCCTTGTTGTTTTGACACACCTCACATTCAGCTACAAAATTATGGATGTCCTGTTTCATGCCATCCCAGAAAAAAGAAAGTTTGACTCTGTCATATGTTTTGGTGAACCTTGAGTTC
Source organism: Picea engelmannii (assembly GCA_009831015.1). NCBI lineage: Eukaryota > Viridiplantae > Streptophyta > Pinopsida > Pinales > Pinaceae > Picea > Picea engelmannii. The sequence goes on from ML803038.1 coordinate 167,961, forward strand.
CCCACTGTGGGTGTAGCATGAAGCTTAGAAACTACCATGGATTTAAGCTTTGATTATTTACTTAAATACAAACGACCTTTGTATCGAAGCTCATCTTGGAGCCAAGAGTACCCTGGGGGAGCTGGAGCCTTGCTCTACAATTCTTGGATCAGATGTGAACTTTTGGGATCTTGAAGCCATTCCTGGTGCACAACTTGGAGACAATCAGGTACAATGAAAGAAAGAGAAAAAAAGGATCCTTCTTCTTCATATTTTTGGGACAGTGCATTCACCACTATATTTTCTTTTCCCTTCTTGTAAATGATCTCATAATGGTCGATCTTGATTTGGAAGCATTGCCCCAAGAGATAAGGGCACCACAGCTCAATGACATGCAGAATAGCCAACATTTCCTTTTCATAAATGGGTTTTCCCAGATTCTTTTTAGACAGTTACTTGCTAGTTAAGGCCAAAGGTCGACCCTTTTGCATAAGGACAATGTCGATTCTTTTCCCTGAGGCATCACATTCCAACACAAAGGTCTTTTTGAAATTAGGAATGGCCAGAACCAAAGTGGTGCACATGGTCATATTCAAGGTTTGAAAAGCTTGAGTAGCGGCTGGAGTCCAAGTGAAAGAGTTCTTTTTGAGGAGAGAAGTGAGAGGTGCTGCAATCTTTCCATAGTTCTTAACAAACTTGCGATAATACTCTGTTAAACCCAGAAATCCATGAAATATTTTGAGAGTCTTTGGGTGTGGCCAATCTTGCATAGCTTCAATCTTTTTCGGATCCACCCTGATGCCATCCTTGCCAACCAGATGACCCAAGTATTCTACTTCTGAGGCACCAAAAGAACGTTTAGATTGTTTCAGGAAAAGTTGGTGTTGGGAGAGGAGATGGGGAACTTGATCCACATGAGAAAGATGGTTAGTCCAGGTTTTTCTATAGATGAGGATATCATCAAAGAAAACTAAGACAAAATGATGGAGAAAAGGACAGAAGACATGATTCACGAGGCTTTGGAAGTGGAGGGAGCATTACACAAGCCAAAGGGCATGACCAAAAACTCATAGTGGCCCTCATGAGTACGAAAGGCCATATTGGGAATGTCTGCCTCTTTCATACGTATCTAGTGATAGCCCGAGCGAAGATCAAGTTTAGTAAAGAATTGGGCACCACTCAATTCATCCAGGAGGTCATCAATGACAGGAACGAGAAATTTGACTTTAATTGTCAGTTTGTTGAGGGAATGGAAGTCATGACACATTCTCCAAGAACCTTCTTTCTTTAGCACCATGACTATAGGAGAAGAGTAAGGGCTCGTACTAGGGCAGATAATGCCTGCATTAAGGAGTTCCTGGACCATTTTCTCAATTTCATTTTTTTGTGAGAAGGGGTGGTGATATGGACAGATATTGGGAGGAAGGCTTTTGGGTACAAGGGGAATGGAATGATCATGAAAACCATGGGAAGGAGGGAGGCCTTGGGGAGTGGAAAATACCATTTGATGTTTGGAAAGGAGAGATTGGAGGTCATGTGGCATCGGGGGTGTTTATGTTGCTTGAATGGCATGGAGTTGTGTAATGACACCAGAATGACCTTTTTTGGGCAGCTTTTCCATGCGATGGGAACTAATGACCTCAGTTGAACCAGTAGTGATGCCTTGGAATTTATATTGGTGGCCTTCCTGGTTGAATTGCATGGTTAATACCTTAAAATCCATGAGAATGGGACCCAAAGTTCTTAGTCGGTCTGCACCCAACACAATGTCACAACCACCCATGTTGATAGCAAACATATGGGATTTTAGGTGGTAGTCATTGATTTGGAGACACACATTTTCTCAGCACCCTCCACATTTCATGGAACCACCATTGGCAATCATGATTTGGAAATTATTTACAACATGGATGTAGCAATGAGTTTCTTGGGCAATGCGGCGATGAATAAAATTATGGGTGCTTCTACTATCAACCAGAATGATGACCTTCTGATGCTTGATGTAACCGATTAACTTGAGGGTTTGGGGAGCGGAAAAACCAGTGAGAGCATTGAGGGCAATGATAGGTTCTACTTCGGGAGGGTCTGAGGGAGGAGTTATGTCAGTGATTTCAGGTGACTCAAACAAAAGGGGAGTTTCAACATCCTCTTCTGAAATGTCCTTAGAGATGGCCATAAAAATCTTTTGTTCCGTACACTTGTGGCCTGAGAAATATTTTTCATCACAATTATAACAAAGGCCTTTGAGTTGGCGTTCAACCATTTCAGCCCTAGTCAATTTTTGGATTTTTAATGGGGTGGAGGGAGTAGTGGGAGTGATGGGTTTAGGGCGAGGGATAAAGGAGGGTTTTCAGTTTTGAGATGGTACAACCTGTTGTGCTTATTTAGTTCTTTTAGTATCCTCCACCCAAGTCAAGGGTCGAGCCATGAGGACATGGGCCCGAATCTCCTCCTTGAGGCCACTAATAAAACACTTTCGAAAGAAATCATCATTCATGCCCTCTGTTCGAAATACCAGGAATTCAAAGGTAGCTATGAAGTCTTCTACTATTCCATATTGTTTCAAATTTGTCAAACGGCCCAAATGGTTGGTGTCCGTGTCAAAGCGTTCATAAAGATCAGTCACAAATTGGGTCCAAGCAATATACCCTTAACGGGAAATTTTTTTCCATTGCCACCATTGCCAACGTTCTTGATCTAGATGGAGAATACCATACCGAAGTTTGGCCAAGTCATCA
>ML803038.1:179708-199892 GCA_009831015.1 Picea engelmannii
TTCTATTAGGTCTTCTTACATCTGCCTTATTCTATTTTATTGAAAGGCCTTATTAATATTGACCTTTATTACATCCGAATATATTAATCTACCTATGTGCGGGTTAGGACCCTAACAACCTAATTAATTATGAGCTCAGAATCTCCATGTACAACTATCCTTCTAGCACCCAATTCCTTTAAATTCCTCAAAACCAAAATCAGTGCCTCATACTCAACCATATTATTTGTACAATCAAAAGAAAGCTTGTAAGAATAGAGTTTTGTACCTTCTTTGGGAGGGTTAATCCACACACCAGCTCCAACTCCCTCCCTACTGACAGCTCCATCAAATCTCATATTCAACATTTCATTTTCCGCATTGTTTCTCTGATTTGTAATTTCCTTTGTTCGATGCTTGGCTTTGTCTTTGAAAGTCATGACAGCTGTTGACTTCCCCTCTTCAAAACTTAAGTCATTATACAAAATAGAGGGTCCAACTTTGGTGTTGAGAGAGTAAATATGATGATTATTTTGTTGGATTTTTCTACTCACCATTTACTTGAGCATCACTTCTCAGTACAATCTCATTTATTGGCCAAAAACAAGGATAGTAGCATTCAACATGTCCATTTGCAAGGTTCCTTTTAATTTTGCGGCCCAAGATCTAGATAAAAACATGCTGAATTTTGGGGGAATTTCGGCAACCACCACATCCATGACTAAATTTTTTGATGGGATTTGAGAAAATGATACAACCAAGTCTTTGATCAAACCCAAACATTTCACCTTTCTTGAGTCAAAAGAGAAAATATATTTATAAGGTCTTGTAACATCCAATCCTAACTCATCCATGAGAACCTTGGGCATGAGATTATGCGATGCGCCCAAATCTAACATTGAATTATGTAAGGTCATGTCATGAATTTTAAGGATGACATTGAAAGGAGGAACATCATCAACACCATCACTTTATTCTATGTGTGGGCCAAACAAGATGGCAGGGTGGTCGTCTTGGATGTTCAAGGTGTCGAGAGATTCTTCCATCTTTAACATTTTAATGATATGATTTCTATACTCTCCCTTCTTGATTAGATCATTAGACGGAACAAATATTTTGATTTTATCCATTTCTCTTTCAAAATTAAAAGGAGGAGGAGATTTTTATACCTCTTTGATGACCATTTCCTTTCTTTCCTCAGGTGATTTCTTTAGGGATTGTTCCTTTTATTTTCCTTTCTCCATTACATCCCTTGTTGAATTATCTTTCTTCAGTTTTGCTTGAAGAAGGAGTTTTCACCTGAGGTTCCATTGTGGGATTTTCCTTCGGAAGCTCTGCAGGCGAATTTTTACTTCTGAGGTTATACGGCTTCTGAAACTGTATAATAGAAATGTGGTATCCTTTCCTAAACTCCTTTGTTTCCAATGATAGTGTATCATCATTCTCCAACATAATCTCATCATTCACATCCATAAATTGATAGTGGTATCATTTTGTTAAGAACACATATGTTTTTGTATCACCGCAATAATGCATTTGATCTTGGATTATTTGATCAAAATATTCATTTGCATAGTTTTTTTGGAAAGGAGGTCTTATCTACTGATCACCTTGATCTATCTGGTCTCTTTTCCTGATCCGCGAGACTGAGGCTCTTCTAAAATTTTGATTTCTAGGATTGAAATCATTTTTCTCCCTGGTGGAAGGCTTGTTCTCGACGAATATCCTTTCCATGAGTATTTCCATAGTCCTCATCATCAAGTCAATTTTTTCGTCTGATTATCGAGACGTAGAGGGTTACATGTCCTCTTGGGGCTTCTTCCCATTTCTGTCAAAATTGTGTTTGATCTTCCCTGATGCCATCAGATTTACTTCGAATTCAATCGTATCACTCATAATAGCACCTAATGTATTATATATATCCTTTCTCTTAACAACAAGGAAAATTCATTGTCAAAAGAATTAGCGTATCGAAGTTGGGCAGCTCCGGGAGGCTGTTTGACTTCTGTGGGAATTGAATTATAAAATTTCATGAATCTAGCCAATAACTCTTTCCCTATTTCATTTGGCGATATTTTTATATTATTGTACTAGGTTAGTAACTGAAGAGGATTATTTTTATCACCCCATCTGGCAAGAAACAATGTTTCAAAAGCTACAAAATTAGGGATGCTTGTTGCTTGAAGGGCCTTGAACCATTTTATGACCTCCCTTGAGAGACTTTGTGAAAAAAATATCATTTTTTTCATCCTCATGGTCTACCTCTTTCAGGTCAACACAATTATTAAACCAATATAAATGTTTTTGGGAACAATCACTTCGACATTGTATAATTTAATTCTCTAATTATAATTCTAAGGAAATCATATAATTGGGCAGGCAAGGCGAGAGGGGAAAACCTGGAGGCCATGATTCTAGGAGGGATTTGAACCAGATGGATTCTCTAAGTGGGGATTATGGAAGTTCACAGGGGGTTGGTTGGTATCAAAGTTTGGAACTTTTTCTCATAGAAAATGATTTCATTCAAATAGGATTATGATCTGGACCTGAATAAAGTTTGTTCAAATAGGAAATTGAAGTCAAGGTCGTCAATTCTTTTTACTCCATATTTGGGGAAAGATAGGTTGATGTCCATGTAATATAATGAGTTTGGTATCCTTTCCTTTCCTTTGAGTATAATTTGTTTGGGATCAGACATAGATGCTACAAGCTCTAGATCATGGTTCACTCTAGTGTTAAATTTCTTAGGAGACAGGATTTTTGATTCTCAGTACTCTATGCTACTGATACTATTTAATGAAGTCTCTAGGGTAAAATAAGTTTCAACCAATATAGGTTTTTGACCCACTATTACCCTCATGGATCAAAACTACAACTTTAGTCGTTTTCCCAGCTAACGTTTTTTCAATTTCTTCCTCGGCAACGATGCCAAGATGTTAGAACTCAGTAAATTGGGATGAACAAAAACGAAGTACCAAGGTAACCTACAGACAAACTTTAATATTGGAAACTATCCTTTCCAATCTAGAGAGGGCTCTCTCTCAGACCTAGTCTCTGAAAGATAATGACTTTGGATTGCCGGCTAGATTTATGTGTTTGGGAAATGTTTTTGGTTTTGCTGGCAAGGAAATATAGAACTTTGGGCTATGGAGTCAACCTCCTGAAAGAGAGAGAAATCATGACTAGTAAATGAAAATTTGAGAGAATAAAGGCTAAAAAGGCAATGGTATTTTAGTTTAAATGTCATCATGTATGGTGGAAGAAAGGAGCACATCAGGAAAACCCGAGCACCATTAAAGATGAATTCTAACTTACTTAAAAGACACTACAGAGTTTAAATGGATGAGTCTAAAGAACCGTGCGATGAATTTTAAACTCGTCAGATGTTCCAATTTAAACAAAGAGAACATACATGAATTTATAGGAAAAAGGAAGTACATACTTAGATAGGATCACAATACATCAAACCACCACCATTAGAATCTTTTCTTCAAAGATTATGGACTTCTGCATTGTTATTTCTATTCAGATTCAAAGATTACATTCAAGAGTCCTCTGTCTATACTAATTTTCCAACTCAGATTACATCGAAAAGATACAATATATAGAAAACCCATGCCACCTTGGGTTGTTATTCCTTAAACTACTTCTCCTAGAATTTTGGATTCGGTTACTTCCTCCCTGACAACCTTTCGAATAGAGTTTACCAAAAATGGAAACCCCACTACACCCAATCATAACATAACCAAAATTTCCATCTCAATCATTCAATCATGAGTAAGATTCAGTCATCAGGTTGTGATACATCGATGTTTTGTTTTACGGGGTGCCCGAGTATTCGAGCACACTGTTGGAAACTCTGTCATCTGGGCTTTGGTTGCTCCTGCATGATCACTAGATGTAGCATGAACATGGTGATTTGGTGTAGAGGATGTTCGTTTGAGGTTTCTCATGCAACTCCAAGTGGAAAAAATAGATGGGAGGCCACACATCTCTTCCAAAATTGGCATGCATTTCTCTTACACCTGCCCTTTTTAGTAGGTAAGTTTACAACATTTGCGCGATGAATATTCACCATGCAGGTGTCACATCATACTTCTTATTATTGGCAAGAAACATGATATGTAGGGAGAAATATTCCATGCCATGATAAAAACGGACAAAATGGGATTGTCTCACTCATGCCTCTGGCCTCACCTGCAACCTTAAAACTCTGAGTGTTTTTCTAAGAGACCAGTTCTGTTTGTTCATATTCTTCACCTGTCTCCACAAGACCATGTTTAATTTCATTTTTTATTGAGCACTGGAGAGAGTTGCACGGGTGTTATCCATGGCCAGTCTGCATTCCTTGGAATGCTCTATGATTCTTTATTTTGACACCCTTTGTTCCTCTCACAACTGAATGATTACATATTGTGCCTCTCTGAGCTATCTTTTGAGCCAATTTTCATTCCTCAATCAACTCTGTGATGCTGGCATTTCAATATTCCATTCTTCCAGCTGTCTTCTTAATTCTTTGTTTTCTCAATACAATTCAAAGATAGCGATATGTTCTTGCTTCAATTGTTGCGAGGAATCCTGAGCATCCATGTTTTCATTGCTTGACCTAGTCCATATTTCACCAATCCCCCTACTTGAACCTTCAATATGTTGTATCCAAACAACGTGCATGAGTAATCTCTCGGCAACAGACTAGGTGCGCGGTTCACTGGGATCTTGGATCTCCTCGGGTTTATTAATCAAACTTGGCCTACCTCTTTTCTAGGGTGTTGGCTGGTGGGTTGAATTTTTTTTTTTTTCATTTCCTTTTCCCATGACATATTCCCTTATCTCCCATACACTGTAGAATGTTGTTTCCCTCAAAGATAGAGGAATGTCTCCTTTGGGGTCTCTGGGGATGTCGGCCAAAATTAGAAATTAATCCTAGTCTTTGTTCAACCGTCTCAATTCTTGAACCACCAACAAATTGATCAATGAAAAATGGGATAAATGTTTCCCCGGTTGGTTAGCCTTGGCCTGGACAATGTCTGCCATCATTTCCAAGATTTGATGCCAGAATAAAGGTAGATTCAAAGTTTTTTTCCCTATGAAGTTCATCAACAACTTGATGTGATATGGGTAAACTCTGTCAAACCTTCCTTCACAGGTGAAATATCTCCCGATTACCTTTAGGAGATTTTTTAAAGACTCCCAAAGGTACTGTCTTGGAACACCTTCTCTGATTTTCCCATTTAGGAAGTTGGGGTTGATAAAGTCTTCATAGAACAAAATGTCTAAAGTAATTCCTTTAAACCACTTTTCACCGTGCGGAGGGATATCCGTCGCAGCTAACAAAGTTTCCTTCATCACTCGGAAAGTGATTCACGCAATGGTCATGTAGAACCCATTAAAATTGAGGGTGAAATGTTCATCCAACTTCTCATTGTACCCTTTGATATTTTCACAAAAGTGCATACATCTGACCTGTTCAAAAGATGCCATGATTTCTAGATATTCATTTATTAATGTGAGATCTTGAGGCTCAGACCTCATGACCTTGCTACTTCTCTTCTTCCCTCTTATGCCTTGGGATGTTGTCATTATTCCAGTATATATATGTTTTGTGTGAGTGGTTATGAACGATAACACCCTCTATGCATGGTAAATAAGAATGACATACTTCGCAGAGACTGTTGGAAAGGAAGTGTTAGAAACTTTGTGAGACAAGAAAAATAAGCCATAGGAATCCATGGAGTGGCAGTAAGGCGCAATGGAAAATTTTGGTGTAGTAGGAGATCGACGTGGTGGCAAACAAAAATGAGAGTCTTGTTGTGGTAGGGAATTGCAATGAAAAATTCCAACGTGGTAGGAAAGTAGTGGCAGACTTGTCACGAGACAAATAATTTGGGCACAAAAAGAAATTTAGCACAACATGAAGAAGCTCCAAGGAAGAAAGGATGACCGTGACAACAAATATCCTTCAACACACTAGTTTGTGGTGAACTCCAACATGATTTAGACAATGAATGAAAATTATTGAGGAGACATGGAAACTTGAATGAACAAACTCACAATATGAACAATGGAAATCAGGTTTCCCACAATGAAGGGCTCTAGGACTTGCAGAAAAAACCATAAAAAACGCACAAATATGTAAAGTAAAGGAGATCCATGCAGGGTGACCAATATTTATAATTGAACAGGTAAGTAATGGAATCATGGCAGAGGATGACAAATCCACGGTGACGAGAATTTTGGAAGCTGGTTGAACATTTGCGCAACAAACGCGTGCGACATGTACACTTTGAAGTCTGTAAAGTACATATGATAAGAGAGAAAGAGTATAGAAAATGTTGGAAAAGAGGCAGACATAGGGTTTAACGCTTCAACAATGAAACAATAGAATCCTAACTACCAACCCTTTCGACAACACCTGCAAAGCAGGTGAAGTCTCACCCGAGGTAGAAGAAGGGGGGGTTATAGGACGCAAGTGTTTGTAACCAATATGGGACATAGATATGTGATCATAACACTTCGCAAAGTACTCTATTAACACTTATAAGATGACATGCATTAGTTCATTAGTTTTAATAACATCGCAGAACATACCCTAATAGAGATCGACACATTAACAACAAAGATTAATCACTTCAACCACTTAGCACATAACACCAAGTTAGATCTAATAATTCATTTAGCTTTAACAAAATAAAAGCACTAAGAACAATAGATCCATCTATCATACATAACATTCAAGGCACTGAGCAGATTCATAACATAACCAAGAAAACACAAAGAAAACCAAAGACACAAGATATACAAAGTTCACCCCAGTGTGGGGCTACGTCCACCAACTGCTTCATATTCTTTATTATTATTCAATCTCTTACATTATGGGGCTCTTGTGCATTAATCTGGAGAGTTGAGCTTCACATAGGACATGATATCTATGCACTAAGCACCAGTTCCTCCTTGCCAAAACTAGGTCAAGGCACAGATCCAACTCCTCTATCGAGCACAGAGCCTTAACACGTACACTATATATTGCACAAAGCACCCAAAACTGCTTTCACTTAGTTACTACCTCTATCCACTACCCACTACTCTTATACAATACATTCTGGCTTATTTATACTTTTACAATCCCTTACAATAAGGCCTAATTATGGGTAAACCCATGTGTCGACATCCCGAAACCCATTACAAAAACCCTAAGGACACCTTACTAGGTCCACATAGCCCACAAAATGGGTGAGATCCATGATCTCAGCTCCTCTTGGGCATTCTGTATTTGACCAGCCTGTCGAAGTCCAAACGTTTTCCAAATATGACCAAGGTTTCCTCAAAACTTGGTTGAGGGACAACAAGCCCCCAACACTCACCTGTGACTCATCCCGAGTCACTCAGGTTTGGGAAATGTTGCTTTGAAGGCCTCAATTTTCCTCGACTTGCTACTTCATCCGAGCCTCCTACTCAACGAGCTCCTAGATCATATTCTTTGTAATAGGCCCTTCTAGGTGCTATTCCATTGCTGCAACCACTTGGTCCAGTTGTGAGCCTTGTCCCTCCATTTCTTCGAACATCTTGGAGGCTTCATCCTGCACATGTTTTAGCTTCTTCGTGACTTCCATTACCCTGACCTGGATGGTAGTAATATGTTGTTTCACTGTGCACTATTCCTGATATCTCTTCATTCTTTCAAATGCAGTGAGTAGCTTCATCTGCGCCTGCATGGAGAATGCCTGTTGTTGCACCTCCTGTAACTACGCTTCTAATTTTCTTAGCTCTGGATCTTCTACAAGGTGTTCATAATTCTGCGCACTTCTATCACTCAACTATTTTCACTCTAAGGCAAGGTCCCTTATCCTTATTACTACGTTCTTAGCGGAATCCTCCCTCTGATCGGGTACTTCCTGTGGGGTGCTCGATACTACTTGGATCTCCAAGTCTATTATCCTCGCTTGAAGTTGTTGGATGGTCCCAACGATATTTTCCACTTGAACCTCGATCGACTCTTGTTCCTCCTCTGCCAAGCCTAGCACAAAGTGACATACTTTATTCACTGCTTCTTTGACCGTAGATCTTTCTGTGAGAAACTACTCCTTTTCTCTCTGTATCTGGGATTTTTCCTCTTGGATCATCGCTTGGAACTCTTCTTTCTCATTTTCATAGGCAGTTACATAGTATCACGCTACACATAATTTCTATAAGAATTCCTCTTTCTCTTGTTTCAAGGCTTATATAACCTTCTCCTTCTCTTATTGGACTTTCTGAAATCAATCCTCTGTCAGATTTGCAAGTTTTATCAATTAGGTTGGTTCATCCCCCAATTCTGCAATCTGTGATGCAGTATGTACTGCACGGACCGAACAAATGGCTTGTTTTATTTACTTCAGTTCCTACTAGATCCTTCCATACATCTCCTCCTACCTCTCTCCATATCTCTACAATATGTCCTCAGAAGCATCCTCCATGGCTTCATGAACCAAATTGATGTCGTCCTCTGTGAGCATTGCTTCTAAATATGACTTACTGATGTGGGTCTTCTTTCTTGCTGAAGTTTTCTGTAGAGAAACCTTCTTCTTTTGTGGTGTTATTGTTTTAGTGGGCGGGATATTGAGGTAGTGTAGCTTGGCCTTCTCCTTGATCATCCCGTCCTCCTTGTACATCTTCTCCATTTCCTCCTCCTGCTAGCGAGCCAGAGCCATTTTCTTCAGAGACATTGTCCTCCTCATTGGTCTCTATATTCTGGACTTTTTCCTGCTTCTTCTTATTCTTCTTTGTCCCACTTTACTATCTCAAATGATCGAGTCAGGTGACCATGGGGATTCCTATGGTATTAGTATCAGAGAGTTCTACATCAGCGCCAGGTATGAGGAACTCCTCCGACCACTCCTTGGTGATCTGCTCCATGTCTTCGTCTGTTATCTTGTAGTAAGACCGTAAATTTTTCTTGTTCTTGTCTTTGCATGCAGTAATATAGATAAAATGTGGATCTGTGTAGAAATTTTCTATCGTTCTATATTGGTGCAAGGTGTGCGGTGTCATGCATGAAAATGACTCAATGGTAAACTTTAGTTGTTGATAGTATGCATGAAATACAATGTTCGACTGCCATTGCTTTGACATGTCATTGTTCTTCAGCAGAAGGATTTGTCCTAACTGACTCCTGACTACTCTTATTCCCTTCAAAATGTACACGATGAACATAGTGTACTCATAGTCTCAAATAATTCTATCATGGTTAACCGCGCTAGCCAAAGGTGGAATATAGTATGATAATATCGATGGGATCTGCTTTGCATTAGCCAAATCGTCACGATGCTTACTTCGTTGTTCAGTCGGAGAGTTAACATAGCAAGAATGACATCCAATTGAGGGGGAATCTTGCAGTTGCTTGGTCGATGATTCTTGGACACCTTTAGATAAAAACATGTTTCCCATTAGCTTCTTGAGGACCTCCTCGACAAGCTTCTCTAATTTAGTAGGTTCGCCTGACATTCTTAATTTTAAAAGGTAGGTAGGGGTAGGAAAACAGATAAGTAGGGTATAAAAGCAGACAACAATGTCTAGTTTCTGATAGCATAGCTCGACACACAATCAATTCTCTTGTTATCTTAGTCAATCATGGGTGGAAAAAAGTGGTCTCGACGCAATGATGGAAATATTAAATAAGAGGGACCTCGTAACAGATTCTTCCAATGGGCAGGAATGCTTCCATGAATGCAAATCTTTCCATTATGGCATGGTCTCAACATCCCAAAAGCAGTCCATCTACCCATAAATGCATTTTCTAGTCATCTTGAAGCATCGTTCTAATGGTCAGGGCACCTCCAAAGGTCATATTGCTTCACCAGGGCAAATTCCCATTCTACTCGGTCTTGTTGTTATAGTGAGGTTCAAATCATGTGAACTTGCCTCCTACGAGGCTCCAGTCTGTGAAGTCTTCCATCTGGTCTCTGTAGCTTCCTGTAGATTTTCCATCTTAGCTTTCTTTTTACTGAGATTCCTTGCCTTCTTTCCTATGATCTGAGTCTCTCTAACTATTTTTGGATTCCTCTTTCCATTCTTATTCTTATTTTCTCTTAGCGTAGTGACTTCACACTGTTGATGTTCTCTCAAAGAGTGTGAAGTTAATATCCATTCTCTTACTAATTCCTGGGTGGGTGTACTTATTTCTTACATCGATAGGTCCTTAAAACCTTTTTGCATTATTTCAACCTTGGAAAATAGTTTTCTTGTCTTCTGTTGCTTCGACTTATCCTCTCATTCTTCTATTAGTCAATCTATGTTTCTAGATATAAAATCCCTTAGTTCTTTCTTTTTTTGTTCTGTATTTTCTTCCTCTTGTTTTCTTATGATCTGATCCTTCTCAATCCAAGTCCTACCTAGCAGAAGTGGGAAAGGGGCGTTGTTCTCAATAAACTTAATGACTTCAAATTTCTCTTCAGTCGATGTTCCGTGGATAATAATAGGTATATTAGTAACTCTTCCACATACAATTATTATATTTCCCTTAAATAAGCCTATCGTTCCCAATGAACGTATCCCAGTGGGATTTCCTAAGATTTCCCAAGTGTCTTCTATCATAATATTCACTTGTGCTTCTTCATCCAAGACATAGTCTATGTCGAAGTCTTCTATTCTTGCACTTATGCGTTGTTTTACTATCAAGATTTTTGGTAAAATGACATATTTGTGCTCATTCATTGTTTCTTTCAACTGTACTAATATAGTATGAGCTTTCTCTGATTCTTTCTCTTTATGATTCTCTAACATGCTCTTAGTCTCTTGATTTTCTTCATAGTTTTCTTATCTCATGTTCATTCTTTCAACTTTAGAAATCATCCTTGGACAATCCTCAACCTCATGACCAACAATCTTACAACAAATATAGATAGACCCTATACTAGGGAGTTCCTTAGCAAGATGTCCCAACCTTATGCAGTTATAACACAATGTCATTCCTCTTTTTCTCTTTTATGTTTCCCAACTTCTTTTGTACTACGCACTAGGATCACAATGTTGGACCGGCAATATGAAAAAATTCTTTCTAGGTTCCTCCATCCACTTATTAGTCTAAAAATTCTTTCCATGGATAGGAATAACATATCTTTCTTCATTTCTATTATCTTTACTTAGATCAACGCTTTCTTCGAACTGCACCCTAGATTTCAGACTAGGACAAAATCTATTAAGCATACTTAAATTCATGCTTTCAAAACAAAAATTTTCACGTATCTTACTCTTATCAAAGCACAAAGATTTACCTATTTTAATAACTTACCTCTTTTCTTGAGATCATACTCCTTTCTTAGCATAGAGATTCACAAGTCAAGTAGAGTACTGCGGACTTCAACAACACATCTACGCACATAGCTTCTCACTTGTTTACTTCAGTTCCCAAAAATCACAGTCTCAGGTCCCGACAACAGAACCATTTGTTGGCACAGGGGAAAACTCAGGGTTCAACACTTCAACAGTGCACCAAAAAAACCCTAACTACCGGCCCTTTCGGAAACACCTGCGAAGCAGGTGAAGTCTCACCCGAGGTAGAAGTATGGGGGGTTACAGGACGCGGGTGTCTGTAACCAAGATGGGACACAGATCTATGATAATAACACTTCACAGAGTACTCTATTAACACTTAGAATATGATATTCATTAGTTCATTAGTTTTAATAACATCGCATAACATACCCTAATAGAGATCGGTGCATTAACAACAAAGATTAAGCACTTCAACCACTTAGAACATAGCACCGAGTTAGATCTAATCATTCATTTATATTTAACACAATAAAAACACTAAGAAATAATAGATCTATCTATCATACATAACATTCAAGGCACTGAGCAGATTCATAACATAACCAAGAAAGCACAAAGCAAACCAAAGACACAAGATATATGTGGTTCACCCTAGTGTGGGGCTACGCCCACCAACTGCTTCGTATTCTTTATTATTATTCAATCTCTTACATTATGGGACTTCTATGCACTAAGACACAGAGTTGAGTTTCGCATAGGACAGGAGATTTGTGCACTAAGCACTAGTTCCTCCTTCCCAAAACTAGGTCAAGGCACAAATCCAATGCCTCTATTGAGCACAAAGCCTTAACACGTACACAATCTGTTGCACAAATCACCCAAAACTACTTGCACTTAGCTACTACCTCTATCCACTACTCACTACTCTTATACAACACATTCGTTCTTATTTATACTTTTACAATCCCTTACAATAAGGCCTAATCATGGGTAAACCCATGGGACGACATCCCAAAACCCATTACAAAACCCCTAAGGACCCCTTACCGGGTCCACATAGCCTAAAACATCGGTGAGATCCATGATCGCATCTCCTCCTGGGCGCTCCATCTACAACTAGCCTATCGAAGTCCAAAAGTGTCCAAATGTGACCAAGGTTTCCTCAAAACTTGGTTGAGAGCCAACACATGATATGAGCATCATGATTTTTTACTTTTCTAACTTCATAATTAGGAAATGATGTTCATTATATCCATCAATGTGACATTTATCCCAATATCTTACCTTGATCTTTGACACGTAAATTCCCCTTTTTCTGATCGAACTCGATCTTTCGAGAAAGGGACCTTTACGAGTCGCACATGACTAATCATTACGCCCTTTCCTGACTCCAAGGGCCAGAACCGCTACTTGTTGATTTCAACCCATTCATTATTCAGTTCTTGACCTCACACACTTTGACACATGAACTATGACTCATCTAGGACTAACTCTAACTGTAAAAATTACAGTGCTAACACCAAGAAAAATGGAGGCAACACCATCCAAAGAAATCAACACAAGCACAAACAAAGTAAGGGTGGCGACCTCGAGGTAGGTTTAGAGTGACATGCAGTAATTTCACATCGTTTCCCACATTAATTTCCATCAACTAGAAATAAGTACGAGCGGACCCAATACTTCCAGCACATCATCCACTATATTTGCCATATAAGAATTTAATCCAAAAATCGAATTTGCCTCCCTACATTAAGCTCATAAGTTTTATATGTATTCTCAACACTTAGCACCAAAACATGTGATCCATATTATTTTTGGAACAAAATGAAAGAATATATAGTACAATGAAATACTCATGAAAATTTCTAGAAACAGAGAAATACAACAATACTTGATTTTCAATAATGAAAGAATTGTAAAGAGACTATAAAAATACAGAGTGCAATACTCGCTAGAATGGTGGAAACTTTATCTCTGAGAAGAGATGTGATGGCTATGCTCATTCATCAGAAGATAATTACAATGAGGCTTTGAAGGCCTTTTTATGATATGCAGGAACTCAAAATCCCTAGACATCCAAAAACCTAACCCTAGGAGATGAAACAACAAAAGCCATGTGGGCATCGTTTGGGTAAGTTAGTACATTAACTTCCCAGGGTCGTAACTTTTGCATACGATCTATGTTTTAGGTGTGTGATAGCCCGTTGGAAAGGTATTTTTGAGAATTATGCATTATGCCATCAAAATCTGTCTCTGCCTACTGTTTGACTATGGGAAACCAAAAACAAATTGTTTAGGTCCCCAAAATAGACCTGGAAGTACAACAAGATGTGATGACATGAAAACATACAAAATAAGCCAGTTGGATTTGGTGCGAGGCCACTAGTATCCACCTGGAATATGTGTAGGGTTTCAGACAACCCCAAAAGTGTAGAACCCACAATTACAAGGAAGTGCAGAATGATGTGTTGCACTAAAAAATGACAAGAGGAGCTAGTTGGAACATGTGGTTGGCCACCAATATCCACCTGGATCAATCCTCCCCCCTTAGGAAGAAATGTTATCCATGGCATTGAGTGCCCAGGGAAGAGGGGAAAGCATTTTCTGAATATGAAGCTTTGTGAACTGCATGCCTTGTTGGGGGAGTTGTTCTTCTTGTGTTGTGGAAGATTGTCACAAACCTGTTGTTGGAGGGGTTGAATATGTTCCACCAACCTGTTGTCTCTGGGTTGGATGGGGCATTGTGTAGGCCCCATTGTAGGTGAAGAAACAATGTCTTTTGTCTCTTTGACAATCTATATTTGTTGGATAGAAGGTGTTGAGGCTGTAGTGGTTGTAGTGGTCTTTTGTGCATCCTTTGAATATACTGTGAAGAGGATGAATTTTGCAGTATGAAAAATTACCTTGTGGTGTTTTTTTGGTGGAGTAGTAGTCAGAACTACCTCTGGTATCCTATAGAGATCACCTCCCAGAGTAATAATGGCACTAAGGGGTCTAGACTAATA
Source organism: Picea engelmannii (assembly GCA_009831015.1). Taxonomy (NCBI): domain Eukaryota; kingdom Viridiplantae; phylum Streptophyta; class Pinopsida; order Pinales; family Pinaceae; genus Picea; species Picea engelmannii. Next base: position 193,943 of record ML803038.1, read on the forward strand.
GATAGCATGGTGTTTCCACATATATGGTTGGCCCAAAAAAAACATCACAGACATAGAGAGGGGAAATATCACACACTACCTCATCCTTGAAAGGATGGATGCCATAGGACAGGTGACACTGCTGGCTAATGCGAAGATATTATCCCTGGTGAAGCCACCCGATGTTGTATGGTTGCAGGTGTGGTTTTTTAGACAACCCCAAATGTTTGACGACCTTAGCTGAGATGATTTTATTCGATTTTCCATTATCAACAATGAAATGCAATGGGGTCCCCTTCAACCACATTTGTGAATGGAAGAGGCGCTTCCCCTCTTCAGGATCTACTGGTTCTTCTAGCTAAATTGTTCTGTTCGGGATAGTAGAAGTGGGGTCTGCATCGATGATCTGTCTATTTTCAATATTTTCTGGATCATATTATAAATCAGGTTTTGGCTCTGTGTCTTTGGCATCAGCCAACAATGACTTTTTTGAGTGACATTCATCGTTGTTGTGCCAAGGGATTTTGTGGAATTCACACCACTTCCCAATGTCATTATTTGTTTTTACTTTACCATTTTTGTATTGTGTCTTGGACTAGTTGTCTAGAGTTGTTGTGAGGGAAATCTCCCTATAGACTAGCAAATAGAGTTCATACTTTGCATGTAGATATGACCGAAGAGAAACTTCTTTCTACCTTCATCCCTAGATTTAAATCCCCTTTTCTTAGTAAATGCATGGAAAGATCAACCTACCTTGTTCCTGACATTTGATGTCGATCCTCCATTGTACTTGATTACTTGTTCGCAATACTCCTTCCAAAGCTGACCTACATCCAAGACAAGCAAAAACTATGCATGCATCCTACTTATATACTAACGGGTTAGAAATCCAAACATATACTAATCAAACTATAAAATGTTCATGAATTGGGACAGGAAAAGCATTTTCTTTATTACTTTGAATGAGTCAACTTACAAAGGTTGAGACCGGCCACTGCTCCATGAACATGATCCTGGGCTCCTCTTCTACTGCCCTCCAACTGCTTTGCTTTGAATCTCCTTTGGCACAAGGAAAGGCTAAAGGGTTGGGACAATGGGAATACGTAAATGGGCAGAGTTTCTTTGCTATATTTTTCCTTCTCCAAATGGGACCCCTACCCCTTCTTTTATAGGCTAGAAGGAGCTAGGTATTTGGATGAACCCTCGACCATGCATGGTTGGGAGTTTTAGTTAACTCACCCATAACTTTTGTGTTCCATCGACATCTTTCCTTTTTTTGTGATTTTTTCGGTCCACGCTTGCTATTTTGGGTCAGCCAGCATGTACATGCATGCAGTAATGGAGTAGGGTGTATGGGCCTTTATAAAAGAGGATTTTCAAGGAGTTGTTCAGCAGTTCTTTGGTAAAGAAGGGATATGAGTTGGCCTGATGCCAGGTAAGCATGTGTGGTACAATTTAGGGTAATAACAAATGCCCCCTATTGTGTGAGGTCAGAAGAGCATCTGATGGCTGAAATACATTACCAATCTTTATTGATGTGTCGAACAATTGAGCCCAAGGATTAGGAACCGGGAGGTGCTGTCTGCAAAATAACAAATGTCTCACTGAGGCGGGCATACCCATGCTCAGGATAAAATAGAACCATGGCTACCAATCAAATACACTGTAGATCGATGTCAAATAACTATAAAGAGTAGCTGCAAACAATACACAACGGAGCTACATCTAGAAACCAGAAATATATACATATAGAGTATCCATCTTCCAGAAGCTGATTTGGCCTGATGGTTGGAGATGATATCTTCAGAGCTCAAGAAACAACTTCAAAATCTTCAAAACTTGGGTAGGAGTGTAATATGAGTGTATGACTGCACTACCCAGAGGTCTTTGACGACTTGTCGGTCATGGAATTGATAATCTTGATGATCAAACTGAAGGCTTCAGTGATTTCAAACAAGGACTTGATTGGATGTTTAGGATGGCCAGGTATGAGGACAAGAGACATATTGTAGAGGGGTTGACTTAGTCTTGGTGACAAACTTCCCTTGTATAATAGCATGACAAATGATGAGACTCGGGCAACATGGCATTAATCATAAGTCTACGAAGTAGGAGGCAATGCAAACTCTCCATATGTTTGGAAGGATAACCAAACGATGGAGGACAAAACTCTATATAGCGAGAAAAGATTCCTAAGGCCGTACTACATCCCATAGTCTAATGAACAAACAAACATATATGCTTTATCCAAGGGCGACTGATTATGCTACCAATAAAGAAAATACTTTTCCCTTCCTGTTTTTGGGGTATATTTGATTTTTTTGTTCTTTTCAATAATTGTGGAAAAAGAATAAAGAAATATTACATTACAAAGGAGGAACGAGTGTTGCAAACATACAAGCTCAAGGCACAAGGACAAGACTGATGTTCTAGTAGAATGATACTTGGGAAATATCCTTCGAGGACCAAAGGTGTTAAGACGCAGAAGCAAACTGTTACAAGGATGGCGTATAAGGTATGCAAACGCAGTTAACAAAACACACAATGGCAATGTCCTTCGATGTAAGTTTAACGAGCCCAGAGAAGGTAAGCTCGTTTTTTTTTCATATTTAGAGAGTCTGAAAAACATAAAAGAAGACTCCATTGGGGTACCTTTTTCGAAGGTAATCTAGTAAGATCGAAAAAGGGTTAAACTAGCATTGACAAGACGTCTATTCAAAACCATTTTAACGAGTGTGATACAGACAATATCACTCGTCCATTTTTTCATTTTTAAGGAGTCTGAAAAAAGATTAACTATGGACTCTGTCAGGAATGTTCTTCTAGACCAATTTTAACGAGTGTGAAAGAATAAGGTCACTCGACAATCTTTTCAATTTTAGGGAGTCTGAAAAGAGCTTAACTATGGACTCCGTGGGGGTTCCTTGTTCGTAAGTTTAGTCCCTCAGGCCTGAAAAAGGGATAAAATTATACTTGAGAGTAATCTTCTATAGAGCTAAAGTTCCATAGAGTATACATTTGTTCGTATAGTTGACTGTCCAGACCGAAAAAGGGGTAAACTACCACTGGACAGATGTGACTTCAAATTTGATTTTAAAGAGCGTGAAAGGCCACAAGATCGCTCAACAATCTTTTCATGTTTAAAGGTTTTGAAAAGGGCTTAGAAGAAGACTCGTTATTTTTTGGGAGTCTTGAGGGTGAGATCAAGAGTGAAGAAGAATCATGCAAATGAGGCTCAAACTCATATTCAAGAAAGACTATAAGGACTCTCGAGCCTACAGTGTTTTAGAGATGGCATGGACACCATAATGCAACTAGGACCTACCTAGGTCATCCATGTTCTGGTAAGCTCTACCACCAAGTTGCGACACTTCGAAATCAGATATGATGGTTCCATGTCACAACCTGATGGGATCGATCCTATGGTAGAGGAAAAAGACAACGAGACACAAAAGTCGGGGTAGTAACATAACCTATATGCTCAAGTTGTTTTTGGAAAAAATTTCATGGACCGTCAAAATTTCCTCAAAACTCAAAAAAAATGTCCCCATACCTGATCAAATCCCTCCCATATAACTCCTGAATCACTCTAAATGGTTTTTGGTATAAAGAAAATGATAAGGGAGGCCAAAAAAGTGACAAAAAGAGGCCAAAAAGTCTGTAAATAGAAGCTGACAGCTCATTATCACCATTGTTGATTTGGAAATTAAATCTGGAGCCAAAAGACCCCCTTTGATAAAAACGGTGATTCTGGGAGCTATATTGGACGAAACGAACTTTCGCTTGGACCAAGTAAGTACAAAATATCCTATCTAGCTATTCAATTCTTTATTTTTGATTTTCATTTCATCTTTTGGGTGGGCGTCGACCTTTAAAAGGTCGGACCTAGGTCCACGTAGGTTGTCTCTAGATAGGCCACGTGTACACTCGGGTAGAGTAAAACCTGCCCATGTGTACACGCGACTATCACCTAGACAACACGCGTGGACCCCCCTTTATAGACAAAAGAACCAAATAGCACTCACTCACCCTCCTGAACTTTGTTGTGTTGGCAGGATGTATGTCCACTAGAAGAAAAGGGAGCATGAAGAAGTTAGTGAGTTGGTTACAGGAGATCCAAATGCCATGGCCACGTTGATGCAGTGTGGTTTACTAAAGTTCTTCCTATGTTTGTTTATGCAAGCGCAACCGAGTCTACTGAATGCCTTGGTTGACTATTGGCACCCTGATGCAGAGGCCTTCATGATAGAGGGGCAGTCATTGGTGCCCACCACCGAGGATATCTACTTTTTGACTGACCTCTCAAGGAGAGGGGAACCAGTCAATTTCATGACATTTCCAGAGGGGCCGCATAACATAGCGGAACTGATAGCCCTGCACTATGAGGCCGAGACAAATTTTTTGAGCTCCCAGGTGACCATAAGTAAGATTACTAACCTATCACTGCAAGCAATATTATTGCTTATTGGGTGGATTACTGGTTCAACAACCTTGCATCAGGCATCCCGCGCATAGATGAATTGTGATATCTAGTGCTTAAATGCAAAATTTTTGACTGGAGTACCACATTACTGGAGTGTATGAAGAGGCAATTGACAGATTGTCGTCAGCAGCAACAGAGGAACTTCGATTTCGGGACGATTTTGTGTTCATTCTTTTTCGAGAGAGTTTAGAGATTTAGTCCTCGAGAGGTGGTATGAGCACATCAAGCCTCTTTTCCTGTTGTATGTAGATTGGCAGTATTACTTCCGTGATAGGGTGGGGGAAGGACCAATGAGTCCTTCGATGATGAATTTTTTGCATGGCTGTCACGATGAATCCCTGTGATCAAGGATTACCCATATGCAGGGATAGACTTTTCTAAAGATCCTGAGATACCCGTGCCTCCTCGTGAGGAGCGAGGGCAGATGGGTAAGTCTCCACCTTTGTAGTTTTTTTTTTGTATATGTAATTTTTATGTCATTTTTGTTGTATATGTAATTTTTATGGCCTACACAGATGCAGATTGGGAAGATTGTATTGATGACCGAAAAAGCACCAGTGGAGCACCGTTCTACTTAGGTGAGTGTTTGGTATCATGGCTAAGAAAGAAACAATCATCGGTATCTCTATCTATAAACAAGGCAGAGTATATTGCAGCAGCAACATGTTGTACACAGGTTCTTTGGATGAATTAAACTTTGACAGATATACATGTTGAGTATGATGAGCCCATTCCAATATATTGTGATAATACAAGTGCCATAAGTATCTCAAAAAACCTGGTGATGCATTCCAAGAATAAGCACATTCCAATCAAGTATCACTTTCTATGGGAATAGGTTGCAGAAAAGAACATTAGAGTTGAGTATGTGGGCACAAAAGAACAAGTGGCAAACATCTTTACAAAACCATTGTTGGTTGTGGAGCCTGATTATCTTCCTGATTCAGAGGTCATTGCTTTCAGCCGTGTTTATACCCCATGAAGTATTTACACCCCAGAAGTATGTACACTCTTCCACGCGGGGGAGTGCAGAGGGGGGGTACCCCCTCTGCGGGGTCCGAGGGGTCCATCCCCCCCGGCTGGGGGTTCAGGGGCAGCGTCCCCTGATGGGGGTTCGGGGGCAAAGCCCCCGAAGAAAAAATTGCCTTGTAAAAGTATATTGTAATTTCATTGTAAATCTGGACCGTTCATTATAAGGTCGCAGATCTAATGGTAGAGATTATGTTAGGGTTTTTTCTCTAGAAGGAAACCCTCTTTTATGAGGGAAATGTATTGCGGCTATAGTGGATGGTGAATATTGTATTCTGAGAGAGGAGACTATGAGAGAAAGAAGAGGAAGTTACAGCGGGTTTTGCTGTAGGTTGTATCCCTTCATTTGCTGGATAATAATAAAGGAAGGACCTGGAAATTTCTTTGGTGGACGTAGCCCACACTGGGTGAACCACGTAAATCTGTGTCTCTCTTGTATTGTGTGTCTTCTGTGTTTTG
>ML803038.1:236215-250613 GCA_009831015.1 Picea engelmannii
AGACATTGGTCAAACTCACTCGGGCTCCTTGGAGGGTAAATCCACAATTACTGCGTGGAAGCTTGCACCAAGGCGTAAGTCTGTTAAGCAGGTCGCCATTGTAACTATTCCACCCTACCCCCACCCCTTCTGGACTTGATCACGTGACGTTGGATTTCATCACCAACTAGTACGGTCATCAAAAGAAGGTCATGTTTGCTTGGTTGTGATTCTTAGATTTTTTTTAGCGTGTGCTGTTTCTTTTCGCTAGTTGGCCATAGATTTCTTTCGTCGACACTTTTCTGCCAACATCGACCCTCCACGACGTTCACGAAGGCTACAGGGACTTCCTCCAGAAAATATGGAAGGAGACACCCCTTTACCCCCTCATTCTACGGAGCAATATCCTCAACAGAGTGAGTTTCAAAACACTACAATTCCCCAGGAAGAAGTTCCCATCCCTTTGGAGAATTTTATAATTGTCTCGGAATCCCCAGAAGCTTATCTCATTCCAGAGGGATACGAATGACAGATCCTCCACCTAAATTCCAATGGAGAATTTGTTGTCATAAACCCTTCTAACATTCCGGCCGGGTCTCCTCAGAACCCTTTACCCAATGACCCTTTTTGGACTGAGGACATTGTTTGGAGTCCACCATGCTTGGTGCAAGATCTTTATGGAACAGGAGAAGGTGTCGACTCATCTTTCTCCTACACAGTACCCCCAGATCACTTCACTGGTACTACCACTTTTACAGTCACACCAACCATTGGTCCGAACATACCACCCGTTGGCCCGAACGTGCCATTCGTTGGCCCAAGACCTATTATTCCTCTCCAGACAGCCCATTCAACAATGGCCCCACACATTCCGACCATCCCTGCTAGTAATGCAGTAGTTAATCAAGCCCCGATTGGCACACCTGCAACACCAAGACCTGATCTCCCTTTTCGATTTAGGGCACTGAACGCATCCGCTATCACCAATGCCCAAACCACTACTCAAATTGTACCGGGAAGTTCCATACCTTTCCAACAACTCAGAGGGACTGTCCTTGGTGGTCCTAACCCAATCGGCAATATTGGTCAATCTTTTACGTCTGGCCCTCAAATCCTGGGAACTCTGCCTCAAGCTAGGGGGCATCCTCCCACCGGAGGACGAATTCCATTCGGGGGGCACCCTCATGCTGGGGGGCAACCTCAATTCAGAGTCCACCATCAACCACACGGAAAAAACATTTCCGTCGCACCCAATCCATGGAGCATCCCTTTTCAAGGAAATCTACATGCATCCACGGGACAAAATGTGCCCGACGCACCTAATCCGTGGAGCATCCCTTTTCAAGGAAATCCGCACGCCTCCACGAGAAAAAATGTGTCCGTCGCGCTCAATCCGTGGATCATCCCTTTTCAAGGAAACCCACATGCCTCCACAGGGAAAAACGTTCAGACTTCACAACAACCCCCTCATGGACAAATGCCCAACCCAACATATACTTATCCACAAAACCCATCCGGTTATCCTCCGCTCACGAACACTTCTCAAAACACCTCAAACCCTATGTACCTTGGTCAAAACAAACCTCACATGAGAGGGCCCACGATTTATAATTATCCACATAACGCAGTATTGGGCCCCACTGGTGTCCCTCTGCCACACCAGCATTACCCACAGGTTCACCGACAACTACCGTTTCTAGCCACCCTGGACCTTCCAGATTTGTCTCAGTTAACGAATGATCCCATTCATCATTCTACAGTTTGGCCAGCCATTCCAGCAAAACTGCCCTCTGATATCCCAAAATTCGACGAAAAATCGGGAGAAGACCCAAACAACCACGTAATGACCTTCCATTTGTGGTGTTCATCAAACTCCCTCATGGACGACTCGATTCGTTTGCGTCTTTTCCAGCGAACACTTATGGGTTCCGTCGTGAAATGGTATATTGAATTACCACACACATCCTTTCACAATTTCAACTCCCTCGCCATGTCCTTCCTCACACATTTCCAACTACCCATTCGATACGAGACGGGTATTGAACTATTAACCTCTCTTCGTCAGACAACTTCCATACACATCTCCGATCATATCCATGAATGGAGATGATGACGAAGGCTAATCAAAGCGGTCATCCCCGACCAATTATTAGCAGAATGGTTCACGAAATCACTATTACCCCAGATCGCTCGTGATGTCTCCATGGGCGGCGTAGTTACCGAGGAAGAAGCCATCGCCCGAGCTTAGTACCTAGACTTAGTCTATTCACAATCCGGTACTCTGTATGAGTTGATACCGAATGCTACCCATGCCACCAATGATCCATCCAAAACATCGAATGCTTCGCACGCGGATGGAGTTATTGGCTCCGTCAAAACTCAATCTACCACCCAGTCCACTGGAACGATTCAGCGGCCCACCTCAACGGCTGCTCCCATTTCGAATGCAACCTCTTCTACCCCCCCTCAAACTGAAGTCTCTGATGTGAATGTGGTCCAATCAACCCCTTCACAACAACCCCGGGGAAAGAATAAAGAGAGAAACAAAACAAAGAATAACAATAACAACGAACAACCCAAAACCCAACCGCAAACCCCTACTACTAGAAAACAACCACAGCGAAAACCAAAATTCCCATGTCTCATTTGTGGTGACGATCACTACACTCAAGATTGCCCACATCGCGATGAAGTGGCCAAGCTGTTCAAGGGAAATTCGCAACCCGTCGTGCTTACTCAGCCTTTTCCGCAGCAACAATCTTTGGTTGCACAAACCCCCATGTCGGGGGGCAGTTCCAACCAACCCCATGATGAGGCCTCGACAAGCGCACATATTTACATGTTTAACGGGGTTAATCTAACCACTCATTCTGCGACGTATGACACACCAGTTAAACACGACAAGTCAAAGACTGCTAATGTTTCTTCGCTAGATCCTTTACGATCTGTTGTTAATCCTCCGTCTGTTAGCCCTCCATCCGGGCCACTTCAGATTGGGAAACCCTCTTTTGACTCCATCCTACACCCTCCTAAGAGCACCATCCGGAAATCCACTTTCAATCCTAATTCACGGGCTACCCAAAATTACAATATCGTAGAAGATTTGGCCCAATCCCCGTGTGCCATGTCCGCATTGGAAGTTTTACAACACTGTCCCAACCAACGTAGGACACTCTTAGTTTCCATTGGCGCTTTGGATCCCGAGTCATCAAACTACATCACGTTTAATCTAGACGACCATCAACCGCGACTCTCCCACCAGCTAGATTTCCAAATCGATGTTGTTGTTCATAATCAACAAATTCATCAAACTATCCTGGATGAGGGAGCCTCTACCTGTGTCATGTCTCTAGCCTATTGGAAAGGTTTGAAATCACCTGCCCTTAATAAATCCCCTACGATGTTACACGCCTTCAATGGACGAGGTTTCCATCCTCATGGATTACTACAATCCCTAGCCGTTCAATTGGGCGGTAAAACTGTTACTGTTGATGTCGAGGTGGTCGATGCTCCCCTCGATTACAACCTATTACTCGGAAGAAGTTGGTTTTATGCGATGACCGCCGTCACCTCATCGGTGTTTCGATGCGTACAATTCCCCCATCAAGGTAAATTTTTTACCATCGATCAGCTCGATTTTTTCACACCCGACGCTCGCATCCCTGCTACCAACCACATTCCCTTTCTGGGAGACCACCTGGTTACATATGAAAGCGTTGGTGTTGGCTTACTGAAAGATTCTAGCCTTATGGGTACTTTCCCTACACCACTTCCACCTACTGCACACCACATTGTTGTCGTCAACATGATTTCGACTATGCCTTATCAATCCCTGGAATCATCAGATCCTTGGATTGTACCTAGTCCTTTGGAATTCGATGTGCTCAGTGACACCATGCCACTTAGCCCAGCCGAGGCCGCATACGTAGCTATCCAATATACCTCTCCCTCTCGCAACAATTCACATTCGTTGGCACCCGACACTTACTCAGTGCCCTCGTGGTTAGATTCCCTATCATCGGCTGTTGATTACATTTCCCACATTTTTCCTTCGGATGAATCTATTATGGAAATGCTTAGCATTGAGGATTTTCCCTGAGATGATAACCACCATCGATCCTCTTTTCTTCCCCCTTTGGAAGAAATTAAAGACATATGATCTGTCTTCCCCCCCGAGGTTACTGATGCTCCACAATCTCATATCCTCACGACATATACCCTTTCTGAGGGGAACATGGGTAACATCTCTACCATAGTCACGATTGACATTTCAATCAAAGAAGGTGTCGTGGAAAACATTAATCTTGGTGCTAATTGCACACCCGACGAAGTGGTTTCTTACACCGCTTTGTTCAAAGAATTTTGCGATGTCTTCGCATGGAGCTACGAGGAAATGCCAGGGATTGACCCTTCAATCATCATACACGAAATCAAGACTTACCCTGATGCAAAACCGGTTCGACAGAAACTTCGCCCGGTTCACCCCAAGAAACTAGCAGCTATAAAGGCAGAAGTTGAAAAACTTCAAAAATCTAGCTTCATCTACCCTGTCCCTTTGATGGAATGGGTCTCTAACCTTGTTTCGGTTGCCAAGAAACAAGGGACCATCCATGTTTGCATAGATTATCGTGATCTCAACAAAGCTTGTCCCAAGGACAACTACCCTACGCCTTTTATCGATTAGATCATCGATAATTGCGCGGGAAGCGTAATCTTCTCTTTTATGGATGGCTTTTCTGGATATAACCAGATTGAAATCTTACCCGCTGATCAACATAAGATAGCCTTCATCTGCCCTTGGGGAACTTTCGACTACCGAAAGCTACCTTTTGGCCTTAAAAATGCTGGTGCTACTTTCCAGCGAGCCATGTCTTACACTTTCCATGACATCAAACATATCGCAGAACCTTACCTCGATGATTTACTTGCGCATTCATCCCACCGACCCGATCACATTGGTCACTTGTGGGCAATTTTTCTTCGATGTCGCTTCTATCTTATTCTTCTGAACCCACATAAATGCATTTTCACTGTCGAATCTGGTCGACTCCTCGGTTTCATCGTCTCCAAAGACGGGATCAGGGTGGATCCCTTAAATATCAAGGCCATCCTAGCCTTACCCCCACCTACCAACTTAACCCAACTCCAAAGTTTGCAAGGCAAAGCAAACTTTCTTCGCCGTTTCATCTGCAATTACGCCGAAATCACTAAAGGATTTATGCGGCTACTGCAAAAGAACGTCCCTTTCATCTGGGATGGCACTGCCCAACGGTCATTCGATGCTCTCAAGCACACTTTGACCCACACTCCTTTGTTACATCCTCCCGAATATACAAAGGATTATATCCTTTACTTGGCCGCTTCTACTTCCACCATTACGACGGTGTTAGTTCAAGAGGACTCTAACGGCGAAGAACACGTGATTTATTATCTGAGCAAGAGTTTATCTGGACCCGAACTCAGATATTCGCATGTTGAGAAACTGGCTATGGCAGCCGTCATTGCTGTCCAAAGATTCCGCCACTACATCCTGTTACGCACCACCACGGTAATCGCAGACTCTAACCCCATGTACCATGTCTTGACGCGTCAAGTACTTGGGGGAAAATATTCTAAATGGATCGTTATTCTTCAAGAATTTGATCTCAAGTTTACAAAGGCCAAAGCAAAAAAATCCCTGGTGTTTGCCGAGCTCATCTATGCTCTACCTTGTGCCGATGAAAACATGGAACCTAGAGATTCTCTCCCCGATGAATCTCTCTTCCTCATCATCACTTCTGATCCTTGGTATGGAGACATTCTCCTCTACCTTCAAACCCAACGTTTTCAGCCCAACATCTCTCGTGAAGAACAACGACACATCCGTCACCACTCTCGCCGTTATCTCATCCTCGACGACACTTTATCTCGCCGTGGTGTTGACACCACTCTTCGGCGATGCTTTATTCACGAAGAGGCTGAATGCGTTTTGAACGATTGTCACCTTGGCGCCTATGGCGGTCACCTTTCCGGGATGGCCACAGCCCAAAAAATATTACGTACTGGCTACTTTTGGCCCTCGATTTTCAAAGATTGCATCGAGGCCGTCAAAAAATGCCCACCCTGCCAAATCTTTAACAAGAAGGTATGCAACCACCCCATTGCGCTGCACCCCATCATTTCCATGGGCCCCTTTTCCAAATGGGGTATCGATTTCATGCAGTGTAAGCCTACCTAAGCTGGGGGGCACGGTTATATCATCGTCGCCATCAACTATTTCACAAAATGGGCTGAGGCTATGCCTACCTTCCTGAATGATGGCCGTACTGCAACCCTATTCCTCTTCAACCACATCATTACTCATTTTGGTGTACCACATACCATTGTCACCGACCATGGTGCACACTTCAAAAACCATATGATGTGCGAGTTACATGTCAAATTGGTTTTTCGCCATGAAAACTCATCCCCTTACTACCCTCAAGCGAATGGACAAGTTGAGGTTATCAACAAAGTCCTAAAAACCATGATCTAACGCATGGTAGGGGAAAACAAGACATCGTGGCATTTACAACTGTTTTATTCTCTCTGGGCCTATCGCACCTCTGTGAAAACCTCAACTGGATTCACTCCTTTCCAGTTGGTCTATGGCATTGAGGCTGTCCTACCAATTGAGTGCGAGATTCCATCACTAAAATTGAAAGTAGAACTCCTGCCCCATACTTCTGCAGAAAAAGAACGATTCTTGTATCTATCCAAGCTGGACGAAACACGTTGTGATGCTGCTCTCGTTAATGAGGCACATCAGAAATGAATTAAGAGTCAATATGACAAATCCATCCAACCTCGAGCTTTCACAGAAGGAGACTTAGTCCTCGTTTATGACCAAGCTCACGATAAATTGGGAAAAGGAAAGTTAGAACCTATGTGGCACGGTCCTTACATCGTGAAGCGTGTTTTACACAGAGGTGCTTATGAACTAGTAGACAATGATGGAATTTCCCTGGGAGAGCCCTGAAATGGGCTTTACCTTAAAAAGTACTATGCCTAGATCACCTAGCATCTGTACTTTGTACATTATTGTATTTTAGTTTGGTGTGTCTTTTCTTTCGCGTGCTTGAGTCTTTACCATTGCCACTCATGACTGTGCCCGTGTTTTCATGTGCAGATGACGTCTGCCTTTCCTATCTTTTTTGGGTTCGTGGATGGCACTAGCCGACATACCCGGAACATTGATTCAGTAGCTTGGGTTATTTATCAATTCGACGAGGTGGTGAGCTCAGGAGGCATTTGTTTAGGGCCAGCAACCAACAATATGGCAGAATATCACACTGTCATCGGATTACTGACCCAAGCTTCCTCTCTAGGTATTTCTCGCATCATTATTTACTTAGACTCCCAACTCATGGTTTATCAACTCAACCGCATCTACGCTATCCACAATCCTATCCTGCTACACCTACACTTGCAAGTTCGTCGTCTCGAACGAATGTTTGATTACATTGAATATAGACATATTCCAAGAGAACTTAATAGTGTTTCAGATTCGTTAGCTAATTACATCATGGATCGATATCTTGCCCACAGATAAGATTTAAGGAAAGAAAAAACTGTACATTAAAACACACCAGAGACATCATCATGTACAAATCATCAGCATCATAAAAACTCGAAACTGTATATATATATGGCGTGACTGAAATGTTTGCATTACATCAAAAAGTCTGTAAGAGAGCAAAATATTGGGCCCATCCACCCATACAATATCGCCTGACAAGGTATACAAAAACATAATCACGGGGAAACTCTAATCTCCCCGCACTGCGTTGTGTTGTGAGTAACATACTACTGCACGCACTACATGCCTCAACAGAGAATTGATGTTCTCTGGAACTCCTACAGTATGTCGCTGCAGACACAAAGGCACATCCCCCCTCTGCAGAGGAGGGATGCCCATAGTAAGGCCTTGGAGGTTCCTCTCAACCTCCCAGAGGCCCACCACCGGTACTGCTGGGTCTGCTACAACTGGGGCGCCGCTGCGACGTCCTGACACTGGTATATCAATTGGGTGTACTACTCCCTTGTCTGCATGTTGAAAACAAAAACATTTGTTAAAACTCTTTTACATACCCAAAAAAAATACATATACATCAAAAAACTTAAAAAACAAAACTAGACAAGGAATGGCTTAGTCTCTTACCTGACTCATCCCAATCTTCCCCTGTGGGTAAAATCAAGTCCATACTCCCACAGAAGTCTACGTCGGCGTAGGGACAATCCTCTATCCAGAGGTACCACCGTCTCAACCAGGCAAAGAAGTCACCGGTAAAGTGAAACTCTGACTCCGAGACTAGTCTTGGGGACAGACTAGTCCATCTCTCCATATGAGGAACGTCCACTGGTCGTATTGCCAGTGCTATCTGAGTTTGCATTTGAGGGATGCGCTCTAGGAAAAATGAGACTAAGAACGAGCCATAACCGAACTGTTTCTAACCATTCCTGCATCGCGGGATCTGTTCCTTCACATTTCGAAGGAACGTTGCACTCCAATTGAACAGTGTTGGCTCTAAACACTGAACACCATAGGCCACCTATGATCTCGATGCCAAATGAGCACTAGTGCTACCAGTCACACTCGTGATAGAAAATAATATCGATCGGAGAGGCAGATCTCGTATATCCTTGATAGGGATCCTGCCCCCTACCAATCTCGCTCCCGGAACGCAGTGATGTGCCAGATACACGTCCACCTGCTCAGGTAATGCCCTCTGTCCTGTAAAAGCTATAGGGACCCCTCTTTTCGAGAGGTCAGTCAGAAAGTACAAATCTTCCAACTCGATGGTTAGGAGTTGTGTACCAACACAGAATCCATGTTCCGTAACATCCCAAAGGCCAATCATGTGCTCAAGAAGTAGAATCTCTCTTTTCATTTTTTGCAATTTGAAAAACTTGAGCAGGCCACAGGCTTGCAAAGCGGCCCGCGTACGAGGACTCCGTAGAGCAGCTAAATCATCCATCTCGTGTTCCCTCTCTTTCCATTCAATCATGATTGCCGAAGACACCTACAAAACAAAAATCAAAAATTTCATCATTCCCCACGTTTTTGTGATTTCGGCGATTTTCGAAAAGCATTTTAAAACACAAAATCAAATGCCCATGACATCTAAAAAGCAACCAATCACCCTTTTTAACCACCACACCCTTTAATATTTACCAAATAATGATTAAAACATGGCAAAAATGCAAAACAATTTGAGGGGGTGCGTGGGCCCATGAGGGAAATTTTCATGAGTTTCTTTTGCAAAAATGGTCGGTCTAATCAATTGGAAGGGTGTAGACATCCTAACAACCCTTCCCCAATACATTTTTGTGAAATATTTCCCCCATTTCATCCACTTTCAAGAGGAGGCCAATTTGGTTCAAAAAGGGGCGACCTAGGGATTTGTGTTTTAAATTAATAATGCCATGAAAATCAACTTGAAACCATGCAATTGAAAGAGTAAAGAATGAACACCTACCTGGTTCGAACGGTGTGCGAAATGATGAATCGTAGCTCCGGTAGCGAGAAAAACGAGATTTGCTCCAATTGAGATTCTCCAACACTCCACAAATCCTTGCAAATGAAATGGTAAATGAGTTTTTCAAATCAATTCATATTTATAAAAATTCATTTTTTCATAAGGTATGGTCTTTTTGGGTTTCTCTAACGATAAAAATAGCTTCACTAATATCTGGTTTGTAGCTTCTAGCATCGCAGGTTTACTGGCAGTTCAAATGAATTATTCACCTTGTCGTATTTATGAGCATAGTCTTAGTTCGTTCTCGAGCTCGAAAATATGAGAACGTAACCGGGTAAACTTTTATCTCTTTTTCAGACCCGTATGGATACAATCACATGAAAAAGGAACCCCCCTAGAGTCTCCTTTAAACCCTTTTCAGACTCTCTAAATATGAAAAGATAGTCGAGTGATCTTGCTTTCTTTCACACTCGTTAAAAGGTCAGAAAGAGCGTCTTTCGAGCGATAGTTTAACCCTTTTTCGGTCTCGTTGGACTACTGTACGAAAAAGGAACTGAGAGAGTTCTCTTTTAAGTGTTTTTCAAAACTCTATAATCCCAAAAAACCTTCGAGTTTTCTATCCTTGGACTCGTTAAAAACATACATCGACAGACCCATATGGGACCGAACCCTTACTTCTTCCAATTCGTTAAACAAAGGAAGAGGAACTTACCGAAGGTGAGTTATATCGAGCATGTGTTATCCTCCTCGAGCTCATTAAATCAAAAAGAGGTACTCATCTATCTGGATGGGGGAAAAAATTGAAAGGAGCAAGCCAAGCAGTCTCTTGAGAACATCATCTAGCACTTCTTAGAGTCGCCCTTGAACACGACACTTTGTCACTTTTCATATATCATAACCCGCTGAACCTATGCACTGAGCCAATCCTCCAAGTTCCTTTCACTCCTTTGGATCACCCGACGCAAGTCACAGTATCCATTTCACAGTTTTGGTCCATGTCATGTTTTGCTGTAGTGCCTCAGTGTTCAAGGGAAGTATCCGCCTCGAGAGACAACCATCTCAAATATCTTGTCTCAAAACCCGTGTCAGTCCATGTTCTTTTGATCTACCAATTACATATTTTTATACATTTCGCGTCGTTGATGGGGAATACATCAAGGCCCTTCTTCGACGAGTCTATTCCTATCGACTTCAACACATTATCTGGGAATTAGACTTAGAAACTAATTGGTACTTTGGGACCTGCATGCCTCAATGGCAGGCCTCCTCACATTCGACAGTGGGTTTACATCATTGACCTCTGATCGAATGATTCCACGGATGTTCGAACTTCATCTCATCTATTCACATTCGCTGGAATGTACTAGGGTACCTTTGGAATCATTGACATTAATGGTGATCTCCCTCGCACTTGTTAACGGTTCACACCATTGACCGGTAATCAAGTGGTGTATACCATGTTCGACGTTAGGACATCTATTCACATGGTCAGATTCATACCATATTGGGATTGGTAAGAAGACCCTGGGTTGAGTCATCACTTTGGTACATACTTTACCCAGGCTGCGAAGGAATTTTATTGGACAAGAACACGTATACTGTCACATAGATCCACTTTGTATTGGTCGTGGCTATGTATTGTCATCTCGTAGATCCACTGTGTATTCTTCATGGCTACGATCAGTCCAAATCATCAGAGTATAGATCCACATTGTATCTTCGGTGGCTATACCCTTTTATCAATACAATTATGGATCCGCAGTGTATGTTATGGCGGCCATATCTCAAATCTTGATCATCCAAGCATAGGTATGCCTGCCTTGGGTTTTGAAATATGTCATGATATTTGTTGGATGTTTGTGTGCAGCTTCTGTCAGGTTCTCCGAGTCTATACCCTTGCTTGAACGTCTACAAAGTATTTCAGTCATCAGTTCGCATCTTCTGACTTCATACTTTGGGGGGCATTCTGTTACATGTCAAAATTGCTCAGCTGGATAAGTGTCGCATTGTCCCTATCAATCGTCGTAAGTGTCGCATCTTCCCTACAACTTTCGCAAGTGTCGCAAGTTTGTCACTAGTGTCGTAAATGATGTTCGGACATAATGCCATGATAACGACACTAAGGAGACACTTATGACATCTCACATGACTGATTTGAAGGAGGAGAACTGGTTTACTGGGATCAAATGACTTTTGACACCTGAAAGAGACCCGGAAACAAAGGTTTTGAGGGGGAGCGCTCCTCTACTTCAGCTCCAGAAGCACTGGCGCTCCCCTATAGTGCTTCAGGGAGCATTATAACGCTCCACAGCCCTTTTGGAGGAGCGCTGCTCACCTTGAGAGAGATGGCACTTCCCCAAGGCTTACCAAGGAGCGCTACAATGCTCTAAGACCCCTTCTGAGGGAGCGCTCCCTAATCTGGGTCAGTTGTTGGTCCGTTGAGGAAAATAAGGGAAGGATCATTTGAGATTAGGAGGCAGTTGTGCTCGAATTATTGTTTTCATCAAGAGATCCCTGATCTAAAGAGGAGGTTCTCAACTAGTTCTAAACATAACTCAAAGAGGTTAAGCTCCTCCCAACCTATATAAACAGGCTCTATGATGGTGGAAAGGAGAGAAGAATTGAACATATGAAACCTATGATCTTGGAGGAAACTTACAGTCAGCCAAAGGAGAGTGATCGGTGAAGTTGCTGTTATCCAGGTTGTGGATCTTTCAGGAAAGGGTTAGAGGAAGAGGACTTGATGAAGCTGTCGCATTCGCATCTACGATTGTAAGTATTGTTGTCGTTATTCTCATCAATATGACATGCTTGGCCTGTTTATTTCTAGTTTGTGTCTGATGTTATATGAACTCGTCATTTATTGATAGATCTGTTTTCAAGCTAATGTCAATAGAGTAGGAAGTGGTTGTATCTTGTTTTGTCCGCAGAACTTAGCGAGGAGCAAAGAATTGGAGCGCAACTCGGAGCGTGCAGGGACAAACGTCGATAAAAGGTACTTCTATCATCCTTCCTTCTCATGTATTAGTTTAGATAGATTTGAAAGGAAGTCAGTGTCCACGTTAATCATTTTTCTGTCTAGGGTTAAGGTCAAGCCTTAGAGGTGATCTACTTGTCCACAGGGATATTTTCCTACCACACCCTTGATCAATCCAAAGATTCATCAAGAAGTCTGTCAGCAAATTTCCAGACATTAGGCTCTGTTCTTTTAATGGAGAGGCAACCACTGCCACTGTTAGCTCGAAATTATCTTGACCAAATCAAATCGTTTTCCTACTGCCCAGGTATATTTTTCAACATTGATTTTTAATGATTTGGTTTGAATTAGATGATTGTGTTTGCCCCGAATTAGCTCTGGTTTTTTTTAATAGATTAAAAACAATTCTGTTTGCTTCCAATTACCAGAAACGATTTCGTTTTTCTTTTTTGAATTAACATAAAATATTTCGTTTTGAATATAAACTATTGATTCATGTACAAAGGATTGGTTTGCTAAATCAAGTATTAGTTTTGTTTTGATTGCTTTGGATATGAAACGATTTCCTTGCTGTTTGATCATGATTCTGTTAACCCAATTTTATGGTAACAAAAGAAACAGAACCTGCATATCTCTATGATTAGTTGATTGATTTGGATCCTGTTTGATTTCGAATGGTATAATAATTTAAAACTAAATAATTCATTTTCAAATGGCAATTGGATGTCAATTAAATGGAATTTTTTAAAAGATTTTCAATTAATTTCAATGTTGATTCTGTGTCTTATTTAGACTAGCTACAGAATCAAAGGATTCTGTAGCTAGGTCTACAGATTTAGATTTTCATTAATTTCTTTAACAAATATCATTCTAACATGTTCATTTCTGGTCCTTTTCAGGTGAATTCGAATTGCATGGGATTTGATGGACAGTCTAGGGGATATTTGGATGTTTTAGTTTTATTTTAGTTTCCTAGTTTAGTTAACTTTGGGATATCTTCCCAGATTTTATGTAAACAATTTTATAACTTCCACAGGGAGGTTTTACCCTGTGGAAAAATTATAAATACTCATTATTTTTGTAATAAGGATCATCCTCAATTGTGGGAGAACCAGGCTATGGATTTCTAATACAAACTGAGACAGAAGTTGATGTTCTGCTACAGCTTTCACTTTCATAATATCAATCTTTTGTTTCAAGTTTATGCCTGTCATTAGCAATTGATTATAGACTACTTTAGCTATCATAGTCTTTTTCAGGATGATGTGATTTAATTAATGTGATTCATGTCTGATTTCTTTCAATACTTTAAAATACAACAATTACTCTATTCAGTTAATGAATGACAGATTTCTCTTCTTCATCAATTGAATTATTTTGTATAAGTCTTTGCATACGAGTTTATCTAACTTTGGAGATTTATAAATCATAAGATTGTTGTTACTTTTATGCCTTGTTTGTCCTGTAATCAAACTCGTAGAGCATTGCAGCGCATCGTTTATGAGAAGCTCATGGATTATTCGGTGTGGATTTCCTCCCTCCGATCAACCTAGAAGATCATCATACACAGGACAAACCTGAAGCGTTTCCAGGTCAGTTTGTTATTTATTTGTTTAGTATATTTATTAGTAGTTTAGTTAGAAATATGTTTAGTTAGTTTTCTGTTTTATTTCTATTCATAAAATTATAAAATCAACAAAAACATCTTTCTCTGTCTTAGGGCAGAATGCAAATGAGTTTTTAGGTTTTATTTAAATATGTAAATTGTGGATATTGTACATTTTGTGAATAAGTTATATTTCAGTTAGTAGTTAGTAGTTAGTATAGTATAAGTTAGTAGTTTGTATATATATAGTTAGTAAGATTAGTTTATTAGTTTGTTTTATTTGTTTCTTTAGATTAGTTAGTTTAGGATAGTTTTCTTTTTGTTTTATTTAGGACCTTA
>ML803039.1:0-10743 GCA_009831015.1 Picea engelmannii
TATGTGCCTTGGTTCAAGCTGTTAAGAAGTGGAAGTACTATCTAATGGGAAAGGAAACCATTATCCACATAGATCACCAACCACTGTAGTATTTGTAGGCCCAAAGTAAGCTTCAACAAACCAAACATTACAAGTGGATGAGGTTTTGCAACAATTTCATCTAGTCATCAAGTATAAGAAAGAAAACACTAATAAGTTGGCAGGCATACTTTCAAGGCCACCCATATCCAATATTATATCTTTGGGAACTCTTATGCAAATGGAGTCTTTTACCCATGATGCATACAAAGAAGATGAGGACTTCAAGGGGGTGTTTCAGTAGTTAGAGGGCCAAATTCATGTAGAAGAAGGTGACAGTAAGGCCGACTATCATCTTTAGAATGGGGTACTCTACAAGCTAGATAAGCTCTGTGTTCCTAAAGGTGAAAGATGACGGCTTATTAAAGAGACTCACGCCTCCAAAGTTGTAGGACATTTTGATGTTGGGAAGGCAGTTGCTAAGTTACAAATGTATGTGTATTGGGCTAGAACGCAAGAAGATGTAGCAGGGTATATTAGAGGATGCATACTTTGTTGTACCAACAAGTCCAGTAATAGAAAGCAAGGTGTATACCATCCCTTACCTGTACCCACTTGACCTTGGGAAAGCATTTCCATGGATTTTGTGGGAGGTTTACCAACAAATAGGAAGGGACATGACTATTTAGTTGTAGTAGTTGACAAGTTCAACAAGATGTGCATTCTTATGCCTTGTAAAAAGACCATCAAAGGACAAGAAGCAACACATTGTTCTTTGAACATGTCTAGGTGCACTTTGGGATACCAAGGAGCATCATCTCAGACAGGGATACCAGATTTCTTAGTGCCTTTTTTACTACACTTTGGGAGAAGATGGACACTAAGTTGAAGAGATCTACAACATTCCATCCATAGATAGAAGGGTAGACAAAAGTAGTCAATAGGACTTTGGTGCAACTTTTGAGGGGTTACAATCAGAAGCATCCAAAGACCTAGGATGAAAATCTGATCTACATTCAACACTCTTATAAACAACAGTCCATACTTCTATCGATAAGTCTAAGTCCCCTTTTGAAACTTGCTTTGGATATTTTCCACCTTCGCCCTTGGATGTTGTTTATGGACATCAAGGAGGAGTGAGGGAAGATATCGCAAGAGAAGCGTTGAAAGCAGAGAAATTTGTTGAAAAGATTAGACAGATCCATTTGCAAGTATAGGAGATGCTGAAGAAGTCATAGTAAAGTATAAGGCCAGACATGATCAACACAGAACCATCATGATCAACACATAACTGAGAAGTCATTCAAAGTGGGAGACATAGTTTGGTTACAACCGAACAAGGAAATACTACAGGGTCTCGGTAAGAAGATCAAGGCTCTATGGTATGGCCCTTTTGAGGTATTGGAGAAGGTGGGAGATAATTCTTACAGACTCAGTCTACCCCCATACATGCGCATTTACTTAGTAGTGAATGTGGAGAATTTGAAACTCTATGACTCTTCCATGTTGGATCAAGAGGTGGAGCAATTCCTACTTACCATAAAGGACTTAGCACCATATGCTTAGGCAGAGTTGGCATAAGACATAGTTTTGTAGAGGAAGTCCAGAACTACAAGGCAGCGACAACATGACCTTTGGCAGATTAGGTTGAAAGGAAAACTGCTAGGAGAAGCAAAATTGTACTCCAGGGTGAAGGTAGAGGAGAATTTTCCTCACCTCATTCAATAGAGCTTTTGGGGACCAAAAGCCTCCCTAAATGGGGAGGTGTGATCTAGAATGGATCATCATGTAATTTGTCATCTATCTTAGTACTTTATGGGTGGAAAAATTGGAGGAATTGACTTGTAGCACCCATTTTAGTGGCAGGTCCTAGTTTGGAGATTTGGGTTCCAAAACCTTCCAGAGCCATTTTGAGGCATCAAACAACATTTTTTGGGGTCAAAACTTTGCAAGCTTAGCTCCCAGTGCCTTGATGCCATTCTACACATCGAGACCCTTCCAACAGTGCAAAAATTGCCTCAATCGGAGCTCGTATGTGAAAGTTATGCCTCTCGCAAGTTGACTTACCTCCTTGACCACCATGGTATGAGTGGATGTCACGTCAACCCCCATTACTCAAACGTGTGGGGCTAGCCACAAGTGGATTTTCAAGAAGATTCTATAAGGTCCAATCCTTATCACTAATTGAGGGTTGAGGAAGTCAAAACCCTAACCCTAGGGGCTATGTTAAATATCAAGTCGCTAGGAGAAGGGGTTCCATTCTTTTGTATTATACTTGTTCCATAGTTAAGCAGAGCATCCATGGAGTGGGATTTGAGAGCATAACAAAGGTAGGAAGGAGAGTTTGTAGTAGCCATTTAGGCCACAGAATCATAGGCAACTCCATAGTGAGTGCCCCCCTTTCTTTGTACTTGCATTTCATTATCGAAGAAAAGAGAGTAGAGCATAGGCCTCACCTTCTAGTTGGGTTTTCTCTCGTATTGGGTTTCCCTGGATACATCTTGTGTTCATTTGTGTGGATAGTGTGTTCTTTTGCTTAATCTTTCATTTTCGCATTTTAGTTATTTCATTAATTTGAGCATTAAGTTAGTGATTATAAATATGAGATCTAAGGAAAATAAACCTGCATAATAAAAGATTTCAATATAATACCATATATGTTATGACGAACTGTTCCAGTGGAATATCCATGGTAGTTTACAAATCACTGAGTTGTAGCAAGCCTCTATCCAGTGGATGAATTTGAAGGAGAAGCCAACATGAGTTAATATCATCCTAAGATACATCTACCTTGTACAGTCAAAAGCCTTGGACAAATCTATCTTTGTAATGAAGGCCCTTTTGTGATTTATTTTGACAGTGTAGAGCTTCTTGAGCAGTTCCTATGTCATCTTGTATGTCTCTTCCCTCAAGGAAGCCCATCTTTTCTTTTGAAATTGCACTTGATAAAAATGGGATGGAGTTTGGTAGAGATAGTTTTGGCTATGATCTTATAGGTGCTGCAGTTGCACAAAGATATAAGCCTGTACTTTGTTGAAGTGGATGAGATTGTTCTCCTTAGGAATGCTAGCTATATGAAGGTAGAACTGAAGGCTCTTAGGACATTACCTTGTAATCTAGATTCCCCAATAACTTGTAATAGGTCTTCTCCAATTAGGTCCATGAAAACCCTAAAGAATTCCACCAGTAATTCATCAGGGCTTGATGCTTTTTCATTTTGTAGCTACTTCAGAGTTTGAGAGAGTTCCTCCTTGGAGACATATTTCACGAGTTGATCAATGATTTCATCTTCTACCCATTCGTGGAAAGTTGTTGCTACCATCATAACACTTATGATTGTTTCCTTGGCGGGCTGTGAGTTTTGCAGAAAGTCACCCCTGCTTAACTTATCAAATTAAATGATTCACATATCTCCCCTTTCATTGTAGACATGCTAGATTGTATAGTGGTTTTTTTCTAACAATTGCCTACTTGTGAAAGAAAAAAGTATTTTGATCCCCCGCTTTCAACTATCAGGGGTGAAATAGGGGAGCCCCCTCTCACCAATGCTCTTCGGGATATATATTGATGAGCTAGAGTCCTTCCTCCATGATGGGGATGAATTTCTACTACATCAGGTGTTGATCTCCCTGCTATTATTCGCTGACGACTTGGTCTTGTTAGCCTCCACTCCTGAGGGCCTGCAGAGAAAGATCGATGCATTGGCCAACTTTTGTAACTTTCGATAGTTGACGGTCAACCTGGGTAAAACCAAGGTTATGATCTTCAACGCATCAAAGAACTCTCTTACAGACTTACGTTTCTACTACCGGGGGGCAGAGATTGAGATCACCACAGCTTACACTTATCTGGGAGTACAATTCACGGGGCCCCATTTCGATACATGGCAGGCCCTTCAGCCTTGACTCAGTAAAGGGTATGGTTCCCTGGCCCTCACTGAGAGATAATGCTTCCTGGTTTAGTTTCAGGACATCTTGTCCAAACTCTACCTTATGTAGGCGATTATCAGACCCATAGTTCTCTTTGGCTCCGAGATCTGGGGTTTGAGCTTGTTACAAACAGATTGGGCCAGGTTGGAGAGGGTCTAGACCATACTTCTCAGGTGTATCATCCATTGCAAGTAGACGGTTCCACAACACATTTATGCAGAGTTTGGTGTCCACCCATTCCGCCTCGAGGTCATCTTCCGTTTGGTCTCTTTCCTTCGTAGAATCAGATCTTTCAGTCTACCATTGGGAGAGAGCGATACCTCTACCTCGCTCTTTGCTCCTCGGAGGCTCTTGCTTTAGATCCCCCCTCAAGCCATACACGTGGTTGGTTCTCAGAGGCGTCTTGGCTTTTCCAGTTGATGACTATCTACCAAGAGCGCCTCCCCTCGTTCAACTTCTCCCTCGATGCACCGCGCCATCTCTTGTTGACCAGACATGTATTGAATAAGGCTATCAGAGAGGAAATCTACAGGCTGTACACTCAGGTCACTTGGACCTCACCTCTGACGAGCATGGGCTCGAAGATGTCCTTCTATAGAGAGCATTTTTTGGAGCTGCAAGATGGCATTGTTGTCAACCCCCTTTATACATGTAGGCATTAGATGCACTCACTCAGAATCCCTCTGGGACAACTCCGGGTTGGATCTCATCGACTCCGGATTGAGACAGATCGCCATATACCACAGTCGGATAGGATCTGCCAGATGTGCCACTTACAGGAGCCGGAGACAGAGATGCACCTCATCTTTAGGTGCCCCATTTATTATGAGATCAGAGGACGCTACCATTGCCTCTTTAGGGACTTGGGGGGTTCACTCTTTACTTTCTTTCGGTACCAGGACCAAAGATGCCTAGCCCTCTTCACCAGGGAGAGTTTCAGCCATAGATCTCAATTCCTGCACGCTACACCCCGCCCTGGGATGACCAAGATGATTACCTCATACTTTCATGTTGATCCATTAGATCCGAACAACAAGCGGTGGCCAAAGTCCTAGAGTGCATCGGACAACAGATGCCCATGTCTCTCCTCAACCTCCCCCTCCAGGAGTTAGATCATTATCATCTAGACCAGTTTGGAGGTGCTGAACTGCACATTAGTCCATGCATCCTCATAGAGTTAGAGGGATTAGCTCTAGACGAAACCTGGAGCAGGGTGCCTCCCACCCGTCAGACTACCTCCCAGATTTAGATGAGCTACCAGAATCTATCCAGAGTTTCTTTCCTCTGAACTCGGATGCTAGGAGTATACCCCGCTCCTACATCCCCTTAGGATCATACAACCGAACCCCCAACAGTTCTTGAGGACTCCGACAACGAGCCAGGGCCCAGTTCGCCCCCCTCTCCCTCGACCATCAGACCAGGGAGACCTTGACAACCTCATCGTCAAACCTCTCTCTCTCTCTCTCTCGACATGCTTTTGAGCTGGACATACTTATATTTTGGATCACTAGACTTTGGTCATGGTTATATACATTTTAAGGCTGCACTACTTTAGGTTTCTTTCTTTTCTTTATGTTATTCTCACCATTATCTAGGAATTCTGCTTACACTCCCACATTGTACTCACACTTGTAATCTTCAGTCCCATTGACCTACTTTTGTGGTCATTGGGGACATTAATAAAATTATCTTATCTTCATTCTCCATCTTGCTTCTTACCATGCTAGTAGCTGGTGTCTATCCTTTTTCAATTTTTCAAGATTCTCAACCCATTCTTGGAGGGCATCAAGGTCCAATGCCTGTTCATAGAGGTGCGCAATACTTCCCTCAACCTTCTTTAGGCCAAAGATGGCATGCTTGAACTCTTTTTGGTCCATTCCTTTGTAACCGATTTGATTTTTTTGAAAGAGTAGTGTCATTGCATACTCCCCATTTGCATTTGGAAAGGGTACCCCGTTTGTGAGTGTATTTAATGTTTATGGTAATTTTGAGTAAATAGGAGTTTATTTTACATAAATAAAAGTACATTAAATTACTTTAGTATAATGAATAAATTAATGGAAAGATGATATACAACTTTCCCTCTTCACTTGTATAAATGTAAGAAGACCTATTCTATTTTTAATGAACAAATATTTAACAGTTCTCTCTTCCAACTGTACAATTCCCTCTCTCTTCTCTTCTACTTTATTTTTCTGATATGGTATCAGAGCCTGGTTGTGAAGAAACCAAGGCTAAAAGTGAGTGAAGGCCTTAGGGATTGGTTTGTCTAGTGATGGTCCAAGGAATTGCATTACAGAGAAAAGAGATTTAATTTTGAACAGAGATAAGAAAAGCCATTTTAATTTGTGCGGTGTATGAATTTGAATAGCCATACAGATTATTTAATCAGTTTCCATTACAACAGTGGTACGATTTCAGCCACCGGCCGCCATACATATTAGTTAATTCGACACTAGTTGTTGTACGGATTTTAAAAGACGCCGTACAATCTCTCTTTGCCAGCCGCCATACGGATTTTAGAGACACCGTATGATTTTATTATTTGTTTTTTTACTTTTTATTTTATTTATTTGTATAGGTTGTACGGAGTTAAAATCGATTATGACAGCACAACACAGTTTTCTGATACCACTATGGATTTTGGTTTCCTGTAACTGTACAGATTTAATACAAATTTGGTTAATTTCTGTTTTGTTATACGATCATATTTTAAGCCATTTTTAAAAATTGTAAGACTAGTTAAATATCATGGCCACTTTGTCCAATATTATGCTTGAAGGGAGTGAAAAATTTAATGGCCAAAATTTCAATACATGGAAACAACATATGCTTGCAATCTTTGAGTATAGGTGCTTGGACAAGTTGATTTTGAGAAAGGAAATCTAGAGTGAAATAGACTAAGATGCCCAAGCAAAATGTAATGCAAAGAATAGAGAGGCAGTCGTGCTCATTCAACTATCTATCACGGATGAGATGCGTCCTGAGGTTCAGACTGGGGATGATGCTTTTATCATTTGACAGATTTTTTGGAATTTGCATGAGACCTTTGATAAAGCTAGAGTCTTTTAGAGCATGATTCTCTTCTAGATCATTTATTGAAGATTAAAGATATTAGAGATCAACTAAAGGCTATTGATAGGAAGGTGGAAAGAAAGAAAGCAGCAAGGTAAATGATTCATGTAATCTGAAAATCGGAAAGATTTTTAGATTACATTATTGTGGAAAGTTTGGTCATAAAAGCAATTTTTGTCAAAAGAATGTGGGATGAAAAGGATAAGTTAGGGGCTAGTCAAACCGACTAGAAGTAGGTCAATGTGGCTGAACATAATGAAGAGGATGAGTGTCACGTCTTTATGGATAGGAATAAGGAGGCCCATGTGAACAAGACTGTTTGGTATATTGATTTTGGTGCTTCTCGTCATTTCATTAATAGAGAAAATTGGTGTCTTGATTTTAACACAAATAAGACAAGTTCAAGATCCGTGATTTTTGGTGGCAGGGAAGAATATAAAATTGTTGGAAAATAAAATGTGCAGATAGAAATGCAAGATAAAAGGCTGCTCTTTCTTAATGTATTCTTTGTCCCCAGATTGGATAAGAATCTTCTTTCTATCAGTGAAATTATGAAGCATAATTCTCATCTTGATGTACTCTTTAGCAACAATAGGTGCAATATTGTTAATAAACATAGCAAGAAACTAGTTGGTATGGGTGTTGAAGAGCATAGGTTATTCGGCTTGGTGAGTGCTAATATGGTTTAGGATCATGCCTTAATGGCTAGTGCAAAGCCCAACACAAGATCACCAAATCTTGCATAATTACAGGTAATCTGATTACTGCCACCTTAGTAAGAAATCCCCTCGTTTTAGTGATGGAGGAGGTCCACCACTAGGAAGGTTTCCCTCATGACCTCAAGGGATGAAAGTAGCAAGTTTGATAATCAATCCTACCACCCCCTCTCTTGATCACCTAAGTCAAAGTCTAGGTCAAAGGAAAAAAAAGGTATGAAGCTTGTATGAGTACCTTCTTGGAACAAAAACAATTTATATCATATTTAATGTGATTTCCAAGTACAAACATGCAATAAATGTTTCTTCAAGACACTAGACAATAGATTTTGCAATGGCTATTATGAAATTGCAGCAGTAAACAGTAGTACAACAACAGTAAAGTAACTATAACAACAACAATAAATATGCCTTAGAAATGCAACAATTGAGAATATAAATTTAGCATAAACTCAATAGAACATTACCCAATTGTTAGATGCAATTTCTGGCAAGTTAAACCGTCTTTTAATCAATGCATGCAACAAATAAAAGTGTGTTCAGATGGTTGTAGAAAACTTTTGCAACAACAAGTTTGCAATCAAATTAGCTCAAGTTAGTGTTAGTTAAGTTAGTAGATTGAGAATAAAGATTTTTTTTTTATCACTTTCACCACAAGATAGTTTTAATGATTAGTGTCTTAGGGCTATGGAGTCTTGATAACAACAATGCAATATATTTTGGAGATGAAGCTAGCCAAGGATAAGAGGTAGGGCTTGAACTCTAAGGTGCTAGCACATTAGGGCCTTAGGGTTCAAACCTTGAGGAGAAAGATTTGCTAGAGTGCAATCACTTTTGGGCTCCAACAACCTTTTCTCCCTTCTTAAGTACTTCAACTAGGTTACAATCAAGAGTCTAGAATCAAACTCCTAAAGTAATAGCACTTTAGGGATTTAGGTGTCTAACCCTAGGTAGTATTTTCTTCACAAATTTATGGATGAAATTAACCTTGTGAGAGGAGGAAACACTTATGCTCCTCTCTTAGGGTTTTATCAAGCAAGATCTTCAATATAAGCAAGTAAAATTTACCACAAAACATTCAATAGCATGAAATGAAATTGAAGAAATTTACTTCAACAAGATATGACAAGAACAAACCCTAATTGCAACAATATCATCCAAAAATAAGAAAAGAAGCATCTACACTTGACCTCCAAGAGATAGTGCATGAGTAAAAAGAGCTAGTAACCCCAATATAACAAAACGTTCAGAAGTATCCTCTCACATCTATGAGAAAAAATGTGATGATAAAAATGAATCTTGGCTAGCCATATTTATATGGAAACCCTAGTCATCCAAGAGACTCAAATGAAAAGTCATGTCTCTACATAAGAGGGCCGATCCCTTAAATTTTCCCTTGCAACATACAAATTTATTTTTTTACATGAAATAAAACCCTATAAGGGTGATGTCATGCCCTAAGAGGTTGACGTAGGCTCTCCAAGTGCAATGTCAAGCATGGTGATGGAGACGTTGGGCCTCCAAAGGCCATGTGTCATGCTTAAAGTGCCCTGCCATGGTCTCCTCCCGTCAAGCCACCTCTTGAACCATCCTATCCATAAAACCCCATACCTCCAAGGTGACGTCCTATGACTCCAAAGGCCAACACCCAAGTGGAGGAGGGTGCAACCTCGTCCTTTGGTGATGCCAAGGTGCCTCCAAATGCAACGTCTTGTGTCCTCTAGGTGCAACGTCCATCATCCATGGTATTCTTCATATGGGGTCCAACATCCATCATCCATGGTATTCTTTATATGGGGTCAAACATCCATCCTGTGGGAAAAGTCCTACAAATAAAATCAAGTACGCCCTCCAAGGGTCCACAAGTCACAAGTATCATGCCAAGAAAGCCATATTTAATACAAAAACCACCCAAACATGTGCATCAAACCCCCCTTTTCAAACTAAGCAAATGCTTAAAGACCTTATAAGTTTTGCATAATTTAGGTATGGGAGGGGTGACATGGTGCCCTATTGGGTAGGCCAATCCCCAAGTCAAGGAATGTTTTCTAAGAAGAACCCATATAAGTCTTGTAATGAATATGGGGATGGATTGGAGCAAAATTTCTAGGCAAGGGTTCGTATTGTCTCATTTATGGGTGCCTTTGTAGTGGGTGTGTTGCCCTTCGCCCGCGATGCAACATTTTTTTCCAAGCCCTTTTATTGCCATTAATTTATTATGGTCCGAAAGATTGAGTACTATGTGCAATGGAAAGTAAGGAGTACCACAATGCCACTTGGAGTTAGGAACACACATAGTGTCATATGTGATGGAAAGTAAAGGACACCGCAAAATGCATTCCCCCAACAAGCGAGACACTTATTAGTTATATGTTAGAAGGTCCTTGATTTTTATGGAGTAGCGTTTCATTGCTCTCAGGACCTTAGGGAGAGAATATGGAAAGATAATGATTGGATTTTAACTTTTTCCTACTACAACACCTCTAGGCCTTTAGCCCCTTCTTCCCATGAAATGAGGTATAAGTCCTTCTTGGGGTCAATGAACCCAAAATCCCAAAAGATGAGGAAACAAAAGGGGAAAAAGTGTGGAAAGTGGTAAGTATGAGAAGGAATGGTACGATGACCCTTCAAGGAACCATCCAATAGAAATCCTTTTCCCGAGGGTGACCTACTTACTAGGAAACCATGTCACTCACTAAGGTGAAACTAGGAAAAATGTATAATTTCCAAGAAAACGTTCCATAATCAAGAAAGGATTCTTTGCAACATGTTCAAATGCTCCAAATATTAAAATAACACTTACCATGAGATTAGTCTTGTTACCTCGTGAAGCAAGATCTGTTGATTTCTTGGAGCCAAGCCATTGTAGTGGATGGCACTCTGTGATAAAGTAGAGGGGCTCTATGCGTTGTGCTAGAGATTAGACTATCGACACTCCATGTTTGCTACCCGTGGGCCTCGAGACATGATCTCCTTAGTTACCCCTAGCTTGGGGGGGGGGGGGG
>ML803039.1:10793-41840 GCA_009831015.1 Picea engelmannii
TTGACGTAGGCTCTCCAAGTGCAATGTCAAGCATGGTGATGGAGACGTTGGGCCTCCAAAGGCCATGTGTCATGCTTAAAGTGCCCTGCCATGGTCTCCTCCCGTCAAGCCACCTCTTGAACCATCCTATCCATAAAACCCCAGACCTCCAAGGTGACGTCCTATGACTCCAAAGGCCAACACCCAAGTGGAGGAGGGTGCAACCTCGTCCTTTGGTGATGCCAAGGTGCCTCCAAATGCAACGTCCTGTGTCCCCTAGGTGCAATGTCCATCATCCATGGTATTCTTCATATGGGGTCCAACATCCATCATCCATGGTATTCTTTATATGGGGTCAAACATCCATCCTGTGGGAAAAGTCCTGCAAATAAAATCAAGTACGCCCTCCAAGGGTCCACAAGTCACAAGTATCATGCCAAGAAAGCCATATTTAATACAAAAGCCACCCAAACATGTGCATCAACCCCCCCTTTTCAAACTAAGCAAATGCTTAAAGACCTTATAAGTTTTGCATAATTTAGGTATGGGAGGGGTGACTATTGGGTAGGCCAATCCCCAAGTCAAGGAATGTTTCCTAAGAAGAACCCATATAAGTCTTGTAATGAATATGGGGATGGATTGGAGCAAGATTTCTAGGCAAGGGTTCGTATTGTCTCATTTATGGGTGCCTTTGTAGTGGGTGTGTTGACCTTCGCCCGTGATGCAACATTTTTTTCCAAACCCTTTTATTGCCATTAATTTATTATGGTCCGAAACATTGAGTACTATGTGCAATGGAAAGTAAGGAGTACCACAATGCCACTTGGAGTTAGGAACACACATGGTGTCATATGCGATGGAAAGTAAAGGACACCGCAAAATGCATTCCCCCAACAAGCGAGACACTTATTAGTTATATGCTAGAAGGTCCTTGATTTTTATGGAGTAGCGTTTCATTGCTCTTAGGACCTTAGGGAGAGCATATGGAAAGATAATGATTGGATTTTAACTTTTTCCTACTAAAACACCTCTAGGCCTTTAGCGCCTTCTTCCCATGAAATGAGGTATAAGCCCTTCTTGGGGTCAATGAACCCAAAATCCCAAAAGATGAGGAAACAAAAGGGGAAAAAGTGTGGAAAGTGGTAAGTATGAGAATGAATGGTACGATGACCCTTCAAGGAACCATCCAATAGAAACCCTTTTCCCGAGGGTGACCTACTTACTAGGAAACCATGTCACTCACTAAGGTGAAACTAGGAAAAATGTATAATTTCCAAGAAAATGTTCCATAATCAAGAAATGATTCTTTGCAACATGTTCAAATGCTCCAAATATTAAAATAACACTTGCCATGAGATTAGTCTTGTTACCTCATGAAGCAAGACCTGTTGATTTCTTGGAGCCAAGCCATTGTAGTGGATGGCACTCTGTGATAAAGTAGAGGGGCTCTATGCCTTGTGCTAGAGATTAGACTATCGACACTCCATGTTTTCTACCCGTGGGCCTCGAGACGTGATCTCCTTAGTTACCCCTAGCTTGGGGGGGGGGGGTAACAGGCTAAATAGTTGATATGACAGATTTTACTTTGGCATTAGAGGTATGGTCATCTCAATTTGCATTATCTTTCTTTTTTGACTAATAAAAAAATGGTGGATGATCTCCCAGATACTTTGGAAAAACAAGACATTGTTTGTGGTACATGTCTTGTGGGGAAGGAACATAAAAAGCCTTTTGATGAAAGAAAGGATTGCATATTCAAAGTACTTCTTGAATTAATTCACACAGATATATGTGAACCAATGAAGACAATATCATTTTCTAGTGCAAGGTACTTTTTGCTAGTTGTAGATGACTTTTCGAGAAAAATGTGGGTGTATTTCCTAAGTAAAAAATCATATGCCTTTTCCAAGTTCCAAGAATTTAAAGCTATGGTTGAGAAGAAATTAGAGAGAAGTATCATACTTTTTTAGGATAGATAATGGTGATGAGAATTTTTTCTCATAATTTCAATAACTTGTGTAGTAAAAAAAGAATACAGAGACAATATACCATGCCCTATACTCCACAACACAATGGAGTTGTAGAGAGAAATAATTGGACTATTTTGGAGATGGCTAGGTGTATGTTAGAGAACAAACACATTCCTCAGAAATATTGGGCAGAGGTAGTGCATACTGCTATATATTTGCTAAATAGATCTCCTACAAACTTTGTTCCAACTATGACTCCAAAGAAGGCTTGGTTAGGAAATAAGCCTTAGGTAAGTAATCTCAAGGATTTTGGTTCAGTTGCTTATGTTTGAATTCTTGATGAGAAGCGTACTAAGTTGGATTCAAAATGCGAGAAATTAATATTTATAGGGTATAGTGATCATCGTAAATCCTATAGATTGGTTGATATTGAAGCCGACAATTGTATTTTTAGTCGGGATGTTGTACTCAATGAACATGCCAGTTTGACTCTGAGTACTTCAGATAAAAAATCAGGTCTGATATTTCTTGCAGAGGGCAGTGATATTGCTGAAAAATCAACTCTTTTGCCTAGGTCCACCAAATAGGAGGTGGGGAAAACCTCAAGAAATAATGTGGCTGCTGAAATTAATCAAAATCAGTAGCATATTAGTGCCGAAATCAGTCCCAATGAGCATGCAATCAACACTAATTCAAAACTAAAAAAATGTCCTAAGTGGTTTAATCACACATTTGATAATGTTCGCTTAGATGAGATCCTTGAACCAAGGGAGAAAGGGAAGTTGTTAAGAAAGAAAGCTAAAAAATTCGATTCTTGCAATTATACTTTACATTCTAACATTCAACATTCTTTATAACCTTAGAAATATGAAGAAGCCAAAGGATGCCTTGAATGGGAGAAAGCCATGCAAGTTGAATATGTTGCCTTGATGAAAAACCAGGCTTGGGTGTTGGAGGATGTCCGTGCTGATAAAAAACATATTGGTTGTAAGTGGGTTTATAAGATGAAGTACAAGACAATGGCACACTTGACAAGGACAAATCAAGGTTGGTTGCAAAGGGATTTTCTCAATAGGAAGGGATCGATTACGAGGAGACATTCCCTCCCACTGTCAAGATGGTTACAATCAAGTTAGTTTTGGCTCTTGCTATTCACTTTGCTTGGACTATTGTTCAAATGGATGTTAAGAGTGCATTCCTCAATGATCATTTGGAGGAAGCGGTTTATATGTATCAACCTCGGGGTTTCTAGGTTCTTGGAAAGGAACATATGGTATGCAGATTGGTTAAGGCTCTTTATGGTCTCAAACATGAACCAAGAGCTTGGTATATCAAAATTGACAAACATTTGTAAGATCTAAGTTTTGTAGTTAGCTACATATCTAGGTTCATGACACATCCTACGTACAACATTGGACAACGACAAAAGGGATTTTGAGATATGTTAAAGGTACAATAGAGTTTGGAAATATAGTGAAAGTGATGCACTTTAGTTAATTAGTTATATGGATTTTGATTGGGCATGATTAGTAGATGATTGGAAATCAACAATTGGTTATGTGCTTAGTCTTGGAGCAAGTGTAGTTTCATGGGATATCAAGAAACAACATGCTATTTCTCTTTCTTCTACCAAAGTAGAATACAGGTCAGCAACAAAAGGATATGCGAGGCAATTTGACTTAGAAGAATGCTTGGATATTTGATGCTTGAGCCAACTAAGCCAACAATGTTTTTCTATGACAATCATGGTTTTCTAAAATTACAAAAGAATATAGTCTTTCGTGAGTGCACTAAACACAATGTACATTGTCATTTCATCAGACAACTTGTAGGAGATGATGAGGTTGAACTTCAATATTGTACCATGTTATCATAGGATTTGTACTTATGCAAAGCCCAACACAAGATCCCAAATCTTGTGTAACTATGGAAGATCCTACCATTGTTGCCTTAGCAAGAACTTCCCTTGTTTTAGTGATGTAAGAGGTCCACCACAAGGGAGGCTTCCCTGGTGACCTCAAGGGATCAAAGTAGCAAGTATAGTAGCCAATCCTATTGTCCCCTCTCTTGATCACCTAAAGATTGGTCTAGTTCAAATTAGTAGAAGAGGTATGAAGTTGTTTGAATAAGAACACTTTACGACATATATCTGATTATTTCCAAGTCCAAACATGCAATTAATACCTCTTTAAGACACTAGAAAAGATAAATTGCGATGTTTCTTATAAATTTGCAGTAGTAAACAATGATGTGACAAAGATACATGATTTATAATAATAACAACAATTAGTGCTCAGAAATACAACAGTTGACCATGAAAACTTAACACACATCCACTAAAACATTATCCAATTGTTTAATGCAATTTCTGAATATGTTAGGCCATCTTTACAATATTGTATGCAGTAAATAAGAGTGTTATCAGATGGTTGTAGCAAACCTTTGAAACAACACCGAATTATCCAATGAGTTTTTCAATGTTAGTGTTAGTTAGGTTAGTAGAATGCTTAAGAGAGTTGAGAGAATGAGTTTGTCAAACAATTCACCATGATAATGCTTTAAAACTAGTGTCTTTCAAAGGATATGGAGTCTTATAACAACAAACAGAACTAAGCTTGAAACTTGATCTAGTTACAACCAAGAGGTAGGATTCAAACCCTAAGGTGCAAGCACATTTGGGCCCTAGGCTTTGAATCTTGAGGAGAAGGATTTCTAGGGTGCAAGAAAATTTGGGCCCTAGAAATCTTTTCTCCCTTGTAGCTTCAACTAGGTCAACATCAAAATTCTAGGGATAAAATCCTAGAGTGCTATCACTTTAGAGATTTAAGGTTCTAACCCTAACACAGATTCTTTCACAAATTTTGGATGAAAATCACCTTGTGAGAGGAAGAAGCACTTATGTTCCTCTCTTAGTGTTTCACCAAGAAAGACGTCTAACATAAAATATAAAATTTACCATGAAACACTAATAGCACAAGAATAAATTGCAAAACATTCACTTACTGTATCCAAGAAACCACGAGATAAAACCATAATTGCAGAAATTTCCATGCAAAATCAACAAAACCATCCACATGTTGACCTTTCGAGCATAGTGCATAAGAGGAGAAGAGCTAGTAACCCTTAAAGGGTGAAAAAAGTACCATCACAAATGGTGAGAAGTTATCATGATAAAATGAAATGTCAGAGTATCCTTTTTATATGAGGCTACCCTAATACAATTTGTCCACATAATTTGTCAACAACATAATTCAAGTGGGACTGACCCATTTATTTGCCTCTAACATAATTCCAAAATACAAAAATATATCAGAAAACCCTAAAAAGGGTGACTTCATGAACAAGAAGGGTGACATCAAGCTATGAGAGGGTGACGTCATGCCTCCAAAGGCCAAGTGGCATCCTCCGAGGGTGAAAGAGTGTGGATTGAGGTGTCTCCTCACCCAAAGCGATGCCAATAATATCTGGTACCAATCCATCTATCAAAACCCTATCCAAGAAGATGACATCATGGGCCTCCAAAGCCCACGTCCAAGGCTGAGAGGGATGCAATAATTTCTCCAAGTGATGTCAAAACACCTACTACTGCAATGTCCTCCATTCTCTGTGCACAAAATCCCTGGGGTAATCTTCCTAGCCTGTGGGGATTCTAACCCATATGTGTGGCATAATGACCAAAATTGCTCAAACCAAGCCCATCTGTCTGTCATCCAAGGTTCTGAGAATGTGAGAGCCATTGTTTGAGGGTGGTGAGTCATTGGATGACCAACTACTCTCCATCACACATGCCAAAGTCCTATAATAAAGGCACAATGTCTTGGGTACAAGCTCAGGACGTCCCTCAAGAACCATATCGGGGGCATCTAAGACAAGCCAAAGTATAAAATATGGTTAGCCAAAGTTCATAAGAAATATCAGTCCTTAAAACATGCAAAGTAAGCTGCAAATGAAGATACAAACCATGTAAGATGATCATATAATTATCTCTTCAAGCATCACACCAACTTGGGACCCCATGCAAGTTACCAAGTTTAAGTATGGGAGGGTCCTCATCCAACCCTATTAGGTGTTCCACCTAGACAGGAAATAAAATAACTCAGGTAGAGGGATAGGTCTCGAGAGTGACAGGGGAAAGTAAAAACCCACAAAGAGTAAGTGTGAAAGTGATATGGTTCATGGCTTAATCCATGGATTGCTATGAACATCTTTGTGGAGGGTGCGCTTGCTCTTGAGTTACCCAATATTTGCGTGCCACCTTTTTCCAAACCCATTTTTTCCTTTTTCTAGTCCTTTCTTTCATCTATAATTTGCAAATTTGTGGGTCCTCTTTTATAGGGTTTCAAGCTTTAGCATTACTTTTTTGGGACTGGGGAAAGCACTAAATGAGAAGAGCTCAAGTTGGACCGGATTTTGGTGGTTGTGCTTTGCTATGTTCACTTTCTTTTCTAGAATAATTTTCATATTCTTTTATAGCAGCTACAAAACAATCTCTAGGCCTTCAACCCCTCTTCTCATGAGAGAATGGACCATAGTCGAAGTTTAGTATAAAATGAGAGGATCCATGATGGAAAGTGTTAAGTATGATCGGGAGCATAAATTTACCCTTGGTAGCCCCCCCCAGTAGTACCTCTTTTCCTTGGGAAGTGACAAAATGGTACTAAGGCACAAAAGCCGACCACCAAGGTAAAATAAGACCACTGACACAATTTCCCAAACCGATGATCCATTATCTGACTTCAACCAAAGATCTTCATCCACGTGCTTGAAAAATTAAGAGCAACACTTTGCATGAAATAAGGACTAACATACCTCATGGTGAAATAGCTTACTATCTCCCATACTCTAGGTTGCTAGAATGTGATGATTCTTGGTTGATCCGTGTTGGGAGTCAAATGATGGGGGCTACTGGGATGCCATTTGTGGACATGTTGATAATCATCATCATGTTGTAGATCATGTTCTCCATTGCGGGCCTCAAGACATGATCTCCTTCAGTTACCCCTAGGAAAGTGGGGGGTAACATACCACACAAAAGTAGATTGCAGACATCTTCACCAAGCCACATGGTCTAGATAAGTTTGCTAAATTTAGAGACAAGATTGATGTATTTTCTAGAATGACCATTAAGGGAGGATGCTAGTGTAATCAATGTTTATGGTCATTCTTTACTCCTAGTAAATAGGAGTTTATTTTACGTAAATACAAGTACATTAAATTACTTTAGTATAATAAGTAAATAAATGGAAAGACGATATATAACCTCTTTCCCTCTTCACTTGTATAAATGTAAGAGGATATATTCTACTTTTAATGAAAAAATATTTGACTATTCTCTTTTCTTATTGTATGGTTCACTCTCTTGAATATTCTAGTTTATTGTTTTGATACAATTTTCCTTAACAAACTCCATATGTTTGGGGAATTCTAACCAGAAGGGGTTGAAATTGAAAGGGGAGGGGGGCTTTCTTGATGCTTTCTCCATTTCCAAGATTATTGTAGTGTGGTTTGAGCCTCCATTCATTGCCACTATTGACCTACATATGTCTGATTGAGTTAAGAAGGCTTCCTTGACTAGAAACCTATCGAGATGTTTACTGTGACCCCACCATGCCTAGGGGTAACTAGAGGAGATCATGTTTCATGGCCCACAATGAAGACAATGATCTCGACGGTGATGATGATCAACATGTCCACTCATGGTAGCCCAACAACCTCCTCAGATTCCTCTCTCACATTGATCAACAAATCTCATCACATCCAATCAATATAGTCTTTGGGAGATGGTGGTCCAACGTCATCATGAGGTACATTAGCCCTCTTTTTTCATATGAAGTGTTGTGCTTAATATACTAGGCATGTGAATGAGGACCATTGGTTGAAGTTGGATAATGAATCATAAGCTCAAGAAGTTATGCTTGTTGCCTTGTTTCACCTTGGTGACCATCATTTGTACTCTAGTCCCGTGTTTTCACCCCCAAGAAACATGGGTATTACTGGGGGGCCCTCACAAGGGTAATGTTCCATTTCCTTGCCATACTTAACACTTATCATCCTGGAGCATGTCACAGTGTACTAAACTTTGGTAATGGGTCATGGTTCATTCTCTTATGAGAAGAAATGCTATAATGCTGAGATTGATGCAATTGCCAGTAATAAATGATAAAGAAAGAATGTTATGGGATAATGAGGACATTTAAAATCCATAGTCCATACTTGAGCTCTACCCTTTTTGCGTTTCTCCCTAGTCCCGAGAGAGAATAAATGCCTCGTCAACTGAAAAGGACTTGATAAATATCCCACTATTATATGAAGCAGTGAATGCTAATGCTTGAAACCTTAAAAATGGGACTTGCAAATCAATAAAGATAAAAGACAGATTTAGGGGTTTGGAAAAACATAGCGTTTGTTACCCCCCTAGCCTAAGGGTAACCAGAGGAGATCATGTCTCATGGCCCACAATGAAGACAATGATCTCGTTGATGATGATGATCAACATGTCCACCCATGGAAGCCTAGCAACCCCCCTCAGATTTATAAGTTTTAAACTTGTAAAGTAAAGCAATGCATATGGATTCTACGTAAAACATAAATTAATCAATGGCTCACATATATAGTACATAGAGATTTACACTGGAAACCTTTAACCAGGAGAAAACCAACCTTCCTTGGTGTCGCACTTCTCAACTCTTCATTGTATTAATTTCACCATTCACAATACAATATAAACAATATTTTAGGTATCCCGCAGATACCATAAAACCTAATCCCTTAATCCAAGATTAGTTTAGGAAACCGCTAAAAATAGAAAAACCGTTAAAAATAGTAAAACCGCTAAAATAGCAAAAACCACCCCCAAAAAAAGAAATTTTTTTTTGGGGCGCAACCCTGAACCCTGTTGGCTCTAAGATAATGCCTAAAATCCCCCCTTAGATTTGTAAGTTTTAAATCTGTGAAGTAAAGAAATGCATGCAGAGTCTAAGCAAAACATAAATTAATCAATAGCTCACACATATAATACACATAGATTTACACTAGAAACCCTTAACCAGGAGAAAACCAACCTTCCTTGGTGCCGCACCTCTCAACTCTTCATTGTATTAATTTCACCATTCACAATACAATATATACAATATTTTAGGTATCTCGCAGCTACCAAAAACCCTAATCCCTTAATCTAGGATTAATTTGGAAAATCGTTAAAAATAGAAAAATCGTTAAAATAGCAAAAACTACCCCCAAAAAAAGAAAAATATTTCGGGGCACTGCCCTGAACACTCCATGTAACTAGGGGGGGAATCCTGTCCCCCCCCTAGGAAATCTCCCAACTCACACGCCCACAAAGAACGACAAGTGAAGGGATTGTCAGATGCAGTCGACAAATCTCACGCACCCCCACACACACATGCAAAAAAGATAACACCTACCCAACATTCTCCCACTTGTTTTTTTCTTTGCATACAGAGAGTCACATGATTACATATTCAACAATCCAGGGCAACAACGCCCATTGTTTCTCTACACCAAGAGAACTTCTCAGTGCTCACATACTTTGTCAATGAATCTGCAACATTCTTCAAAGTGTCAACCTTCTCCAACAACACCTTGTATTCAACCATGTCTCTCACAAAATGATACTTAACATCAATATGCTTTGTATTTGAATGATAATATGGGTTCTTTGCCAGGAAGATTGCACTCCGACTGTCGCAATATAACCTTACTGATTGTTGTACCAACCCAATAACTGAACACAATCTCTGTAACCATACTACTTACTTGCATGCATGAGTGCTTGCCATGTATTCAACTTCTATACTTGAGAGTCTTGATATTGTGGTAGCTCCAGGAGGTATTAAACCTCCACGCGTAACCCTGACAATAATAGAATATTCCGAGAAGCAAGAAGAAACCTTAAAGCATTGGACATAACCCTATAAGACAAGTCAGCTAAAGAAAATAATTAATATTGAGTTTTTAGCCTCCAAAAGGAGAAGTTGGCCCAGAGAGCTAAGGAAGAGAAGTATAAATACAGGATGCTCGAGCTCATTTGGACACACACAACTCACAACTACAGAAATTTAGTGCGCACTGCAGAAATTTAGTAAGTGTGCAAGTCTAGAGAGTAGTTGTAGTTGCAACTATTGCAACTAGTATTTTCGGTTTTATTCTTGGACTTTCTCTTGGTTATGGTTTGGAAGTTCTGCTTGGTACACCAGCTTTGGAGAGTGGTATGCTACCTTGATTGGCTATTGGACCTAGGGTTTGTTTCCAAAATTATTCTCTCTATCAAGGTTAAGGTGCTCGGGGGTGGCTTCGGCCTATGGTTGGGTGACAATATTGCTATATTGTCTATGGTGAAACAGGCACACCTATTATTTCTAACAGGTTATGGGCCCACACTATCTTCAGACAGTCTAACCGTTGGAAGATAGACTGGGAGGATTTTGCTTAGTTATAGTTGTAGTTGCAGTCAAAGTTTTTTGTTGCAGCAACGCAACCCTAACCCTCTTGTTAAGGCACCTTAAGTGAAGAGATTAACTTAATTTCTTGATAGCCTAGTGCACCCTAGCCTAGTGCACCTCCTGGTACTCTCAACAAGTTAAGACGTCAAGTTTGATTTTTTGGTCAAAGTCAAAGGTTGACCAA
Source organism: Picea engelmannii (assembly GCA_009831015.1). Lineage (NCBI taxonomy): Eukaryota > Viridiplantae > Streptophyta > Pinopsida > Pinales > Pinaceae > Picea > Picea engelmannii. The sequence continues at coordinate 21,389 of ML803039.1, forward strand.
GTCAAAGCAGTCATGATTTACTCTATGAAGTCAGAAAACAAGTTAGAAGGGGCTTCTAACTTCAGAGCATGGAATACAAGGATTGACCTCATCCTTGCCAAGAATAAAGCGTTGGATATCGTGAAAGGAAAGATCGTGGCACCACAGTTTGAAGAAGGAAAATAGAAGGAAACTCAGAACGTTGCAGTTATGGAGAAGATCAAGGACAATGAAATCAATGTCATGAGTATCATAGTGGACTCTGTAAAATACCACTTGATACCCTACATATCTCATCTTGAATCATATAAAGAAGATGTACGATGCCCTAACTAATCTTTTCTCAGTCAGAAACATTGGACAAGTAATGAGTTTGAAGAATGAGCTTTGTGACATGAAAATGAATGATGATGAAAGCATAACATCATACTTTGTGAGAATCTCTCAGTTAAGAGATCAACCACAAGCTATTGAAGAAATCATTTCAAGGAACTAGTAAATATAGTAATCAACAACCTTCCCAAGACATGGGATGCATTTGCCACAAGCATGAACACAAGAAATGAGTATCTCACATTTGAATAAATTTGGACTTGTTGTGCACAAGAAGAATCAAGGATTGGGACAAAAGAGAAATCCCAAAAGAAATACGATGATCAAGTCTTCACAACAAAATTCAAGAATTTCAGGAATAATTGGAAGTTTGGCTTAAGGAAGGAAACATACGAAGCATCAGTGGCCAAAGAAAGGGAACCCTCAAAGAAAGCCAAGCAGGATAAAACAAAATTCTTCTTCTAAGTCAAGGTAACAATATTCTTCAAAGTTCTTGTACAGACGATGTTTACATAGTTTATGTACATATCTTGCATATCTATTTCTTAGAAGATAAGATGTTTAAGTGAAACAATATCTATGGAATAATAACACGATAAAGATTGCTATCACGACGACTACAAGACAAGCTATACACATTAAAAGATGAAGTATGTTGACAACCCTTGGTAACAATTCTTGTGGAAGCTATTATATAAGTAACAACTACCAGATAAGCCGAAATCAGAATCAAACTTGAAAGAGACCCAAAAGAAGTCAAAATAGAAAGAAATCAACAATCAAGAGGAAATTAGGAAAAAGACTTGTGACACTTTGCAGAAGGCAATAAGGATGCAGACAGAAGCATGTAATCTCTTAGATGGAGGGATCTGAGTACATAATTCCAAAAGAAGAGCATGCATTCATGCATGAAGCAAGGATTAGGAGGGAGCTAATCCTTAATGACATGATCCATTGAGGATTATGAAGTATCTGTCCATGTTCCAATTGAAAGTAGCAACCATGATAAACATGTTGGTTGTGGAGCCTGATTATCTACCTGATTCATAGGTCTTTGTTTTTAGTCGTGTTTATACCCCATGAAGACTTTACACCCCAGAAAAATGTACACTTCTCCACGCGGGGGAGTGCAGGGGGGGTTACCCCCCCTGTGGGGGTTCGGGGGCGAAGAACCCGAAGAAAAAATTCCCTTGTAAATGTATATTATAATTTCATTGTAAATCTGGACCGTTCATTATAAGGTCGCATATCTGACGATAGAAGTTATTTTAGGGTTTTTTCCCCTAGAAGACAACTCTCTTTTATGAGAGAAATGTATTGCGACTATGTATCATTGCGAATATTGTATTCTGAGTGAGGAGACTGTGAGAGAAATAAGATGAAGTTATAACGAGTTTACTATAGGTTGTATCCATTAATTTGCTGGATAATAATAAAGGAAAGACCTGAAAATTTCTCTGGTTGACGTAGCCCACACTGGATGAACCACGCATATTTGTGTCTCTATTGTATTGTGTATCTTCTGTGTTTTATTTCCGCATTTGTTTTATTTTATTTTTTCGTGATCCTGTTTTTCTAACAACTGGTATGCGAGCGAAAAGTAACTCGCAGGAAAAGAGGGTTCCTAGTTCAAGTGGGAGCAAAGGCGGAAGATGAAAAGTTTAGGGTCGAGAAATTTAACGGACAAAACTACTAGTTATGGAAGATGCAGATGGAAGATTATTTATATCAGAAAGATCTATTTCTACTATTGGGTGGAATATCAAAGAAGTCGATGGCCATGAAGGACAAAAAATGGGAGGTTCTTGACAGAAAGACACTAGGAACGATACGGCTGAGCCTGACAACGTCAGTGGTTTTCAATATTTTGAAAGAAAAGACAATGAATAAGATGATGGACGCATTGGCTAAACTGTATGAAAAACCCTCGGTGTCCAATAAGGTATTTCTAATGAAGAGATTATTTAATATGAATATGTCATAAGTTGGGTCTGTTGTAGATCATTTAAATGAATTTAATACGGTTACTAATCAACTAAGTTCTGTAAAAGTGGATTTTGATGATGAGGTCAGGGCTCTTCTAATCTTGTGCTCATTGTCAGAAAGTTGGAATGACTTGGTCATGGATGTAAGTAACTCTGTCTCTGGTTCAAACACTTTAAAATTTGATAATGTTATTGGTGTTATCCTTAGTGAGAAAATGCGACGGAAAAACACAGGCGAGACATCAGGTAATGCATTAAACATGGAGAACAGGGAAAGCCAAAATGATAGAGGAAAGGGCTCAGGGAACCGTGAGAATTCTAGGAAGGGCATATCCAAATCCATATTTTTAAATATAGAGTGATGGAATTGTGGGAAGAAAGGACATCTGAATAAAGATTGCAGATCTTCAAAGAAACAAAGATATAGACAACATGAGAAAAATCAGGAATCAAATGTAACAGGTGATGTGTTACAAGATGCTTTGATTATTTCTGTAGATAATATTTTCGAGTCTTGGGTAGTAGATTCAGGGGCTTCATTTCATGCCACACCCCATAGGAAACATTTTCTAGATTATGTTCAAGGTGATTTTGGACAGGTTCATTTGGGTGATGATGTACCATGGAAAATTGTTGGAATGGTAAAGGTAAAAATAAAGCAAAGCAATGGAAACTAATGGTTGTTGAAAGATGTAAAACATGTTCCAAATCTAAGGAAAAATATAATTTCAACAGGGCAGTTGGAAAGTGAAGGTTGTATATCCATATTTATAGATAAGGTGTGGAAGGTCACCAAAGGATCATTGGTGATAGCAAAAGGAGAGAAGGCAGGTACACTGTATTTACGTACTGGTTATACTAACTCTTCTATCTCTTTAGATTCTACGGGAGTGGATACAACACTGTGGAATCATAGATTTGGACACATGAGTGAGAAGAGGATTCATATACTTCACAAAAGAAATTTATTTCCAGATCTTAAACAAATTTATTTGGATTTCTGTGAACATTGTGTTTATGGAAAACAAAAGGGAGTCATATTTCTCAGAGTCGGAAAATAAAATAAGAGTGAAAGGTTAGAGTTTGTGCATACAGATGTATGGGGACCAGATCAGGTATCGTCTCTTGGTGGATCTCCTTATTACGTTACTTTTATTGATGATGCAACTAGAAAAACTTGGGTTTATTGCATTCGACAAAAATATGATGTTTTTGATACTTTTAAGAAATGGAAAGCTTTGGTTGAGAATGAGACAGGAAAAATGTTGAAGTGTCTCAAATCAGACAATGGAGGGGAATATTGGAGTTTGATGATTATTGTTCATACCATGGGATTCGTAGAGAGAAGACAGTTCTATGAACACCATAAAAAAATGGTGTGTCAGAAAGGATGAACAAGACAATCATGGAGCGCGCAAGGAGTATGAGATTGCATGCTAGTTTTCCCTTACAGTTCTGGGAAAATGTTGTAGATACCGTTGTTTACTTAATAAACATAGGAACTTCAAGCTCTTTGGATGGTATAATTCCAGAGGAGGCATGGACAAGTAAAAAGGTAAACTATTTTTTTTTGAAGACTTTCGGTTGTGAATTATGTGTCCATATCGATAAAGAAAATAGAACAAAGCTTGAGGCAAAATCCAAGAAGTGTACCTTTATTGGATATTGTGTTAATGATTTTGGTTATTGCTTATGGGATTATGAAAATAGAGATGTCATATTCAATTAGAAGGTCATGTACAAAGATTAGTTGCAGGGAAAGAAACAGGAAAAAGAAAAACCAAAATACACAGTGCTTGATGAGATCACTGAAAAAGAAATTTCAAAGGTACCAGAAAATCATAATATAAAACAACAGGATCAACAGGTACCTCAAACTCCTGCAAGTGTTGTTAGAAGATATACCAGGTTAAGTATACCCCCTGAACGATACTCTCCTTCATTGTATTATTTATTGTTGACTGATTCTGGTGAACCATAATGTTATGAAGAGGCAATGCAAATAGACACCAAAAATAAGTGGGAGCAAGGCATGAAAGAGGAAATGGATTCCTTGGTAAATAACCATACTTGGGACTTGGTTCAGTTGCCTGCAGGAAAAAGAGAATTGCAGAATAAATGGGTTTACAAGTTGAAGGAAGAAGATGGAGGAAAAAAACGATACAAGGCTAAACTTGTTGTAAATGAGTTTGCACAAAAGAAAGGTACAGATTTTGATGAAATATTTTCTCATGTTGTTAAAATGACTTCAATTAGGACTATTTTAAGTCTTGTGACAGTAGAAGATTTTCATCTTGAACAGTTAGATGTAAAAACAACTTTTCTCCATGGGGATTTTGAGAAAGAGATTTATATGCAACATCCACAGGGGTATGAGGTCAAAGGGAAGGAAAATTTGGTATGCATGTTGAAGAAGAGCTTGTATGGCCTAAAGCAAGCTCCAAGGTAGTGGTATTTGAAGTTTGACAGGTTTATGACAGAACAAGGTTATAGTCTATGTCATTCTGATCACTGTGTTTATTTTAAAGGCTAGAAAATGGAAGCTATATTATCTTGCTATTGTATGACATGACATGCTTGTTGCAAGGTCTAATATGCATGATATAAATGTGCTCAAGAAGAAATTATCTAATTCATTTGCAATGAAGGATTTGGGTGCTGCAAAGAAAATCCTTGGTATGAAAATAGCAAGAGATAGGAAAAATCAGAAATTGACATTGTCTTAGGGTGAGTACATAGAGAAGGTGTTGGAGGGGTTTAGAATGCAGAATGCAAAACCAGTTAGTACACCTTTGGACAACCATTTCAAATTAACTAATGAAATGTGTCCCAAGACACATGAGGAGATAGAATACATGTCCATGGTCCCTTATTCATCAGTAGATGGAAGCTTGATGTATGCGATGGTTTGCACAAGACCAGATATTTCACATGCAGTGGGAGTTGCGAGTAGGTATATGAACAATCCAAGTAAATAACATTGGGAGGCAATATAGTGGATTCTCATGTATTTGAGAGGTACTGCTACTCATGCATTATGTTTTGGAGGTTCATACACTGTTCTATAGGGATTTGTTGATTCATGTATGGAAGGTGATAAATATAGCAGGAGGAGCACTGCATGGTATGTTTTTACTATAGGTGGAATAACAATAAGTTGGATTTTGAAACTGCAAAAGGTTGTTTCACTTTCAACAACACAGGCAAAGTATGTTTCCTCTACAAAGGCTAGTAAAGAGATGATTTGGTTATAGAGGCTTATGGAGGAATTGAGAAAGGATCAAGAGAATAACAGGTTGTATTGTGACAGTGAGAGTTTCATTCAACCTACAAAGAACTCAAACTTCCATTCAAATACTAAGCATATACAACTCAGATACCATTTCATACGATCCGTCTTGGAAAATGGACATTTGATGTTGGAAAATATACACACTAGCCATAATCCTGTAGACATGTTAACTAAGGGAGTAACCAAGGAGAAACTGAGTTCCTGCTCAGTTTCAGTTGGTATTCAAGCATGAAGGTGAATATGAGAAATTTTCCAAGTCCAAGAAGGTTCATAGTCCAAAAGATACACCAACGGTGGAGTTGTTGAGATCAATATCCAAGTGGGAGATTGTTGGTTGTAGAGTCTGATTATCTTCCTGATTTAGGGGTCTTTGTTTTCAGCCGTATTTATACCCCATGAAGACTTTACACCCCAGAAGAATGTACACTTCTCCATACGAGGGAGTGCAGGGGGGGTTACCCCCCCTGCGGGATCCGGGGGCAAGTGGGCCCTCGATGGGGGTTCGGGGGTGAAGCCCCTGAAGGAAAAATTGCCTTGTAAATGTATATTGTAATTTCATTGTAAATCTAGACCGTTCATTATAAGGTCGCAGATCTGACGGTAGAAGTTATGTTAGGGTTTTTTTCCCTAGATGGAAACCCTCTTTTATGAGGGAAATGTATTGCGACTATGTATCATTGCAAATATTGTATTCTGAGTGAGGAGACTGTGAGAGAAAGAAGAAGAAGTTACAATAGGTTTGTTGTAGGTTGTATCCCTTCATTTGATGGATAATAATAAAGGAAGGACCTGACAATTTCTCTAGTGGACATTGGGTGAACCATGTATATCTGTGTCTCTATTGTATTGTGTATCATTTTTGTTTTATTTCTGCATTTGTTTTATTTTATTGCTTCGTGATCCTGTTTTTCTAAAAAAAATCACGTATTCAGTTTGACTCTAGAAGAAGTCTTCTTTGAAAAGAAGCCTTAAAGTATCCTTGGTTGTCCATCTACATCCATGATTCTATGATGAAAGGAAGAAGTTGGAATATTCATGGCATATAGAAGAACCCATGGATCCAAGAACTAATGAGAGACATGAGGAAGAACATGAAGATTCCAAGAAAGAAAGAAAATCAAGAACAACCAGTTATTATACCGAGAATCACAAGACTACTAGTTTGGTTTGAACCCACTAAGAAGCAATCAAGCATATGAAATTGAATTTATGATAAAGAACAATGTATATAAGAAAATGTGAAAAATACTTATGAATGGAAGCATTGTAAGATTCATAGTTGCTTCCAGAAGGAGGGAGGAAATTATGACAACAACTTGTTCCAGTAAACTAGATATACCTCTTGTAGTATCTATGCATTGGAATTTACATGTAAAAGATTGTTCTTCCAAATAAAGCAAGTGAGAAAGAATATTATACCATAAAGAGACCCATGTATGCAAATATAATAAGACCTTGTATGGATTCAAACAACTTGATGCAGAGTATCTCATATACAACAAAAGCATGGTGAAAAATTTCTATGACAAAGATAGTGTATCATAATAGTTACTCAGAAGTATGAGATGATGGATTTCTAATCTATGGAAAACTCTCATGATGACATAAGAAGTTCTACTTGGATATGTTTCAGTTTGATCCTTGCCATGATGTCATGAGCTAGCAGGAAACAAAAGTGTTGAATTCGACCATGATATATTGTAATGATTAGAACTATATGAAACCTTCAAGAGAAAACCAGTGTTCCATGACAAAATGAAGTACATTGAGATCAAACATTATATTCTCCGTGATGAAGTCCAGAAAATAGAAGTGGTTCTTCAATATATCTCCACATATGAGCAGATAGCAGAAATTTTGGTAAAGCCTCTGTCCAAGATGAAAAGTTTGCGTACTCAAGAAACAAGTTAGGGCTAGGGCTCATGGAGACGAAATTCTTATTGAAAAATGAAGATATTAATCCCAAGTTAGGAGGGAGCAATGATATATTATTGATTTATGGACAACCATTTTTTAGTTTGAAAAATGGTCCAAGATGAGTAGTTCCTTTCCAGTTCGAAAAGTGGTTTGAGATTTCTGACAGACATGCATTTTCCAGTTCGAAAAATGGTCCAGATCGGACAGTCATTTTCATAATGAAAACGGTCTGATAGATTGTTGATGTACCATAGACAACGATTCCCCTTGAGGTCAGTGTGAGGGAATGGTCTAGGAAAATCATTCTTCTTGGCAGTCACTCTGAGTAGTGGTAAAGTAGAATTTTCTGCCTTGTCTGGCAGACATTCTTTCAAAGTTCCCAATTGTGAGAAGTTTTGAAGAATGGTCCATTTTGGAGGTTGGTACAGGACAATTATTTCCATTAGGAAATGGTTCAGACAGTCATTCCCTAGGGCATACTCATTCTATCCAGGTTGCACTATGATTAGTGCCAGAGGAATGTCCCAGTTAGGTGAATGGTCTAGATTCAACAATCAGGGACATGCATTCTCTAGGGCAGACTCATTCTCTCTAGGTTGCACTATGTTTAGTGCTAGGGGAATGGCCTAGTTAGGTGAATGGTCCAGGATCAGAAATCAAGGACAATTATTCTTTTGTGCTTGAGAATAATTGTCTAGATAGCCCATGGCTGATTTTTACTTTTTGAGGGCAGATGATCTTCCATATCTCACAGATGTGAGTGGAAGAATGGCCCAGATAACTCAGTTTATATCATGATATTGTTTATGCGGGTTGATATCAAATGATATGATTGCTGTGGAGACTGTATGTCTCTGGACAATAGATGTATGATACTGTGGTGGATGTGTTCCACTAGTTGTGACTACGCGCCACTAATTAAGTAGTCATGTGCTACTTGGTGTGGTTCTGTACCACTGGATAGTAGTTGTGTACTACTATGGATAAACACAATTGTGTTCTATTGAATGACATTGTTCTGATTGCCATGAAGACAATCAATAGTGTTGGAAATTATTATCAACTAGATGGATAGTCAGTGTGTTGGTGGACATACATTCTCCAGGCGGAAAATGGTCTAGGACATTTATTCTTCTAGGACGTATTTTTGGATTAGAAGAATAGTCCTTGTATCCCATGGCATGGCTTCCAACATCTGTTGGAATAGTTATTATTTTAGGACATATGTCCAGATTAGAAGAATAATTCTTGTATCACTCTGTGGAGTGAGTGACTTATCCATCATCATGCCTGATTACTCGAATGGAGTATGAATTTGAGAGATGATACAGTTGATGCTATCATATGATACTGATAGTGATGATGGTGCTTGTGATTTGATTATGAGATAGCCTATGTGGCTATGATGATGCTACCGGTCGAATGGTATGTTTGTGCTCAAGACCAATACCTTTAAATAGCTCCCTATCTAGGATGGAGTGTTGATATTATGGTAGCTGTGGGAGGTATGAAACATCCACGTGTAACCTTGACAAGAATAGAATATTCTGAGAAGAAAGAAGAAACCATAAAGCATTGGACATAACCCTAGAAGACAAGTCAGCTAAAGAAAATAATTAATATTGAGATTTTATCCTCCAGAAAGAGAAGTAAGCCCAGACAGCTAAGGAAGAGCAGTATAAATACATGATTCCAGAGCTCATTTGGACACACAAAGCTCGCAACTGCAGAAATTTAGTGCGCACTGCAGAAATTTAGTAAGTGCGCAAGTTTGAAGAGTAGTTGCAGATGCAACTGCTGCAACTAGTATTTTCGGTTTTAGGATTGGAATTTCTCTTGGTTATGGTTTGGACTTTCTGCTTGGTACACCAGCTCTGGAGAGTTGTATGGTACCTTGATTGGCTATTGGACCTAGGTTTTGCTTCCAGAATTATTCTCTCTGTCAAGGTTAAGGTGCTCGGGGGTGGCTTCGGCCTATGTTTGGGTGACAATATTGCTATTTTGTCTATGGTGAAATGAACACACCTATTATTTCTAACAGAGAGTGCTACTAAAAAATATATTTTTCTCATCCAACTTATTTCTCCTCCAAATAGGTTAAACAAATACCCACTTATAAATATTTTGCGATCTAGATCTTTAGCCCAGTCTGCATCAACTAACCAATGTATGTCCAACATTTTGTCCAATCTTGGTCTTCCTTGGTAGCACAATCCATAGATATAAGTTCCATGAAAATACCTGAAAAACCTCTTTACTATTTTTCAATGCTCCTTCCATGTTTTTGACATATACCTGCTCAAAACTCCCACTGCATGTGCAATGTCCAGTTTAGTACAAACCATTGCATATACCAAGTTTCAAACCACACTAGCATATGGAACATGGGACATGTCCTCTTCCTCTTTCCGTGTCTTGGGACACTGGTCTGCAGATAACTTTACACATATAGGAATATGAACCTTGACCGATTTACTTTCCTACATATTAAATATATGCAATATCGTCTGAACATATTTTCTCTGATTCAACTAGAGTTTCATGTTTGCATGATCTCTTTTAATATCCATTACTAGAATGGAATTAGCAACACATAGATCCTTCATGTCAAATTTGGAAGATAGCTACGATTTCACCTCCTTGATAACATCCGTGTTATTTCCTATCAACAACATGTCATCAACATACAACACTACATAAATGCAGTGATTACCAACATGCTTGGAATAAAACAGTGATCAACCCTGCTTCTCACAAATACCAATCCAAGTATGTATAAGTTAACATTTTGGTACCACATCCTAGGTGATTGCTTCACACCACATAGTGACTTATTTATCTTACAGACTAGCTCTTTCTTTCCCTTCACTGCAAATCCTTCTGACTGCTTCATGTAGATTTCTTCTTCCTGATCCCCATGCAGGAATTTTTTCTTCACATCCAACTGTTCTACTTCAAAATAAAAGAATCAACAACAAATAAAATAAATTTAATAGAAGTTAACATGGCAACAATAGAAAAAATTTCACCAAAGTCAATTCCCTTTACCTGGGAATAACCTTTTGCTACTAACCGAGCTTTTCATTTCTCCACTTTTCCTTCTGCATTCAACTTCTTCTTAAACACCCATTTGCTGCCAATGGCCTTTATTCTAGTTGGAAACTCAACTAGATTATGTGCCTCATTCTTATGTAAGGCATCCGTCTCTTCAACCATGGAATTCTTCCAGAGTTTACTATCCTCTGAATCCACTTCTTCCCTGATAGTTCTAGGATCATCATTAGTAATATATAAATAAAAATTAGCATGAAAATTAGGTGGATAGTACCTTTCTAGTTGCATTCTTTCCTTCATTGATCTCATCAATACTGGAGTTTGAGGTTCTTCTTCTTTCGTTGGTTCATATTTTTCATCATCCAACTCAAACTCTATTTTCTCTAGTTCTTCTTGCCTTGGTAGGAATTCTTGTTTGGGAACATCTTTAACCTATCTAAGAACAACATCTCGACTATAAAAAATCTTCTTAGTTTATGGGTTCCAAAGTTTATAACCTTTCATACCATCTTTATAACCAATAAAAATATACTTTTCAACTTTATTATCCAGCTTACTCCTATTTTTATTTGGAACATGTACATAAACATTACAACCAAACAATCTGAGATGTTCAAAAGAGGGTTTCTTACTAGTCCATACCTCATGTGGAGTTTTTTTCACCAATGTTGAAGAGGGTGATCTATTTATGAGGTAACATGTAGTACCCACTACCTCTGCCCAAAATTCTTGAATTCTTGTCCTAACCCAACACCACTGAGCATGCTCCTTGCTTTTTCCATCAACGTCATGTTCATCCTTTCTGCAAACCAATTTTTTTGATGTGTGTATGGAGTAGTATTCTGCCTTGATATATCACACTTCTTACATAACTCTTCAAATTCATTCCCGCAAAATTATCCACTATTATCTTTCCTCAACACCTTTATTTTCTTCTCTTTCTGATTTTCTACTAGAGTTATAAAATATTTAAATTTATCAAATACCTCATATTTCTTCTTAAGAAAATAAATCCACATGTTCCTTGAGAATTTATCTATGAATGAAACATAATACATGGATTTACCTAGTGATGGAATAGGCACAGGTCCAAACACATCATTTTGTATCAACTCTAAGATCCCCTTTGCTCTTGTAGCACCCGATGAGAATCTTACTTGGTTATGTTAACCATATATGCAATGTTCACAAAAATCAAAATCTAGGGTGAAATTAGACATACCTTCAACCATACCTTTACCGTGTAGTGTTCGAAGGCCATTTTATCCAATGTGACCCAATGTTTGATGCCATAGCATGGTATTCTTTCAAGGGACAATATGGATCTTATCTTCTTTATTTCACTGCTCAGAGACAACAAAACTGTTACACCCACCAGTATAAGTGCTTCCCAACAACTTGTACAGAGTTCCACATTGAACTCCCCTCATCAACACCATTGATCCTCTGACTATATTGCAAGTTCGCTTTCCCAATAAAGTATCCACACCTGCATTATCCAACTTACTTACAAATATTAGGCTCCTGGCTAGATTCGAGATGTGTAGAACTCTAGGGAGAGTTCTAATCATTCCATATGTCAACAATAACTTAAATCTACCATGTCCCATGATTTTAGGTACTGAGTCATCTCCTAGGAAGACATCACCACCATCATACTTTTCATATTCATTGAACCACTCCCTGTGAGGAGTCATATGAAATGATGCACTTGAGTCAATCAACCATACATCGCGATTTGCATGTGTACCTGTAGATTCTAGGTAAACATCACCTCCTTCTTCTGTGGAGGTTTTCGCCTCTATGGAAAAGGCATCATCTGATCCTTATGCTTTATCAAATTTCTTAGACATGCAATATTTCTTATAATGCCCTGTTTTACCACATTTCCAACATTTCCTCGAAGCTTTTCCTGGAGATTTAGATCTATGTTTAGATTTAGATCTCCCCTATGAAGACTTATTTGTATCCCTATATTTTGGAAAACCTATTACAAATAAAGAATCTGTGCTATTACTATCCATTATTTTTTGCCTCATCTCTTCCGATAACAAGGATGAAACCACATCCTCATACTTCAATGCAGATTGAGTAGTACTACCAATTGCTGGAACCAGATTATCCTAGGAGTCTGGAAAAGAACATAACAAAGTAATACACTTATCTTCTTATGTAAGTGTAATATTAACATACCCAATTTGACTTACCAGAGTATTGAAGGCATTTAGATGATCTGTCACAAAATCTCCATATTCCATCCTAAGATGATACAACTTATTTCGAAGAAACAACTTGTTTTCCAAGGACTTTGAATGATACAAATTCCCTAAATTTTCTCATAATTCTTTGGCTGTAGATTCTCCCGAGACATTAAATAACACTGAATCAGCCAGACAAAGTCAAATTGTACTCCTTTCTCTTTTATCCAACGTCTCCCAATCTTCTTGTGACATACCAATAGATTTAGTATTAGTAGTTTGAGTACTAGTAATATTAAGTTCCAAAGATATGAATACAAAATACCACAATAGTGCCAAATATATCTGAATACAATCACCACACAAGATATATAAAACAATATAGAAAACCACCACTTTATTATATCAAAACCCTTGAGGTAGGGAAACACCATACAAAAGATCTTATTATGTAAGGGATCCTCTCATGTTCACTTGCCTCTTTGAGGGGGCATCCTCCTATTGAGCTACAACTCACAATACAATACTTTTCTTCATGTCCTATTACATTGCTTGAACCCCTTTATATAGTGCTACTAACCACCTAAGAACATTCTAGAGGAGGAACCTTCTAGAAGTACAACCTTCTAGCAATTCCTCTTACATTTATTATATCTAACTACCATAGTGGGCCTTATTTAATACTATAGTGGACCTAGTCCACCTTACATTGAATGACATCCACTATTATCACTATGGGTCTTCTTCCCCCCCTACTACCTCTCTAGCTACCTAATCGTTCAAATCGGAGCTCTAGAAGTGAAGATATCGCTGATTTAAAACTAACTATTTTTGGGGTTTTTCGTGATGACGAGAGGACAACAGAGTTCATAACTTTTCATAGGGTGCTCAAATTTCTACTAGATCAATACCATTGGATAACTTATTTTAAGATATGTTTTTTGGTATATTTTGTGTTGTTTCCAATGGCTATTTCCTCTCAAACCCTCAAAGAAATTCTACAGATGACTGAAGCATTCAAAGTCCAATTGAATGACACATTGCATGACTTTGTAGATGGCCTCACAGACAACCTCAATGATATTTTTCGTAGTATTCGAGATTCATTGGATAGCATGCATGAGAGATTTCTTATGGCGGACATCAAGGATGCATATAATCAAGAAATATATACTTGGTATGATTTTGAAGACGATTGTGATGATTGATATATGGATAGTTGTTATTTCTGGGATGAAAACCACTTTAATATTTTATTTGATGACTCTAAGCCACCTTCTGTAGAGAACATCAATGTGAAAATTTAGGAGCCTATTATTATTACCAGTGTCCATCTTGCATATTCTACAGTGGTATCATTCCTTCCAGATTCTCCTACGACCCTTTTCCACTATGTGGATGGATCTTCTTATTTGGATCCACATGACAAGTGTCAGTCTTTGGAGCATTATTTTGAGTTGGTTATTGGGTTCCAAAATCTTCCACGGGGAGTTCACATGAGCACTTGGATATGGGACCTGAATTTACAATGGTGTTTGGAATACTTCAACATGGCGGCTTTCCTTTCTACATGGGACCTTGGTTCTCCAGTCTTCTTCAACATTATGGTCCACAATTATCCATGGGACCCTAGTATATGGTTGTACATAAAGCGTTGAGGACAACACTCTCATAAGGGGGATGGAATGTTAGGTAGCTAGAGAGTTAGTAGGGGGGGGGAGGGGGGGCAAAGGGCCCATCGTGATAATAGTGGAGGCCATTCAATGTAAGGTGGAATAGGTCCACTATAGTATTAAATAAGACCACTATGGTAGTTAGATATAATAAATGTAAGAGGACCTTCTAGAAGTATAACCTTCTAGTAAGTTTCAACTAGAAGTATAACCTTTTAAAAGTAAGAGGACCTTCTAGAAGTATAACCTTCTGGTACATGAGAAGAAACCATACAATATGATCGGCTAAGCAATGTAGCCAAATGGTACCAAGTACGATCATCCATCCATCCCAATGGAAGTCGAACATGATGTCCATCTGCTGCCTTGCTACCCTGATCTTGCTCTGCATCATGTTGGGGTTGCCATGGGATTGTTTTCATAGTCTAAGCTCCTCCCATAGTGTCGGTAGTCCTCCATGCACCCCTTGATCAGTTTCTTGTCTGGTGCCCTACTAGTGCATAAATGTGTTGATGCACACGCCCTTGCCTTGATGACTGTTGTGTCTCTATATGATGTGGATGGCGATATACAACAACTGTAGGAATCTGTTCTTTTTTCTTCAAATTTGAAACACTTTGTGCCTTTGATTCGATGACCTCCTTAGCTTCCTGATTATGCCCTTCCTGTAGTTTTTCTTCATCTGCTTTTGTAGACTCTGCCTTTGATTCAACTTCATACTCTGAAATAACTTCTTTGCTAACCTCCATGGGCCCATATTTCTTACTAAGAGACACATCCTGCAATGTGATTTTATTTTTCTTGTACCACAACTTTAAAAAATTCTTTTGCACATTAATATTAATGGTACCCACTGATTCTATCCAAGGATATCCCAAAACAATATCCACTTCATCCATATTCATAACATAAAAATCTGAATGCAACACATATTTATCCATACTAACCTTCAAATCTTTAAAAATTTGAACTTTTTTACCCTCAACCTGTGTGCTTTGGATATTCTTGGCAGGAATTTGCAATCTATTAACCAACTGAACATTGATAAAATTTTGTTGGCAACTAGGGTTAACAGAAACAATGATATTTTCTTTGTGAATACTACCATGAACCTGTAATATATATTTTCCACCTGAAAATAAACTCTCGTTTCTCCCTTTAGCAGCATGAGATCATTTATCTAAAATAAAATTTTCAAGTGCTTCATCAGAAAGTGCCATCAATTGGCTATACCTATGTGATTTCCACCAAATGACTACATCATCTTTTAAATAACACGATACCCAATGTTTCCAATCCTCTTTCGAAAATGACATCAAGTATTTTATGAATTCTCAAATATTAGGGCCATCATATTTTCCAGTAAAAAACATCTTTCTTGGAATAAACCTTGAACAAAAACTAGGATTAAAAATAACTTATTGCAGGAAATCACGTTTTTTTTTCTTCAGAAAAACCCTGAAAAACTGCTAAATTTAAAATGCTCATAACTTCACTTCTTGGACTCTGTTTCGGCCGATTGTTTTTTTGAAATTGGGTATTTTTCCAAGAGGAATTCAAATATCCAATTGTTTTGGCCAAATTATACACAAAAAGTTTCATATCTGAACCTGAAGTGCGTCGCCCTCTTTTGTTTTTCCTAGAAAAAATATGAAAAAAGAGAATAAAATTCTTCCCTTCTTTAGCCAAGGAAAGTGATTTGATACCAATTGTTAAGTACCTGAATAGATCAGAAAATATACTTCATAAATAACCAAGAATATCAACAAGAATAATCCAAACCATTCACCAAAACACTGAACACAAGAATGTAGACAAAACCCTTGAGGTAGTGTAACACCATATATTAATCCTTAAGGAATGATAATACTCCTCAAACAATTCTTGATATATTCATAACATTCTTCACTATGTTTCATTACGTTTCTTACACTTCTTTATACAACTCTCTCTATCTGCTAGGAACCTTCTAGACATATTTCTCACATTTATTACATCTAACTACTATAGTGGGTCTTTATTAATATAGTGGACCTAGTCCACCTTACATTGAATGACCACATTCTCATATATTAAATGAATTCCACTAATAATACATAACCACATTCCCATTGGGTACCTCCCTAGGTACCCCATATTACCTCCTTAGGTATACTACAAGTAATTTGTGTACCAATGGATTATGTACCAGTGGTTTGTGTACCAGTAGGTCATGTACCAGGATCTGCAATGATCCATTGTTCATTGTCTACAAGAAGGTCCTCCATCTTGAGCTTCCATAGCTCAAAGTTTTACCATTGAAATTCTCAATATCAATTGTAGAATTTCTTGTCATTATATTTCAACACACGAATCACCACTGCAAAGCTTCCACTGAACCCAGGTCTATCAAAGATCCAAGATAAACTTGATCTATCAAGACCAAGCCAAACCCTCAGCAACAAAGGCATCCCCCTAAAGCCAAAACTGTGCTCTAATACCACATGTAAGTTTTAAACCTGTGAATTAAAGAAATGCATATAGAGTCTAAGAAAAATAAAAATTAATCAACAGGTCACACATATAGTACACAAAGATTTACGCTGGAAACCCTTAATTGGGAGAAAACCAACCTTCCTTGGTGTCGCACCTCTCAAATATTCATTGTATTAATTTCACCATTCACAATACAATATGTACAATATTTTAGGTATCCTGCAACTACCAAAAACCCTAATCCCTTAATCCGAGATTAATTTACAAAACTGCTAAAAATAGCAAAACCGCTAAAAATAGCAAAAACACTAAAATACTGAAAACCACACAAAAAAAAATTTGGGGTGCTGCCCCGAGTGCTCCATGTACCCAGGGGGGAAATCCTGCTCCTCCTGGGACCCCCTAGGAAATATCCTTACACACATTCCCACAAAGAGCGACAAGTGATGGGATTGTCAGACGTAGTCATCGAATTTAACGCACCCCCCCACACACATGCAAAGAATATAACACCTGCCCAACAAGATTACATCTTCTACTTTGGGTCATCTAAGATCATCACATCCAATTAACACAATGAATGGGAGATGGTAAGCCAACGTCACCATGATGTATGTTAGTCCTTTTTCATACAAATTTTCATGCTTAATGTACTAGGCATGTGAATGAGGATAATTGGTTGAAGTTGGATAATGGATCATAAGATCAAGAAGTTATGTTTGTTTCCTTGTTTTATCTTGGTGGCCATCATTTTTTCCCTAGTCCTATGTTGTCACCCCCAAAGAAAAGGGGTACTATTGGGGGGCCCTCATAAGGGTAGTGTTTTGTTTTAAGCCAACGTCACCATGAGGTATGTTAGTCCCTTTTTCATACAAAGTGTTGTGCTTAATGTACTAGGAATGTGAATGAGGATCATTGTTTGAAGTTGGATAATGGATCATAAGCTCATGAAGTTATGTTTGTTTCCTTGTTTTAACTTGGTGGCCATCATTTGTACCCTAGTCCTACGTTGTCACGCCCAAGGAAAATGGGTACTACTGGGGGGCCCTCACAAGGGTAGTGTTATGTTTCCCCGCCATACCTAACACTTAGCATCCCAGAGCTTGTTACTGTGTACTAAACTTCAATAATGGGCCATGATTCATGTTATCCATCCTTGCCTAGGGATAACTAAAGGAAATCATGTCTTGTGGCCTGAAATGGAGACAATGATCCTGACTATGATGATGATCAACATGTCCACAAAGGGAAACCCAAAAGGCCCCCTCATTTTCCTTTACAACTACATATCAACCAAGGCTCATCACATCCAAGCAACCCCAATGTATGGGAGATGGTAAGCCAGTGTCACCATGAGGTATGTAAGTCCTTCTTTCATGTGAATTTTTGTGCTTAATTTGTTGGGCATGTGGATGAGGATCTTTGGTTGAAGTTGGAAAATGGATCACGAGCTTGGGAAATTGTCATTTTCCTTGCTTCACCTTGGTGGCTAGCTTCTATGCCCTAGTCTCGTGTTGTCACCGCCCAGGGAAAAGGGGTACTACTAGGGGGGCCTCACAAGGGTAACATTCCATTCCCCACCATACTTAACACTTTCCATCATGGATCCTCTCATAGTGTACCAAACGTCGGTAATGGGTCATGGTCCATCCTCTCATGAGAATAATGGGTTGAACAAATCTCTACATTGAACAAGACTATTTCCATGTTGGCCTGAACATCATTACAAACCCAACATTTTTAGTGACAAGAAATTTTGAATACTTTGTGACAAGTTGATACGTTAAGGATCAAGAGGAAAGCGTAGGGATACAATGACCGATTAATTTTTCATTTTTGAACTAGTCACTTCATTTGATGAGGTTCTTCTTGAGCTCGAACATGAAATGAAATACTCGATGACCACAATTGAAGAAGAGTATAAGTTTTTGATACCAACTTTCTTGATTGAGACATTTTCAATGATATCTACAAGCTATGTTGATCGTATTAATGTTGCACTTGGGCAAGCCACACTTAGAATAATGGATTTGATCGGAGGCAGATCATAGTGTTAAATCATTTACATTTTTCATACGACTAATGTTCCATCTCATTGAAAATAACTCAATTAAAAAAAGGAAAGGATGTGTCTCCATCTAATAATTAACTTGACCTAGCCCAGAGAAATCAACTAGGTAATGTTAAAGGATGACTCAAGCAATGAAATATACTAGGCCAAGTGGGAATCGACTAGGAAAGTGGAAGTTGACCAACTGAAGGGAAAATCGACCAGGTAATAAATTAAATTTCCTAATGATTGAATATACAGTCCAGGGAAGGCATACGGCCTGTGAGGAGTTAGAAAAATGCTACCCAAGAAATAAATTGCAGTGTAGGGATTGTGTATAACCTATAGGTAAGTTGTAGTTTCCTAGGTAAGTGGAGAAATAAAGTGTATGGCCCATGGAAATGGAAGACATTAAGATAGATATGGATTTCAACTTAGGGAAAGTGATGGTATCCTGTGGGAGAGATCAAATTCACCAATAGCAAAAAAACTCCAAATTAGCGACTCCCTATACCCTTGTAACAACTCTGGAATGAGGTATGTTGATCTCCCATCTCCGGTATGGATGAATGGAGGGGAAAAATGAATTGTTGGGTTGGTTTGCTTGCTAATTGAAGACTGTATCTATGGAAAACAACCTCAATTAGTAGTTGGTAAATAATCCTCCTTTGCTAAAAAACACACAGGAAACCATTAAAATACAATGCAATTCCATTTCCACTCATAGATAGAGAAAATAACATAGAAACTAATAAATCCACACATTAAGAACTTAGAGTTTACCCTGGAAACCCAAATGGGAAAACTGACTTTAAATGGGGTTGAATTTATTTCGGCAATCTCTAGTTACAATGCTTTCATGGCTCTCTCTATCCATCCTCCTCATCTCCTTGGAAAAAATGAACCTTTGAGAGTGAAACTACACAAGGAATTAGGGAGATATGGGTTAATGAGAAGGTCAATAAGATGACCTTTCTTTTCCCATTCCTTAGCCTATTCTCTCCTATATTATTTTTTATTTTCATTTAATTTTCTATTTTTCTCTTTTGTCTTATCCACTTTTTTGTAAATGTGTTGAACCTGCACAGAATAGATCTAGCTAGAAAATACTACACACATTTGCAGAGAGAAATTGAGAAAGAAGAAGCAAGATAGAAAGAATGGAAGAATTCTCATTAACCGTATTCCACACTCAAAGATTGAATAATTTACAATATATATATAGAATAAATGAGTAACTAATGAGCCATAGTGGTGGTCTAGATTGATCTAGACACACACCAACAGTTACAAGAGTAAACTGCCACCTAGTTTAGTCTCTCAGGCAGTTACGGGAGTGAACTGCCACCTAGTTGAGTTAACTAGTCAACTAGTCTTCAGTTAACTGACTGAACAAAGATTAGTGAGTTGGTGATGATCCCAATGTTGCATGGTGACAAAACCAATGCAACATCTAAACTCAACTCAACTAGTCAAACTGAAGTGTCAACTGAAAG
>ML803039.1:41947-66880 GCA_009831015.1 Picea engelmannii
AAGTAACTCCAACACCCCCCCTGAACATCACTATGGTGAAAATAAAGAATGGGTCCCGGTTACGAGGCCATGTTAGGTACCCAAATACAAAAGATACATTGAACTAAACAAGGAAAGAGGGAAAACCTCAGGGGAACAAAACCCCCCCTCAAATTACAATGCATAAAATAAAAAATGATAAGGAACAAAAGGCGGTTGCTAAGCAACCATGTCCTTCGCTCCAAGAAGACCTCGCAACTGTGCAAGTTTGTGCTCTTTGAAGATTTTGTTGAAGATGTAGTTGTCTACACGGATCTGATGAAGTATATGCATCATTGATATTTCCACACATATCCACTTTATCTTCTTGTAATAAAAAATATCAAAATAAATTTTGGATGAAATTTTGAAAACCGTACGACCGTTTTCGGAAAAACGCTAAAATTTTGTTGATTTTGAAATGATCATAACTTCAGTTCCCAGACTCTATTTTGGATGATTTTTTTTTTGAAATTGGATATTTTCTCGAGAGGAATTCAAATATCCAATTTGTTTCTGTAAATGTTTCTCAGAAAATATCATAATGGTGTATGATGTGCACGACTCTCTTTTTGTCTCCTGATATGCATGCATGGTGCATGCAAAAGTGTCTGCATGTGAATCTTGAGATGCTTTCCATATATATTCCACATGAATTTCAGAAAATAAATCTGAAATGGAGTAGACATCATCTTCAATTATTGAAATATAAATTTCTACAAAAACTTTTGTAGAAGACTCTTCATAATAAGAGGCTTGATCTTTTGATGGCTTCTCTTCTGGCTCTGTCTGTTCGACCTCCTGCATGAAATATTCACAATATTCTTTATTCCCAAATAGAACCTCTAATCTGGTCCATAATTCATTTGGAGTTAATCCTTGTGATTCTTCATATATTTGATGGAAAAGTTCGGGAGAAACAAACATGTCGATACTTCCTATGGCCATATCTTGTCTATTGAGAAAGTCATTTTTCTCATCGATAGAATCAGACTCTACTTCCATTTCCATGGTTATTTGGTATAAGCCTTTGCATCTTAGCAAAAGAAATTTTTTTGACTTCCATTCCAAATAGTTATGAGGCGTGAGAAGTATTTCTAGCGAATAATCCATCTTTTTGTTGTCTTCAATCTTTTGTACCTGCAAAAAATGATTTGGTGTAGCTTTTTCTCAACATCCCGTCGGATCTGATACCATGTAAATGTGTTGAACCTACACAGAATATATCTAGCTAGAAAATACTACACACATTTGCAAAGAGAAATTGAGAAAGAAGAAGCAAGATAGAAAGAATGGAATAATTCTCATTAACCGTATTCCACACTCAAAGAGTGAATAATTTACAATATATATAGAATAAATGAGTAACTAATGAGCCATAGTGGTGGTCTAGATTGATCTAGACACACACCAACAGTTACAAGAGTAAATTGCCACGGGAGTGAACTGCCACCTAGCTGAGTTAACTAGTCAACTAGTCTTCAGTTAACTGACTGAACAAAGATTAGTGAGTTGGTGATGATCCCAATATTGCATGGTGAAAAAACCAATGCAACATCTAAACTCAACTCAACTATTCAAATTGAAGTGTCAACTGAAAGAGAATATTCTCCAGGTGGAATATTCTCCCTTAAAATATAGGAGACTGGATAATGACTAATTATGACTAATAAACAAGGAATAACCTTAGGAAAAATAAATCCTAGGTGTGTGTGAAGTAACTCCAACATTTTTTACATTTGCATTGTTTTCTATAGTTTGTCTAACCTTCATATATTGTTGAATTGGTTTGTAGGAACTGAGTCTTACAACCATTTGTTGGTTCAAATCTATTTCAGATCATACCTCTCCATTGAGAACCCATTTGGTCTCCAAAATATTGAAGGAAACTAATCTGGATCAAGGTATATTTTGTCTTCTTCTTTGCAATGTGGCTCTGAATTTGGCTCCTGGATACAACTTTGAATTTGGCTCTTCCTCTGGCTCGTGGCTCTGCTTACTAGACACAATCCTAACTATGTCTCTAGCTCTGATTGTTGGCTCGCTTGTTCCTACAATGTAGAAGTCTTCTCATTGAATCTCAACTCTGAGTAATTTCCAGATCTAAACTCTACAATCAACATCCATTCCCATCTCTCTTAGACTTGGAGATGGTCCATCTTGGTAGTTAATGAAACCAAGTCGAATGTTGGTATTCTTTTTCATCATGACCTCAAAACGCTTCAATCACGTAACAATTCCACAAGAGGAAGTGTGGTTTGCGTTCTTTTGCTAGGATAAATTTCTTCCTATCATGTAAACAACTCTTTGGTGCTTGCAAGCATGTCTGGAGTTCTCTATAACACCCCCAAGGTCATTGACCCTCCATGCACCAACCTTTGACACATATCCAAGAATGGGTTCTTCAGATGCAATATCAAAATGAACAATTCGATTGTGGCTTCCCTTGGCATCAATCTATTGTCTGTCTTGTTGGTGTCATTGAACTCTTGTGCAACTATAGTTTTCTCCTTAGACTGTATATGCAGGAAACTCTTCATCTTCTGCAATCTTCACTCTCCACACTCTTCTCTTGGATGTATGATTTCTGGGTTGAAGCTCTAGATGAATTTTCCAACACTTTTCTTCCCAATGTCCACTCAATTTGCAGGGGTGGAAAATTTTCTTAGCACTATTGTATGGAATACTTTACATGATTTTATTCTCCATGTAGCTTTGAGTTTTATATTGTATTAGGGAAGACTTCTTGTCCTTCCTCTAAAAACATTCATATTTGTGGCATGTGGCTTGCTTCTCCTAGAAATATTCCTCAAGTTGGCCTTTCTTCCCACAAAATGAGCATGTCACTGAGTACCAACAACTAACAATGTTGTGACCTTTCTTTCTACAACAATGAGAAACAAGGGATGCCCTATTTGATGCATACCTCTTGGTATTTTTATCCTTATTTCCCAAACTGATTGGCTTGCTTCTTCTTTTGAGTGATGGTATAGGATGACTCTTTGAGCTCTTCTCATCACTACCATTTTTCAATCCACCAAAATAAGGCTAACGTAGTAGTTGGCTACCACATTCACTTGTTGTTTCTCTTCCTTATGATGAGAAGGTCAATGCTGCCATGTCTTTTTCCTTCACATAAGAGCTTTTCGTGGTCATGGGATTTTCCCCTCTACCATTGAAGCCTAGGCCTTCATGCTTGAACCTCATTTCAATTGTAACAAGGCTTACAATGCCTTGTTTTCTCTTTCATATCCCTTGTCCATCATACACCATCTACATTAATAGTTTGTAACCAATGCCTATGGTATTATTTTCAAATTCACCAAGCCGTTCTTGAGAAATGTATACAAAAGGTGATCTTACTAGAGTTGTCTTGCTCATGGTGTCGACTTCAGCAGTGGAAATGGAAAGTGGCCTTGCTTCCCAATGCTCTTAGAAAACTGCTTAGAGATTTGTTAATGCCTCCTCCTTCTTTGCCAACTCTTGTTGCAGTTGAGTCATCATCTGAGTGATCCTATCCTCTTGCCAACTATCCATCTGGATGACCTTCTCTCCCAAGTGTACAATCTAAACTCTTCTCTTGTCACAATCTGCCATAACTGCAGTGAGGGAGTCTTGGCATTCAACAAATTGCTTCCTTAGCAATGGTAGTAGTTTGGCAGAGGTCTCAAGGTTATTCTCCATATTTTCCATCCTCTAGTCATACATCTAGACCTATTCCTTCAAATGCTTGTTCTCTTCTTGAAGTTGAGCATTGGTGGTTGTTAAGTCTTCCAACCTATCTCTGTTTCCTTCACTTGTGCCAAGGTTTGCAATGTTTTGGCAGTTGTTTCATGGTAAAGGATTCAATTGCTTTGATACCTTATGATCCATAAATGAAGGGCTTATAGACCACTCACTTCACCAACACAGATCCTCAGAGGAATTTAACTTATGAGATCTATTGTCAATATTATAGAGAGATTTGTCTTTAGAAAGGATGTTAGGCCTCTGTATTATGCCATGTACAAGGATATATATTCTTCTAATGGTTGCAAGGCCTATTCTTGGGTGTAACTTGCTCCATGTCCCCAAGTTCTGTTTAAATGAGAAACACACTCAACTTACTCGATAATGACTCTTCATGATATTTTTGGGTAGTAGCATCGACTCTAGTGCCTTGTAGCTTCACCCTTGTCTATAAAATCCCTATATTGAACAAGGTTATGTCCATGCTGTCTTGAACATTGTTACAAACCCAACTTGTTAGTGACAAGAACTTTTGAAGACTTTGTGACAATTTGATACGTTAAGGATCAAGAGGAAAGCGTTGGGATACACATACCAATTAATTGTTCATTTTTGAACTAGTCACTTCATTTGATGAGGTTATTCATGAGATCAAACAAGAATTTAAATATTGGATGAGCACATTTGAAGAAGAGTATAATTTGTTGATACTAACTTTGCTAATTGAGACATTGTCAATGATATCTAAAAGCTATGTTGACCATATTGATGTTGCACTTGGGCAAGCCACTTTCAGAATAATGAATTTGATCCTGAGGTAGATCGGAGTATTAAATCATCTACAATTTTCCATATGACTAACATTCCATCTCATTGCAAATAACTCAATTAAAAAAAGGAAAGGATGCGTCTCAACCTAAGAAATAACTTGACCTATCCCTGAAAAATCAATTAGGTAAAGATAGAGGTCGACTCGTGCAAAACAATCGACCAATCTAAGTGGGATTCAACCAAGCTATGAATTAAGTTGACCAAGTAAGTGGAAGTTGACCAATTATAGGGAAAATCGACCAGGTAATGAATTAAATTGTCTGAACATTGAATCTATAGTCTAGGGAGAATGTATGGCTTGTGAGGAATTAGAAAATGATTGCCAACAAAGAAATTGTGGTCTAGGGAGTGCGTACAACCTGTAGGTAAGATGTAATCACCCAGGTAAGTGAATAATTAAAGCATATGGCCCATGGAAATGGAATACGCTTAGCGAGCGATGGATTTCAACTAAAGGAAAGTGATGGTAGTCTGTAAGAGAGACAAAATTCACCAACAACAAAAAAAACCCAACTTAGAAACTCTCTATACCTTCGCAAAAATTGTGGAATGAGGTTCGTTGATATACCATCTCTAAGATGGATGAATGGAGGGGGAAAAGGATATTTTGGGTTGGTTTTCTTGATAATGAAGATTGTATCTATGGAAAACAACTTAAAATAATAGTTGGTAAACAGTCCACCTTGCTAAACAACACAAATGATTCCATTAAACTACAAAGCAATTCCATTTAAACTCATAGACAGAGAAAACAACATAGCAACCAATAAATTCACACATTAAAAACTCAAAGTTTACCTTGGAAATCCATGGAAAACCAACTTCTAATGGGGCTCAATTTGTTTTGAAAATATTTGGTTACAATGATTTCATGGCTCTCTATGTCCATCCTTCTCATCAACTTGGCCAAGAGGACCCTTTGAGAGTGAAATTACAGGAGGAAAAAGGGAGAGTTGGGGTAATGGGAAGGCCAACATGCTAACCTTTTGTTTCCATTCCTCGAACTATTATCTCATATATTATTTTCTTCTCTTCATTTAATTCTCTATTTTTCTCTTTTGACTTATTCACTTTTTAATATTTGCACCGTTTTTCGTAGTTTTTCAAACCTTCTTAAATTGTCGAATTTCATCGTGGGTACCAATTCTAACAAATATTCGTTGGTTTAGATCCATTTTGGATCAATTTCCCTTAAACACCATCCTCCCAAATTGAAAATCAACGATGAATTTGGTGTCTCCCATGAATGGGTTTCCCATCAATGACACATATATGTATTCCTCATTAACCAATTTGACCACTTTAAAGTTCACTTTCTTTTTAACACTATTCAAATCAACTAGAGAACCATAATGTCTTCTAATGGGGTATATGTGCAATTGATTTGTGAACCTCAAATACAAGGGGAAATCAAGCAACCTTAGATGATCCATGGCTTCCCATGTCTCTTTGGTAGGATATTACATATGCTCCCAATTCCAAATAACATATTGAAGTCAAATCCATGTCTTAATCAACCCCCATAATTGGTTGGAAGTATCTACCCCACACAAGCCTCCTTGATAACAATCTACCTCTTCATCACATTCATTCATCATAGTTGTCACTTTCTTTAATTTTCGAGTTAAGTCATCCTCTTTTAAAATGCTAAATTTTTTTGTAAACACGTCCACCTCGACCCATCGTTCTTTGATGATTTTTTTCAACAAAGCACTCTTAGGCATCCTTTTCTTTGTAGTAGGTGCAAATGTCAACTCTTCATCAACTTCCCATCACTTCCTTTTAGCTTCAATAGCAATTTTCTTTTGTTTGACTGAATCTAGATAGGGTCACCGTGGCTCTACTTTTTTCACCTTTGGGGATTGGATTACTTGATGTGATACATATTGATTGTCCCTCATTCTGGGATTTCGCTATTTGATGATGTTTTCTCCTACATGTGCACCTCCCACTGTCTTCAGGAGATGTGGTCAACCTTCAATTTGACTAAAATTTTCTTACTCTTCTCATCCCATTTTTGTATTGGACCTTCACAATCTTCAACATTGTGTCACTATTTGGCCTTCTTGATTATCCCTTCAAGAGTCCTAGGTCAATAAAACTAAGTTTTATCTTTGTAGAGTGCATGCAACTCACTTAGAAATGTTTCTATATTTACCTTCTCATCTTTAATATAGACAACATTCCTTAGCAACACCAAAAACTTCTTCTCATATTCTTCCATGGTCATATTTCCCAACTTGAGTTCAAATAATTCCTACATCTTCTTGCCATAGTAGAGCTTAGAAAGATACTTTTGTTGGAAATACTTCTTGAACTGCTTTCAAGAAATCCTCCTCTCATCAATGTGTTTACCTTGTTTTAGTTGGTCTCACTAATAAAATCTTTTCCCTGTAGGTTGTATATGGTGATTTTGGGATCTATATTGGATAAATAATTATGCACCTGAAAGTACTTTCTTATTCCCAACAACCAAGAATCAACATCCTCTCCCATATTGTTTTCACTATCAAAGGTTGTTGGCTTGATCTTCCTAATCTCTCCTCACAAACATTTTTTCTCACACCTTCTCCTTCGATGTCTAATTAGGGAAAATTATGGGGTCGTCTATGATTCTTCGGTGCATATGGATTTCTAGATGAATGTGTTGGTGAGTAATGATGCCTTTGATTTCTAGTAGCACTTCTTGAGTGCCTAGATCTTCCATGGTTTTCTCTTCTTGAGTGGACTCTACCTTCTTCCTCATACCCTTAACTTGAATCAATTCTTAATTTACTTTTGTAACTGATTTAATATTTTTAGTAGTGGAGTGTTCATTTGATTTTTCTTCTCTTGGGATTTCAACATCCTCCTATTATCACTTCTACACCTCCATATTCAATCTCCTTATAATGTCTACCAGCTCTAATGGCTTCATTCTCTTTCTATGCCCATTAGATTATGTATCTTCTACGTTGATATTCAAGCCTCTAACTTCTTTTTCATGGATGTAAGGTCCTTGTCCATCTTCCATGTCTCATATTCAACAATATTCTTCAATTATTTTATTTACTTTTCCCTTCTATAACTTTGAATATGAAAGAAGTGTGCATACAATAACACTGAGACACATCTCAATTCTAGGTATGTAATATTTCCTTTCAAATGCTAGTAAATATGCACTTCGTCAGTTTTATCAAATCAAGGCTACTACCCTCTTTCTTCTCACATTCTAAATAACTCTGAAGCACTTATCCAAAATATGAGCCATCAACATTATTTCCCTTTGAAATAGATTTCCAATGACTACACCCATGCCCAATTTGGACTTCTAAGTTGGAAGTTATGTCTCTCTAAAGTTATTGCTTCTTTTTTTTTACTCAACATGCATGTGGTCACCATGAATCCTATAGGCATGGCTTCTCTACTTCGACCCCCAATCAAATTATTTTGTTCCTCTAAGGAAATTTAACCCCATTGCCTACCAATTCGATGCCACTATGGTAAATTTAACTCTTATCCTCCTCTTAAATTGGGTATTTTCACCAATTTCACAATCTTGCCCCAATTTTCACATAGAGCTCAACTCTATACTTTTACAAATTTCATCAACCACTTCGATCTAACCCTATTCTCTATCAAATGACACCATTCGAGCATTTTAAAACCGAGGATTCTCAATTACAACTCTATGTAGTTCTTCTTCCTCATGGGCATTTTATCATACAATTAGCCTACAAACTGTGTTTTTACTCAATCTTCCATGGCGTTGAAGTCTACAATCCACGAATCACTCCAATTATACTTCTTTAATCCATCCACATAATCTAACACTATTCCAATTTGAGAACTAGAGCCAATTGCAGGCTTCTACACATTTTCCAAAATTCTTCTCATAGAGACACTCTATCAAGCACTTCATATACAACTATAATTTCTTACCGTACAAACTTATTTATGGCCCATATAATCCAAGTGTTGCAACCAAGAGCTCTGATACTATATTGTAATGTACCCAATACCCTTTGTGTTATGTTGAGGATATGGGGTACTTATTGAAACTACCAAATCCCAATCTAATTTGTTTCTCTGATACCATATCTCTAATTTACCTATTCGGATACCTTTCCTCATTGTACTACTATAAATTAATTAACATATGGAAGCACTATAATGCAATCTTATGCAATCATAACTAAACCATTCAATGGACAATGGCACCATAATTTATAGATGCAAACTTAAAAATGAAAAAAAAATGAACAAACTAAAAAATAATTCCATTCATAACATAAACCATAATAACTCAACATATGGACAAGTAAATCGTGAACAATTATCTTTTTGGAAATTATCCACCAAGTGGTTGTAGAAGAAGGATGGTCCACCCAACCATAGGCTCTATGTTGCACTTAATCTCTCTGCAACAGAGGCCACCCCCAAGATAAGGCTATGAATCCACAAGGGCGAGTTTACCTATGGTTGGCTCTAACTCTCTTCACACAACCTAATTCCCAGGTTTACAATCAATTTTCAACCTAAAACAATCCAAAATCTACAACCCTCTTCCTCCATCATCCTATACAACTTGAGAAATGGGATGCCCTTCTCTGCTACATAGCCCCTCAAGCTATCCCACTTCCCTCCAAGGCTCCAACACAAGCTGGCCAAGAAATCTTACTGCTGGAAGTCCAAGGATTCTCAGTGGTAGTTCAATTCTTCTCAATAACAACAATTACTCTTACACATAATCATAATTCATTATTTTAGCTTGGCATAATTCAATTACAGTAAGCTCATTGTAGTTCGCTCATAGAGGAATCTCCCAAATTTTCCAACTAAATGATATTTTGAATTCCCCCTTGCATGGAAAAAAGGAATAACATAAAGTTGTATCACATGAAGGGGCCGCATATCTTTATGGAGATCCCGCATATCTTTATGGAGATCCAACTTACCTCCTTCATGCAATTAATCCAAAGCTTAGGATAAAATAAATCATGGATTAAAGAGCACTTATTAAACAAGGTTAAGTACTTAGGATAAGATTGAAATAATATCATCTTCAATTTATCCCCCTTTAGCCCTAAGTTGCCTCCTTGTCTTTCCCCTCTTGTGGAGTCATAGCCCTCCATTAATTTTCCTTCCTCTTCTGCAACATGTGATGTGTTTATATTAACATTAAATGTTTGATTACAAATTACATTTGTATGAATTACAACCATTCATCATGTACACATTTGTATTACCGGTATATGGATCTAGGGAATTACAGAGAACACAAACAAAATCAAACATACAAACACATAGGAACTGCCACAATTCATTGGGAAATGCATCAACTTCAACTTTTTAGTAATGAAGTGAAGTTGTACAACAAAAATACAAACAACAGAAAGCCTCAACAAATAGGAATCCAACCATCTATCCAACTCTTGTTACAATGTCCTTAGGTGTATAAATAATATGGCTAGGGAAAACAAAGCATTTTATCTATTATTTTTTCATATTTTTTATGTTATAGTAATTTACAAAAATTCAAGGAAGATGAAGAGACAAAGTTGTGGAAGATGATCCATCATGAGTGTTGTATTTTGCATGCAACAATCTATTGAGCATATTTTCCAAGAGACGTGGGTACAAGTAATAATATTCCATTTTAAAAATCAAAGTATGAGGAGACATTAGGGTACAAGTACATCAAATGAGATGTAAATTAAAAGAATTAAAAAATAGAAATTGAAGGGGTTGAAGGGTTTTTTCTATTAGTACCCTTTAATTTGTAGAAGTTAAAAATGATTATGAAATTATTTCATTATTTAATTCTTTCATTCTCAAGTACATCATAAGAGGGTTATTATATAGAGTAGGGGCTAGGTGGATATGCAAGGAGGTACATACTCATGCATAGACAACTACTGATACTGAAATCTAACTCTACCCCTTCTCCCAATCCACCATCTCCATTTCAAAATTTAGATTTTAAAATCATAAAATGATGAACAATGATCATTGAACAATTGTCCATATAATAATATCCTCCATCAATGAAAGATAGGTTTGTTCAATAAGAGTCTAGGCTAAGCTTATTATAAATTTTATGTTTAGACATTTCAACTTTTTAGCCAAAATTAGGTTTCCATCTCAATATGTACTTCATCTAGTTCGAGTTCACTATCTACCTCTTCTAAGTCCTTTGTCAACATACTCTCCAAGAACTATTGCTCTCCAACTCTAGCTAAGGCTCACTTGTAATGTGAGGTATATCAAAGAGACCATCTCATTGCTACATCAATGTTCTTTGTTATTGATAATTCTGCTCTCCTTCTCCAATACGATATGGGTTTTGGGGTCCATGGCTCGTCTTAAGGTTAAGATAGCCTTTTTTCTTTTTCTAATTGAGATTTTTACCTTTATTTATTTATTTATAAATAAATCATAGGAGACACCAGAGTGCTCGAGAAAAACAATGGGCAATGCCAAGAACATTTGAGGATACATTTCGTGCATCTCTTTATAAATCTCCAAGTACCCAAGATGTGGAGCCAACCTCAAAGGACATGTAATTACTTACTAGTGCACCTATTTTAAATATCGTTGACCCAAATGAAATTTTTGTGGTATGTACAAATGCATGCAAGGAAGGACTTGGTGGAGTCCTCACTCAAAATGGAAATGTCATTAGTTATGATTCCATAAATTTTAAAGAACATGAGAGGAACTATGCCACACATGACTTAGATCTTGTTGTCATTGTTCATGCATTAAGGATGTTGAGACATTATCTCATGGGAAAGAGATTTGAATAAAGAACATACCATAGTGGTATGAAATATCTTTTTGAACAACCAACTTTGAATGCCAGGAAGACAAGATGGATGGAATTTTTAAGAGAGTATGACTTTGACATCAAGCATATAAAAGGAAAATAAAATAAAGTTGTTGATGCACTTAGTAGAAGAGTACATCTCATGCATGCTACAACTAGCAGTATGCATCAATCATATTTAAAGAGCAAAATTTTAAATGTTGTTGCTACAAATCAACATTACCTACAGGTAAAAGAGAGTTTACAATAAGAGAATGTACAACAAAAAATTAAAGAGTATGAAATGAAGGAAAATGGATTACTTATGCATACAAATAGAATTTATGTTCCTGGTTCCAGAGAAGTTACGAATTTGGTATTAAAAGAAATGCATAATGTTCTCTATACTGGGAATCCTAGTTATCAAAAAACAATTGCAACAATAAGAAGCCAATTCTTTTGGCCAGGAATGAAGAAAAATGTTGTTGACTACATTTCTAGATGTATGGAATGTCAGAGAGTGAAAGTTGAGCATAGACACCCAACGATTTTGTTACATCCATTACCAATTCAAAAGAACAAATGAGAAGTGACAACCATTGATTTTATAAATAAATTGCCCAGGATAAAAAAACAACACGATTCAAGAATGGTAGTGGTTGATAAATTGACAAAGGATGTTCATTTTGTACTTGTAAAAATGACTCATACATCATCTAAAATTTTGCAAAATTTACTTGAGGGAGATTGCTAGGTTGCATGGGATACCTAAGGAAATCGTCTCGGACAAAGATACTAAGTTTACTTCAATTTTTTGGAGGGTATTGTTTAGAGGATTTGGTAAAAAATGAACTTTAGCACAACATACCACCCACAGTCAGATGGGAAGACATAAAGAGTCAACCAAGTGATTGAGGACATGTTGAGAATGTATGTGATGGATAATCCATATAAGTGGGAAGATTACTTGTACTTGGTTGAGTTTGCCTATAATAATGGGTATCAAACTTCATTGAAAATGAGCCCATTTGAAGCTTTGTATGGTAGGAAATGCAATACTCTATTAAGTTGGGATAACCCAGTTGATAGAGTGGTACTTAGGCCATAGTTGCTCAAGGATATGGAAGACCAGATGGTTAATATTAAGCAGAATTTGAAGGTAGAACAAGATAGATATAAGAGTTATGTAGATAAGAATAAGAAAGCCAAGTAATTTAAAGTGGGAGAGCATATGCTTTTGAAAGTGAAGCCCAAGAAGAGCTCATTGTAGTTGGGCAGTTGTACAAAGTTAGAAACCAGATTTTGTGGTCCATTTAACATATTGGATAGAATAGGGTCAGTTTCATACATGTTTTCATTGCCTTCTTCCATGGATGTGCATAATGTATTTCATGTCTCTTTGATAAAAAAAAGTATGTACATTATCCTAACCATGTTATTGATTGGGATTTGATTCAGGTATAGCCCATAGGGAGACTTTTAGGTCCAACCAGTGCGCATATTGGACAAAACAGTCAAAATGCTCCGGAATCATGTTATAGAGATAGTAAAAGTTCAGTGGACCTACTACAGTCCTGAATATGCTACTTGGGAGAATGAATATGCCATGTGGGCAGAGTACCCACAACGTTTTGAATAATTTTGAAATTTTGATTTTTTTTTGGTATATGCACTAAGGATCGTGCCAAAATAAGGGGGAGGGGAATGTAATACCCTGGCTTTGAATCCCTAGATTAAATAATTTATTTTTGTTTATTTTATGAAAGGGAAGAGTGCCCAAACAATTAAAAGAGGTTGGAATTCCTAGGAAATGTAATGATTTGATTATTATTAACAATAAAATACATCGTTGGCTGCTAGATGGAAAAGGGCAAGAGTTATATGGGGCTATGATTTCATGAGAGAGGGGGTCTTAAGGGGATAAATATTTATTTTATATTTTATTTACCCATTTTGGTTTTAATGGAGAATAACAGTTACATGAGCTTCTTGGGGGAAGGCCATGTGGTTCTTGATGTTATGTAAATATATAAAATCATTTTTGGGTTGTTTGGGGGTTCACACTTTTCACTCTATTAAATTTTCATTCACTATTGCTCATTCATTATTCCTCATTCATTCTTGATCTTGGATGTGAAAAGAAAAACAAATTGTTGGAAAATAATCCATTCTTTGTTGGATGTAGCAAACTCTTTTGTATTCTACCCATGAATTGATGTTTGCATACCTAAGATTCATTGGCATGTACTAAATTGTATTCAAAGTTGTGAATCATGAGAGTCCCAACATGGATATTCTTGACTAGATGCATTGGATCCCTGGAAGGAGGTGGATAGCATGAGGGATTGTGTGGTAGAGAAGGGGGTCCATTCTCTTGGGTTGTGTATGTTGGAAAGAAGAGAGCTAGTTTATTTCAGATTGTTGTGTGATGAGAAGCCTATGAGATATTTAGTGTTGAATGGTTTGGGAAGCTAGGTGACACCTAGGAACCATCCTTGTGGATTCATAGCCCTGGATCGGGGATGACCTGTTGTTGAGACTTGGAGAAAAAACATATATAGTTGGGTGGAACATCCCTGATCTACAACCAGTTGGTGATTGGTTTCAATAAAGATAAGTGCTCTTTGTTATGTGTTTCTCTACTTGTATATTTATTTCCGTTGTGTATTAATTATTATCTTTGAAATTCATATTTATATTATGCATGCTTGTTGGTTATTATTTTGCATGAGATATTGTTCATTTATTTTATGTTGTATCATGACTCTTGATTATTGCATGTGAATCTTCCATGCTTCTTTATTAAATAATTGTTATCAAAATTTTGAAATCAGTTTTTAAGTGCACTTTGAAGCAGCGTGACCGCCCTGTGGGTGGCTGGGTACGTTACATAATGATAAAGAAAAATCATAAGGAAGTTGAAAGTAATATTATTAGTGTGGGAAGTACAAGTAAATACGTCGGGGCTATGGACGCTTGCTGGCAGTGGGGCCATGCTTGTATGATATCAAGGCAACTTTGTCGGGGCTATGGACGCTCGCTGACAGCGAAACAATGTCAGGAAAAGAGAGATGAGGAACACAATTCAATCCATAAATAGTCATAGATGCTCCTCTGTGGTGTCTCATTCTTCTAATGATCTCTATGTATGAAAGAAAGCAATGAATAAATCCTTTATTTCTCACTAGAATTACGCAAGAGATTATTTGGTCCAGTTCACCTTATTGGTCTACTGCAAAGCTAAATGATGTGGGATCCATTATGTAGGCATTATTGATACTGTTAGAAGACAAAAGGAACAAAGTGATTTTATCCAGGGGACATCTAGAATAAAAGATAATTGGTTCTTCCTAGTAAGTCGCCATGTGTTGTGCTTCCACAACCACCCACTAAAAATCTCTAGTTTAAGAGATTTTTTGTGGGTTCTCCCTTTCTAATATTTTTTTCAAGGTACTACATTATTGATTTGATGCTCAAACGAGAAGTTTCTATTTTTTCTAATATAGTCCATATCAATACCTACCTTGCTGAGATATGCCTCTGAGTTTCCATATTCTCCATTTTAACTACTTCACTTATTGATTCATACTTATCCCAAATGGTTAATCTCACAACCCCATAGGGATGATTTTAGGGGCTAAATTTCTCTCATGGGCTAATTTTCCAAGGTTTTTCCCAAAAAACGATTCTCTATTCTAAAAATGATTTGCCCAAATTTTATAGGATAAAATTATTTTACCTTAAAAATCGCCAAAATTTTATACAAACTATATAAAATCCTTAGAAATTTAAATATTTTTACAAAAATATCACCAAACATTTTGTACTTGGCATATGAAGGATTAGTAAGATTAGCTAAGGTTTATAAATTTTAAAATAAATTTCCATCCTTAAAATCATCCCTTCCCCACTCAGTCACATGAATTCTTCCTCACTGGTATGATGTCCCTAGAAGTTATCCATCCACTTACTCACCTTGAATATCTAATTTAGAATAAAATAAGAATGTACTCTAATAAATATTCCTACAGAAACCTTTCCGATAGTAATATAAAAAAGGGTTATGTCAGGATCATTGTTATCAAAACACTCTTTTACATTAATAAAGTATGACCTCGATGAAACCATTATGATGATCGTTCACCCCAGTGACGTAGGATTACAAATGTATTCTATATTGATCGGTTCGACTAATGTGTCATTCGATCATTGGTTGGAGAGAGACATCCAAGTATTGCAAATTCAATGTTGCATAACTTCCTTATAAAGATTGTTTCGTTACTTAACAAACATTAATTGGCTTGTGAGTGGTTAAGTGAAATACGCATACATCCATGAGGCACAATATTTTCAAGTAGCTCTCCTTTTCTATCGTAGTAGTAAAGTAAGATAATATTTTCCACTTTGATAAGAGTGGTTCGATAATGTATATATTTCCTTTCTTCGTTGTTATATCTTCGACACACAAATCTATGCAAGAAAGGGAATATTCCTCTATGTCATTTCGTCAAAATGCAAGATGACTTATTAACTACCCCTCCTCTGATTGTAATAACTGTAACAACACTCTCAAACATCTTGGGTTCTAATTCTATGGCTCTGATACATGAATTTGGGTGGCCTGTACCTTTGAATTGAATTAATGGAGAAATGATGTTTCGCCTATGAATTGGTTCACGTACACAAACCATTGAATACACCAATTAGGGTATCTTAATGCCTACTTAATAAACCTAAAACCCTCATTGACGCATTATCATCTCTCACAAGTTTGTAAAAGCACTCGACTCTGTGTTATCAAGCTTAAGACATACAATAACCATAATTTCAAGCTAGAATCACAGGTATGTTACTGTTTTGATTCACTATTTCGTTGTATTATTTTATTTATTTGATGGATTTATGTATTTCCATGATAATTTTAGGATACAGAGGATATACAATGACAAGTTTGAATGCCTGAAAATCTAGGAACCTTGTAGCTTCCACACCTGAAAATTTCGCTAACCCAGGATAGGTGTTAGTGACAGATACCACTCATCACACCGAAGAAGACAGTTGCACCAGATAGAAAGAAATATATAAAATCTTCAACACTAGAGACTTCCCCTTGGATGATGAAAATATCGAAGTGTATCATAATATACAAAAGAGTGGTATTCACCTTGTGGCCACTCGACCGAATTTATTACCTTACAATAATGTGGCCCAATGGTGTCTCAAAATGTTCGACTAGAGCACTGCTACAATTTTAAATAAATACGAAAGGAAAATAGCGTCCCTAAGGCCTAAAGTAATCGGTGTCAAGTATCACCTACTTGGGCCTATGTTCTCTCAATGAGGCATTTTTGAAAGAGTTCACCAGAAATAATAAAGACATAGCCCAATTAATGGAAGATTGGTGGGTATATGAGGATAGACCATTCAAGCAAGGGAAAAGATTGATTCCTACATACGAGTTCAAGACTCCATACAATATGATAATCGTTGTGTTGAGCAGGCTATATGGGGAAGAGAAGAGCACACATTTCCAGATGGAATGGCTACCCATGGATTACACAATTGTGAAAACAAGACAAGACTTCAATTGGGCAGAGATATTAACTTTTAATATTTCCCTTTACATGAAGAACATTCTAGGTATGAAGAAACCATGTTTCTATATGTCTGCATATTTGATTGATGCCACTGTTCTTCCATAAAATTTCCTGCTCTTGAATGGAATTGGGACCAAGATCAACCTTCTGTACATGTTTATTGTTTCGACCTTTGGAACATAAATTATAAAAATCACTTCTATAATATTTGTGACATTTTCCTTTCTCCTCTCTATACTACCGTATTCAGATTCCCAAGATACATATTTAGGGAAGTATTACACTTATATTAGAGTGTATGGAAGTACTGGGGGCCCACGTCCCTTGCCCTATTTTGTTTCAAACCACCTATTGATGAGAGAAATAGCCTACCATACCATGGAAACAAGGGTAACCTCTCTCCTTTTGAGCAACAGTAAGAAAATTTGGCCTTTATTTCCTGTGTGTATAGGAAAATACAATATATCAAATGGCCCACATGCTAGAAAAGAAGTAGAGACATTACGAGAGATATGATTGTGCTTTGGAGAAGCAAGAGGACATGATCCACATGAATTGGCAGTAAGTCATGTTAGATCTATTGGTCTCACTCATTCCAATATACATGTAATTGATTTTGATGAAGAATTATTCAAAGTAGTGATTTTATATGAAGAGGTATTACAAAAATTACCTAATGATGTCATCGGATAGAAGTTGCAATTAGAACAAGAAGAAAAGGGGAAGATCTTGCAAGAGCAATTTCAAATGCTCCTACAATAGGACCAAAAGAAGTTGAAAACCGAGGAACAAGAAAAAATAAAGAAAGCATATGAATTGGAACGAAAGAGAATAAAGGCATATGAAGAATATTAGAAAAGACAAGCATAAAAGGGGAAACAAAAAAATGATCCCAAGAAAATATTCAAAGCAGGTGAGGATAAGAAAAATGAAGAAGCACTTAAAAAGTTTGTTGATGAAAGAAGAAAACAAAAAGAAGATGAGGTGAAATCCCAACAAGATGCTCTTCAATAGAAGAAAATTGAGGAGGAAGATAAGAGGAAAGAAGAGGAAGCATAGACACCAATATTGGAGAAGGAAAGACTGACAGCTGAAGGTGAAGCAAAGAGAATAGCGGATGAAGAAGTATAATGGATTATTGAATGTTATTGAATGGAAAGTAGGACCTGATCCAAAAGATAATTATATATAGGAAGCCTCTACTCTTAATGCATTCACAGGAGAAAATGCATCGTCTATTTTTGAAGTTACCACAACATTATGCACTACAAGGACCAAAATTTATAACCTTGAAACAAATCTAAACATACAAAAGAAAAATATATCCACAAAGATCCTCAAAGAAATTGGAGAGAAAGAAAAACTCCATAAGAAAGAGATTGACAAGGTCGTGTAAGTTACAAGAGATGAAATATATTCATAATTTGAAAGGGAAACCAAGACCGTTGAGATTATTCACACAAAAGAGATAAACAAGGCTCTGCAAACCTAGGAAAGCGAGTTAAATTCAAAATTTGAGAAGAAAGTACAACTAGAATGGGATATACTCAACAAAGAGTTGGAATATATCAAAGAAAATATCTATGAATAAATACAACAAATCAAGACTAAGCATGCCCATGAGGTATCTAGTTTACAAACAGAACAAGACGAATCCCAAAGGTTCACTGAGTACAAAAGTCACCAGATTATGGGATTAGAACTGGAAAAAGAAAATCTCAAGAAATATTTAGAAGAAAACAAAGTAACAACCCTTTCTTTGGAAGTTATAAGCAGAGAAGCAATGGAGCTTAATGAAAAACTAAAATTTGAGCAAAAAGAGTGCCTATTCCTTCTCAATTATATGTAGACAGATATAGATGATCAATTAAGGCTCAAAGACCACATAGACGATATCAGAGATCAATATCAAAAGGAAAGTGATGCCTTTGATAATTTCATTGATTTTCAAGGAGTGTACAAAGACCCCCCTAACACATTTCCATTATATTCCAGAAAAAAGAAACTAAAAGACCAAGTTTCCTTTAATACATGGAAACCTTTGTTGAAAGGCATTCATGTTATTCAAGAGACAACAAAAAAAGCATGCAAAAGATTATGGGATAGTTCATATGATATTATTGAGGAATTTGGAATGAAGGTAATGCTCCCTATTGATGAAGCAACACCAACCAAGATGAGAATAGTTGAGATAGAGGAACACAGAGAGATCAGTCAGGTAAATATAGAAAAACTGACTGAGGTGGATAAAGAAGTTGTAGAGGAATATTTGCTAAGGCTTTCCAAGCTAATCACAATGACTCAGAGTTTTATTAAATGAACATCATAGGAATTGAAGTAAGAATTTTCTACCAAGATTTGTGATGAGGAGTTAGATATGGAGAAAATACAATTAGATAAGTTAAAGAAAATGGTGGAAGACTATTCTCTCTGGAAGGAATATCGGGATGAGATGAAGATGAAAAAGACCTCATGATTACTTCAATTTTATAACTGATCCGTTTTCATTATTTCCCTATTTATTAATTATAGACTGAATCTAAATGCGAAGAGTCATGTCCTGACTTCCTTTTGTCGATGTTACAGTTTTGGAATGTACGCAGTCTCTCGAATAGTATAAAAAGGGATTTTGATTTTAATTGTATCTAGGAAGTACTTTCACTATATGGTGAATTGAACAAGAGATGTATTTGGAATTTTGGTAACAAATATGTTCAATTGAGATTATTCTTATTATATGTGTTGATTTATGAATGTGTGGATGATGGCTTTGTGAATTTCTTCCTTTCCATGTTTTGTATGTTCATATTGCCAGGATTTCTTTGTGAATACAACAATGATATATTGAGCAGGAAAAATAACTAATTGTTTTTCTACTTATTATATTATCACTTTAACATAGTCCTTGTGTTTATGAATTAATTCTTATGCAAGTACTATTATTTTTCATTGTATTCATTTAAGTAATCTGCTCTTGATCATGATAGTTTATCTTAGATTAGAATTGCATCTTAATATAACATTGTATAGAATTAATTAGTTTAGTTTCATCTTTTAATTCATCTAAGAACCTTCAGTTCTCAGATTCATATTTAGATAATAATTTTAGAATGGAAACCATGCCAATATTCTGGTTGAAAACGCTATCCCAAACGAGAGTGAGTCTAATTGGGACTCACCATTGGGTGTTCTCCATTACTTTCTTGACATTCCTTTTGGACCCGTCAGTATTGTGCGAAGAGGCACATTTTTCAAAATTGTCCCAATGATGTTTGTCAACAACACGACAGACACAAACACCATCTCTGCAAGAAACAAGAGGAAGACTAGTCATTGCTTGTTGATTACATAGTTGTTACAATGAGCAATAGTTTAGAGCAACAAATACCAATGGAAAATATGATGACCCAATGTATTCAAACTTGTAAAACCTGGTAATATCATCAACAATTCTAGTTGCAAGAACATGCTTAGGATCTTTTAGATCATTGATTACAACTTGGTGAGGTGAAAACTCTACAGTTTTACCTTCACCTAAATAAGTGATTGGATATACTGATAGAAGGTTGCAAGAAAGACTTGGAACACATAATACATCATTGAAATAAACAATATCTACCTGAACTGTTCAATACCCTACAACACTAAGATATCTCTCACCACCAACAAATATTTTCTTGGTGTGTTATAGTCCAAAAATGCCACATCTATGTATTCAATACATTGGCCCATCCATTTGCATACTTTGCCAAAAATACTGTTGAGGTTTCCTTCTAAGAAACCAATTTTTGGATAATGTAGGCACCCTACTACACTAATAGCCTGCGTACACACGTGATCTGTATGCTAGTTAGCTCACATACATACTGTTGATATTATG
This sequence comes from Picea engelmannii, assembly GCA_009831015.1. NCBI lineage: Eukaryota > Viridiplantae > Streptophyta > Pinopsida > Pinales > Pinaceae > Picea > Picea engelmannii. The sequence goes on from ML803039.1 coordinate 62,790, forward strand.
GTATTTGCGGGAGGTAGTTACCTCCATGTGTAAACTTGACGAGAATAGAATATTTCGAGAATCAAGAAGAAACCCTAAATTAGTTGGATAATAACCATAGAAGACAAGTCGACTCAAGAGGATAATTTGTATTATTTTATTAGCCTCCAAGAGAATAAGTCGGCTAAATGAAATATTATATACTAAGTAAATAGGCACCCATAATGAGTCGGCTAAACTTCAAGGCTTTGAGATATACCAGGAAGAGACTCTTGTATGCAGATGGAAGAATGTTTTGTATGGATTCAAACAAATTGGTGTGGAGCCTCCAATGCACAGTAGAAGCGTGGTGAAAAACCTTCTATAACAAAGATACTGTATCAGAATGGTTACTCAGAACTCAAGGATGATGGATTTCCAATCCATGAAAAATCTCTCATGATGACAAAAGAAGTACCACTTGGATATTTTCCAAGTTTGACCCTTGCCACGATGTTATGAGCTAGCAGGAAACAAAAGAGTTGAATTCAACTATTATGATCAGAGCTATATGAAGCCTTCAGAAAACCAGTGTTCTAGAAAGACCGAAGTACATTGAGATCAAGAATTACATTCTCCGTGATGAAGTCCAGAAAGGAGAAGTGGTTCTCCAATATATATCTTCACAGATGAGAAGATAAGCAGACATTTTGGTAAAGCCTCTGTTCAAGATGAAAGAGTCTGTGTACTCAAGCTGGAGCTCATGGAGATGACTTCCCTATTGAAAAAGGAAGAGATGATTCCTAGGTTGGGAGGGAGCACTGATGTGTTATTGATTTATGGACAATCATTTTTTTGTTCGAAAAATGGTCCAGGATGAGCAGTTCCTTTCCAGTTCGGAAAGTGGTTTGAGATTTCTGACGGATAGTCATTTTCCAGTTCGAAAAATGGTCTAGATCGAACAGTCATTTTTGTAATGAAAATGGTTCTATGGATTGCTGATGTACCACAGACAATGGTTCCCCTTGTGGTTAACATAGGGAATGGTCTAGGACAGTCTCTCTTCTTGACGATCACTCTCAGTAATGGTCAAGAAGACTGGTCCACCTCACCGAACAATCATTCTTTTGAAGCTCACAGTTGTGAGCAGTTTCGAAGAATGGTTTGTTTTGGAGGTTGGTGTAGGACAGTCATTTCCTTAGGAAATGGTCCGGACAGTCATTCCCTAGGGCAGATTCATTCTCTCCAGGTTGCACTTTGTTTAGTGCCGGAGGAATTGCCTAGATAGGTGAATGGTCCTGGTTCAATAATCAGGGACAAGCATTCCCTAGGGAAGATTCATTCTCTCCAAGTTGCACTTTGTTTAGTGTAAGAGGAATGGTCCAAGCTCAGAAATCGGGACAATTATTCTTCCTTTCTTGAGAAGAACAATCTAGATAACTCATCGTTGATTTTTTACTTTCTTAGGGCATATTCTCTTCCATATCTCACAGATGTGAGTGGAAGAATGGCCCAAATGATTAAGTTTATATATCATAACAAAGTTTTCTGTGTAGGTTGATGATTGACTGTTATGGAAGCTATTTGTCTCTAGATAGTAGATGTATACTACTGTAGTGGATGTGTTCCACTGATTGTGACTATATGTCACTGATCAAGTATATGTGTGCTACTTGGTGTGGCAGTGTACTAGTGGATTGTAGTTGTGTGCTACTATGGATAAAAACAATTGTGTTCTATTGAATGCCATTGTTCCAATTGCCTTGAATACTATCAATATTGTTGGAAATGATTATCATCTAGATGGATGATCAATGGACAGAGATTTCCCAGACAGAAAATGGTTCAGAACATTTATTCTTCTAGGACATATGTCTAGATTAGAAGAATGGCTCTTGTGTCACTATGTGGAGTGAGTGATTTATCAAGCATCAAGTCTGATTACTCATATGGATTATGGTTTGGAGAGATGATGCAACTAATGACACTGATAGTGATGATGGTGCTCATGATCTAGTCATGAGATAGTCTATACGACTATGTTGATGCTACCGGGTAAATGGTATGTTTGTGATCAAGACCATTACTTTCGAATACCTCTCTAGCTAGGAGGGAGTTATGATATTATAGTGATATTTTCTATGGTTAAACGAGAACATCCATTATATTCTAACACATATTCTTGTTGCATGTTAAGTATCATGCGTTTACCTCCAAAAATTGCAAAAAATATAAAATTGCACGTATTTTGGCGGATTTTATGGTCTATGGAGGGTTTCCTAACCATTTTACCCATTGTATCACATTCCCAAACCAAATAACCATATTTTTCTCATATAAAAAGAGGTTTAGGGGAGTCATTAAGACATATGAACAAGAGAATAAGAAAACTATGCCAAAATCCTTTCCCTCTTATTGCCCAAGTTTTGCATCTTGCTCTAAGTTTTAGCCTCAGCTTTCCCCTCCAACCATTCTCCCTATACAACCTTTCCTTATTCCCTTGATGGCATGTTGGTTGTGAGAATTCTGTGTGGGATTGGTGGACTTGGAGCCATGACAAAGGGGCCCGAACTTTGTTCGTAGAGTGATGTTCGCAAGCAAAGTTTGTAACCTTTCATATTGTATATGAATAAAAGAGATTATCTTTGTCCCAAAATCTTATGTGTACATGTTCTTGCTAATTTGGTCATTTATATCTATATTTAGGCTTTAAGTGATTACGAGAGATTGTATATGTTGTTGTATTGTATTCTTAACCCCTTGCAGGTCATCTTTGGTGTAGTGTCCCCAAGGCCGAGCCTCGTTGCAGATCATGTTATATGCAAAGAATTGTGAATATGTTCTATAGGATGGTGAGCCAAGTTTTGAATAAGCTGTAGGCTATGAGTTTTGTTAGGCCAGGGAGCCTAAGTGTTGAAGGCCAGGAGCCTGTTGATGTACTTGTATGTATGCAGGTCAATTAACAAAATATAAATACCGCCAGTGCAGACCGACCACGATGAAAGAGTGATGGGGGATTGAGCGTCCACAGAATGGGCAAGGGATCAGGGGCTGAAAGGAGGGAAAGGGGTTGAGTGAGGATCCTAGGGGCTAAGCCTAGGGGGCTTAGGCCTGGAATAATATTTTATTAATATTCCTAAAAATCCATGTGCACATTATTCTATCCTAAGTCCTTTTTGGAAGGACCCGTGAATTCCCAAGTGGTGGGAGGAAGGTGTACGTATGGAATGCATGTAGTTCCTAGGGTGACAAGTGTCAACCCTGGTGCATGCAAATAAAAACCCTGAACTGAGCTGAGAATGGGCTCTCGCCTCCATTCTGAACCGAACCTCTGTGCGTGGAACGGGTACGACCTCTGCTGGATATCCTGATTCATCTCTGAAACCGTGAGCTGTGTTTGCCTGAGAAAAAACCGTGGAATACCTGTCCGGAGCGAAGAGTCTGTGTCTTTTCTAGGCAATCCCGAGAACGCATTCCCTGAACCCAAATTCCCTGTGTTAAACTCGAGTGGAAGAATCCCTGGTTGTTCGGGGAGAACTGAGCTAGTCTGTTTGAGAAGCCTGCCCCGAAATCATCACCGTGAGATCATCCTGTAACTGCCGAGCCGTTGTGGGAAACATTTCTCTGTGTTCCTGTGGATTGTTGTGATTGCGCAGCACTAGACTGCGTGAGGCTTGTTGGCCTGGGAGCGATTCCTCCAGGTGAGGGAGTGCGCAGAGGGAGAAGAGAACTCCTGAGAGAAATCCCTGTAGCTGCCATAGAGCCCGGAGAATTCCGGTCTGGCCTGTTCCTGTAACCCAAGGTAAGGGAGACTGGCAGCTGAAGGACTGTCTAGGTGACAGAGAAGGTGCACTCTCCTGGGGTGGAACAGGCATGTGGGGAATGAGGGTCTGTGTGCAGTGAGCGTGGGAGATTCCTGGGAGAGCTTCTTCCTGTTGAATGTGTATGTATTGTCTTCCCTGTAACCTCAGCCTGAGTCTAGATTCCTTTCCCGGGGGTGGAGCTCGGTCCCAGCTCGGGGGTGACCTACTGTTGAGCTGATGAACAATGTGGTCTAAGGCTGGGAGGTTCGTGGAAGGCCTGCACTTGGTTGGTGATTTCTCCAGCTGATACAAGATAAGTATTCTGAATTA
>ML803039.1:92522-122379 GCA_009831015.1 Picea engelmannii
AATGATGAAAAAGTGTGGACTCTCATTCAAAGGTTGCAGCAGGATTCCAGTGCATCAGATACATTTACATGGAAAAATGATTCACTATGGTACAAAGATCGCTTATATTTATGTAAGAAATCCAACTCAAACAAAAGGTACTATTGGAATTGCACACCTCTCCAGTAGGAGGGTACTCGAGATTTTTGAAAACCTACCATAGAGTCAAGAAGGATTTTTTTTTGGATGGCCTTAAAACCGATGTTCAAAGGTTTGTGGCAGAATGTTTGGTTTGCCAACAAAATAAGGTGGAAACAATTAAGACCCCTTTGGTTTTCCAACAAAATAGATGCATCGATCTTTCTTTAGATATATTTTGTAGTCTATACATAAAAATCTAAGTGTTTTGAACTTAGAAAAATAATCTTCAATGCAAGAAAAATCATTTGGACTTAAAGTCAAGAATTGTTTTTCCAACTGGCGGGCTCGAATAATATTGTATTTACCAAACATAGCTTCAATATTTTCCCAATCTTTATATAGGTCATCAATTCCTTGAAGGTGAAAACTTAAACTGGGAGAGATGGACATTCTTATTAGTCCACATGCTTCATCATTAGTATCATCCCATTTGACTTTATTTTCATCATTAGTGGGTTCTTGTTCTTTTCCCAAGGTAATCCAGTACAATCCTTTACTTTTTAATACATCCTCCATATGGGTTTCCATGAGAAGTAGTTGGTACTGGTAAAAAAACATCACTGGGAGAATCCATATTAAATATGCAGAGAATATTATTTTACAATCTGAAACAGACTTCAGATGTGAAATTTATGCTCTTTTGAAAAAAAGGCATAAACGATAACCAAAGATTCATGTGGCAAGTATAAGTTGGTCCACGTGGCAATGCTCCTCCTAATTGTTCCTATAAGATCACTTTTAAATAAGTTACTTATGAAGTGTCTCACTTTTATAGAACAAGTGAGAATCATTTTTACAATGAAGTCACTTTATAAATGAAAGTTGCATGCAAAAATAACTCAAAAGAAAATGTTAAAGTTATTTAATAGTGATTCACTTTTATAATTAAGTGAAATGCACTTTACAATGAATGCATGAACTTTTCAAAAAAAGTAACAAAAAAGAGACTTGAACTCAAGACAGCTTACTAAGTAAAGTAACTTTCAACCAAGTGAGCTAGTGCAAAGCACATTATAGTCTTAAGAAGGAGGTTGGGGGTGTTGTTGTGGAAGAAGGCCTTGGAGAGCGTACTCATAAAAAACTTTTTTTTACACAAGAAAAAAATTTCTCTTCTCGACAACAACAAGGTTTAGATCTCGATTAGCTTACCTGGAAAATGCAAGTTTTCCCTTTGTTTATGATTTACCGAGATCGCACAAAGCACACAAAAAAGATCATACGCAGAAAGGGAAACCCTTTCCGCTTTGTTTCTGATTTTCTGAGATCGCACAGAGCACATGGAAAAGAAAATACACAGGTCAAAAAGAGTAGCAACTTGGAAATAAAAAAATAGAGAACCGAAATATTATCTCTATACAAATTTAAAAGGGAATATTTAGGATGTATACCTCCGGATCTAACTTAAATGGTCATATCTTGGGAAAATGAAAATATTTTCGAGTGAAACAAAAAGAGTTTCTAGCTGAAAGAAGTGCTCCAGATGCAATGGAATAATCCTCTTGGCCTATAAATGTACGAAAATGGCAGAAACCAAAGATGTGGCAACACAACTTTAAGATCTCGCTCTACAATGGGAGTAGGTATTCAAATGCGCTCTAATATCATGTTTGACAACACATGTTTTTCAACAGTGGACCAACACCTTCAATAACCACTCACACAACTAGATTAAAGATCAACACACCGATGTTTTTATGTGGTAAAACCCTTATGGGGAAACATCCATGGCCCACCCAACATGGCCACTTGGAGCAATTTATTAATGCAAAAGAGCAATACAACAAAGAGATTTAAAAGAGAGTTTCTCACAATCGATCATCGACAAATGACCCTCCATGCTCTTTAAATAGAGATAATTGAACAATTGGGTGTTAAACCATGGATCAATGTAGTCGTTAATGTCGAGAAGAATAGGATTCATCAGATCACTCTATGTTGGGAACATATCAGGACCATCGGATTACCTAGCTACAAATGCATACTAAAGAAACACATTTTTACCTAATAACACATTAAACCAAGTTGATCTTAATTAACTCCTAAGTGTTGAAATATCCTAACAACAATAGTAACAAACATCCTTCTCCTCTAACTTCTCACCCCAATTAGTTTTGCTATATTTGTTCATTCTAACAAACAAGGATATGGCTAGAACAACCTCCAACACCTTTATACTTTCTCTTCTTTTTATTTTTCTTATTTGTGAAGTGTTTCTTCCAAAAGTGTAGAATGAATTTATCAAGTATTAGTTCTCCAACTTGATTGCTTAATATGATAACCTAATTTCACTTTAAATCTCCGATCAATATTATGCACCTTTTCTGAATTCTTCTAAAACAGATACAAATGAGTGAGCATGGGATTAAATGAGCAAAGTTGATGAGATTCATGAAAAATGGTGCCATAACAAGCAAAGTTAGAGAAGGAACTACTTGATCATTAGTAGGATGGAACATGCTCCTTTTCATTATAATGGATTTACAAAAGATGCTAATAATATAATGTTACTTCAGTTAGGTTCATTAAATTAGCGGTGGATATAGGAAGATGGAAGAATAGTGTACAATTGGAGTAAAGTAGAAGATGAGGCACACACTACACTATCATTAGATAAGATAAGTATCCACAATTTGTTGAGCCTGCCTACTTGTTAATAAACATATATTGGAACATGGAGATGTGTCTAAATAATTTAACTTTACATAAATCATATATTGTGTAAAGCTTGCAATCAAAACTCAAAATGGCTTTGTAAAATGATCATTGTTTTGTGTGGTCATTCATTCATTTACGACCACACACAAATTTTTAGGTTCAAAAAACTTATCCGCGTACAAATTCATGAAAATTTTCCAGCAGAACTCACACATCTTATTTATTTGTGGCAATGTTGCAAATATCATTTCGGGGAATATATTGTCGAGGGTATAGAAATAAACTAATCAGGGGAAAATATCCACAAGAATAAACTTATACTCGAAGAATTTTCAAAATATAGAACAAAACAACAACCTAAGAAGTAAAAAATATTGGGAGAAATCGAAGATATTTGCAACATCGATATGTACTCTTTATTTCTAAATTATATGTCGCATGATCAAAGATGGAGAAATGAGGTTCAAAGTTCTTTCACTGAATACAACACATTACAGGTAAGAATTTATTCACCAATAGGAAAATATGGACAAAGAAATGAAAGATCTGAATCATAAATCTAAGAAGAAGATGAAACTTAATAAAAGTAAGATTAACCCAATAACCATATATACAGAACAACACATTAAAATACGTCGGTCCAAGGAAAGTTTGCAGTTTGCATTACTTAGCAGTGGAAACATGAAGATGGAAGAATATAGGACTGTGTAATGTGAAACAAAGGAAAATTAGAAGATGAGCCATAGATGATGCTCTACTGTCCAAGATGATATAATAAGGTCCAAGCACTTAATAAAGAAAAAATATGTTAAGTCTGTAATGCAAATAGACTTTTGAAATGTCCTAAAATATGTCTACATAGTAAAGGCTTTTTAGAGATATTTTTGTATTTTTAATGACTATATATATTGCAAATAAACCTAAAACAAAGTTTTGTAAAATTGGAATATTTTTTGGATACGTCACGGTCTTCATTTCATTTCATTGTTTAATATTTTTTTGACCTCATGGCTCATGTGTATGAAATCTTTCATGGAGATCAAGAGTGAAAAACTAAAAACACTGAAGAGAAATAACTAAAAGAATAATCACAGCTCAAACTTGCAGTCGTGAAATAGAATATCATAAACTAATATTTTCCATTTAAACTGAAGAGACTAAATTCAAACAAACCAAAGAAAATCAAACAGTCCACCTGAATCATGATAACTAACTACTCTGAATGAAATGACATAATTTTGTAAAACGACACTTTTATCTTGTTTAGCATTGACGAATTGTTAATGACTCTGTGCTACTAGTTCTTCACTAATATGGTATTGGATGAAAAATCAACTCTCAGATGACTTGAGGCACAAATCCATATTTGAGAACAAAACCCACAAGGAGAACCCATCTGGTTCTTCCATAGCCAACATTGAGTTCATAATCTAATTCATGCTTACAAACATGCATAAGATAGTAATTTTAATTTAAGGTCAATATGGTGTCACCATTAAATGCCCCAAACCATGTGCATCCATCCTTCACTGCTTCCATGCATCCTTGTGTGACATTGTCAGAGAGTATGATGTCATCATCTATAATACACATTCATACCATACATGGGATTCTCATTGCGAAATGTTTGCAAACTGAGTCACCAAAGGGTTAAACTCAATGTTACCAATACCATGAATGTGTATATTATTTATCAAAGTCTAATTCAACCAAGACTTTATTCATGTTGTCTAGATATTCTTTGCATCCTCATTTTTGTTGGTGATAATATTTACTTGGGTCACAACTCACAAGTGATGTTTTCAAAAATTGTACAAGAGGCTATAAACAAGATGCAATATCAAAGAGGTGAAACCACATGTAGAGTAGAGAAAAAATTGAAGGGAAAAAATCCACTATAAAAGATCAAATTGTATTAGTGTCACACATTGCAATGGTAAAAGAACTCATTATATAGGGATTAGGCGTAACCCTCGGTTATGAGGACCATTAGCTACTAACCATCTCATAAATGAGATCCACTAATGAACTCAACATTGAAGATCGTGAACCCACTAACAACATCATAAATGAGGAGCACTAAGTGATGAAGTTAGGTACAATGGCATGCATGTCTACATTAAATGTCCAGTAAGTCAAGATTAAATTTAGACTAAGTATTTGACGAAGGAAATATTACCCCAACATCTTCCCTTAATATGCACTTAGGAAACAAGTGATACAAACCAAATAATTAGACTCCCCCACAAAATGATCGATTTGACAACAACAATTCAATCGTGACAAGGTTCAAAACAAGGCACAAATATTCATCAAAAGGTTATCAAGAACATTCTTAAAAAGATGACATCAAAGATTATAGTCTTGAAGTTGAAAGGATCTATCACAAAAGCACAATATGGGAAAACAATAATAACAATCTCATAAGTGATCAATGAAAAANCACAAATGAAAAAAAAAAAAAACCGCTAACAACTATCAACATAAATGCTCCCAACAAGACAAAAAAAACAACACATGTACCAAGATGGTGTCATGTCATAAAGACGCAAAGGGAACAACACATGCTACCATAATAACTATCAAGTGATGTATGCATTATCAAGTGGGAAAATTGTGTAAGGGCCCCATAGAAACAACTCATAATTCTCTCTAGCAAGGTACTTAGAACAAATCTCTAAGTATCAAAGTGTCTGAAAGGAGTCACAAACCCCATAATGCAACTAGCCATTGCAAAGCTTATCAAACCAACTCCATAATACAACTGAAAAAAGTAAAATTGGAGTTCATATGGTTGCAACTTATAAGGAGCTCTAAAAATACAACTAGATTGGCCATATTACTTAAAAAGTTTGTAAAAATAGAAACTAATAGCACAACTGAAAAGTACATGAAAATAATGTAGTTTCAGAAACAACAACACTAAAAAAGGTGCTCGAATCATAAAGTTATGGCCATTACAACTTCAAGAAATGAGGATGAATGAGTGATTTTTGAGGAACTATGAAAATGAAAGTAAAAGACAATCGGATCTTTAGAAACATATTACATCGATGCATGGAGCATGAAAAAATACACCATGGAAAAAACCGCATTGAATACAAACATCATATGGAAAAGTTAAGATCATTTAAAATAGCCTTCAAAAATCCAAAAGCTCAAGGAAAGTGGGTCCTGGAATGCTAACATGGAAAATGATTGGGAAAAAATGTTGACATGGAAATCCACATGGAAAGCTTATGAAAAAATATACATGTGCATTGAGTTGATGTGCCAACTGTGCCAACATAGGATTGGCCCACATCGTGCCACATGAAAGGGTCTTTGTTCAAGGTAAAAGAGGGGGGTCTCCTTAAATTGAAAGTGAGGTGGGCGACCCAAGGCACATGGCTCTACCAAGTAACAACAAAAAATGGAGGGTTGCACCCACTAAAAACAATTCTAAGGAGGGGGTGAATCCATCAAAAAGGGGATTCCATGCACCAATAAATGGCTCTAACATCCAATGGGATCCCATGGCCAAGGAACCCACCAAAAAACATTGCTCGTCTACCCAAAATGTAGAAGGATGCAACCAAAAACACAAGACCATCAATCGAAAAACATAAACACTTCCCTAAAAAACCATTGCATGCTAGAAAGGGTGGCACCCAAGGCCACACACAAAGTCAAACAAAAATCAAATGGGGCCAAAGAGCCTAAAACCTCTAAACTCATCAAATCTTTTGTGCACAAGGGGTTATCCAAAAAAAAAACACGTTGAAAGACCCAAAACAAATCATAAAATTATGGCCATTACAACTTCAAGAAATGAGGATGAATGATGGATTTTTGAGAATCTATGAAAACGATAGTACAAGCTTTAGAAACATATTACATCGATGCATGGAGCACGAAAAAAGACACTATGGAAAAAACCACATTTGAATTTTCACTTTCCATGTGTGAAAATTCTATCCATTGATTTTTTCTAAAGGGATTTCCATTCTCAAAGAATAAAGTGAGTAATATTTAAACTAAAATTTCTTGTGTTCTGTAAATAAACTTCTGGTTATGTTGCTTATGCATGTCTATTAGAAAATAAAACAAAATTCAAGACCAAAGAAATACCTATGTCACTGTTGAAAATTGGATGTCAGGTGTCTTTGTTCATAGAAATTGATCGATGCTAAAAACTAGATGTTGGATGTGTCCACTCAAAGTAACTGATCTTTGTTTCTATGTCTTCTCTCAGGCAAACCGATTACTATCTTCTTCTCTTCTTTGTATCCTTTTTTCTTTGTTGATGACAAATAGTACAAAGAGCACATGATAGGGTAGAGAGTTAATATGATTGGTTTCTTTCCTCTAGTAGTTGTGAATGATGATTGGAAATATCTACAACTCCACTATGGCAGCTCTACTGTGACATTTAAGCTATGAATGATGATTGGCCATTTATGTGACTCTACCATGACATTTTATGGTGTCTCTCCTGATGTGGAAACACTTATTTGAAAGAATTTCCTCTTGATATGGTCGTAATTCAAATGGAAACACTTATTTGAAACCCTTTCCTCTCGATACGATCGTAATTCAAATGATGGATCCATTCCTTCAATATGGTGTGGCGATTCAATTTATTCAATGATTTAGTGGATTTTAGTGGAGGTTGGTGCACTCTCCTTACCTTTTATTCTTTTGAAAGTAGTTGTTCTTTTTAACTTTCGATGATCACTTTCCTCTTGCTTGTCTGTAAATAAACAAAAACTTGATACATTTATTTTTTAATTTTCTTTATTTCTAACATTTAATAATACATAGATTTGAAAGCAGTTGTACTTTGAATCTTTCTGTTACAAATATTAGTATAACTTTGATACTATGTTGTGAAATTTAACTAGTATTATATGAAATGTAAAAAAAGTATATGAAACACATATTTTTATTAATGATGGATTTATTTAATAAATATTTTTATTTTATTAAAAAAATATATGAAACAAATATTTAATTTTTATTAAAAATATTATATGAAACTAATATTTTAATAGAGATGGAGTTATTCAACATATAGATATAAATTCTCTTTTATTACGCTCCTAAAGAGTTGAATAATTCAATTATTTTTCTTTCCCCCGAGGTGTAAGGCAGTCAGTGATGAAGTGTACTGTTAACACACTCCATTATGTAAAGTCACCGATTCAAAACCTCAGATTAACTTGTGTGCCGCTTAAGGGGCATCGTGAGCACACCTAGAGGCTATAATGGTAGAGGTCGGAATTGACCCCGTGTCACGGGAGTACGAGCCCAACTAGTTGTTGATTTTGTCAGTAAAAAAAAAATTATTATTGTTTTTCTTAATTGCATCTATTAGAACTAATACTTATTTTAATAACTCTTTTATATTAGTCACTTATAAAGCACCACTTTATTATATTTTCATCATATTTAAGTTGTATTGAAGCATTATACCCTAACAAATATCACATGTATGAACTAGAGAAGTGCCTAGTTATTCAATAAGATGTGTAGTTCGGACATAAATTTTCTTTGGATAAGTCTTCTCACTCCACACTCACTTTTAAGGCATCTCCTACAGTATTCTTATTATTGTTCTAGACAAGCCATCATAATCATAAGTTAAGTCAAAATCTACTCATGTTACACATGTTGATCTGGTATTTTTTTGTAGGCTAACTCACCTAGTTTGTGTTTGTGTCTGCATTTGTGTTCGTGTTCATGTTTGAATTCCCCATTATTTTAAACAAATAAAATTAGGCAAATATTGCAAGAACTTTCTGAAACCATGTTAAAACAACATATATTGTTCAAAAACATGTCAAAAAAGAGAAAATGTCTGTGTGTTTGTGTTTAAGTTTAACAAAAGAGAAACAAATCTTAATATTTTTTTAAAAATGCTTTTTATTAAAAAAAACTATTTGGTCATTAAATTTGTCATTGAATTCAAAATTCTCTAATCTCATAAGTGCTCCATGAAAAAAGAAAAAGAAAACCCACACTATGAATATGGTTGATTATGTTGACTATGAAGAAGAATTGTCGCAAATTTAAAAATAATTGCATTCACCACTTTTGCACCAAACAACTTGTTTCGATCCTCCCATATTTATTTAAAAGACTTATCTATATCAACGTGATGTACTTTTTAATGTGAAAGAGAAACACCAATGCTTGAATTGGCTTTGTCATCTCTGCCTTGCAACAATCAATTTATAAGCCATGTAGGTTCTGGTTCAATGACTTTAACTATTCCCCCACAAAGTTTTACTCATTAATTGCATTTGAATTTTCACTTTCCATGTGTGAAAATTATATCCATTATTTTTTTGTAAAGGGATTTCCATTCTCATAGATTAAAGTGAGTAATATTTAAACTAAAATTTCTTGTGTTTTGTAAATAAACTTCTAGTTATGTTGCTTATGCCTATCTATTAGAAAATCAAACAAAATTCAAGACCAAAGAAATACCTATGTCACTGTTGAAAAATGGGTGTCGGGTGTCTTTGTTTAGAGAAATCGATCAATGCTAAAAACTAGATGATGTGTATGTCCACTAGGATTAATTGATCTTTTTTTCTATTTTTGCTCTCAGTGAAACCAATAGCTATCTTCTTCTCTTATTTTTATCCTTTCTTCTTTGTTGATGGTAACCAATACAGAGAGCACGGGCTAGGCTAGAGAGTTAATATGACATACTTTTTTCCTCTAGCAGTTGTGAATCATGATTGGTGACCTCTACGACTCTACTATCATGACTTTGCTATGATATTTAAGTTGTGAATGATGATTGGCCACTTATGCAACTCTACCATGACATTTTATGGTGTCTCTTCTGATGTGGTGACGCTTCTTTGAAACCCTTTCCTCTCGATATAATAGTAATTTGAATGGTGACACTTCTTTGAAACCCTTTCCTCTTGATATGGTCGTAATTTGAATGGTGGATCCTTTCCTTAGATCAGGTGTGGTGATTCGATCTATTCAATCAGGGATTCGGGGGGATTTAATCAAATGTGACCGTTTGAGGTTGGTGTCTCCTTACCCTTTAACTTTCGATGATCACTTTCCTCTTTCCTGTCTGTAAGTAAACAAAAACTTGATACGTTCAATTTTTAATTTTCTTTATTTCTATTATTTAATAATACACATTTGAAAGCAGTTATACTCTAAACCTTTCTGTGAAAAATATCAATATAACTTTGATACTATGTTGTGAAATTGAACTAGTATTATATGAGAGATACAAATATTATATGAAACAAATATTTTATTAAACATGGAGCTATTTAACAAATATTTTATTTTTTTATTAAAAAAATATATGAAACAAATAATTTATTTTTTTATTAAAAATATTATATGAAACAAATATTTTATTAGAGACAAAGTTATTCAACATATCAATATCAATTCTCTTTTATTAAGCTCCCAAAGAGTTGTATAATTTATTTGTCTTGCCCCTGGAGTGTATTGTTAAGCCACTCTATTATGTGAAGTCACTAGCTCAAAACTCTGGATTAACTTGTGTGTCACGTAAGGGGCATTGTGAGCAAACCTGAAGGTTATAGTGGTAGGGGTTGGAATCAACCTCGTGTCACACAAGTATGAGCCCGACTAGTTATCGATTTCGTTAGTCACAAAAAAAATCATTATTATTCTTAATTGCATATATTAAACTTAATACTTATTTTAATTACTCATTTATATTATTCACTTTTAAAGCATCACTTTCTTATATTTTCATCATATTTAAGTTGGATTGAAGCATTATACCCTAACAAATATCACATGTATAAACTAGAGAAGTTCCTAGTTATTCAATAGGATGCGTAGTTTGAATAGAAAATTTATTTGGACAAGTCTTATCACTCCACACTCACTTTTAAGGAATCTCCTACGATGTTCTTATTATTGTTCTAGACAACCCATCATAATCATAAGTTAAGTCAAAATCTACTCATGTTATACATGTTGATTTGGTATTTTTGTTGTAGGATAAGTCACCTAGCTTGTGTTTGTATCTACATGTGTGTTTGTGTTCATGTTTGAATTCAACAAGAATGAAATTCGAGGAAAAAACAGATTGTCGATTAAAAAAAATGATAAAATTCCCCATTAAGTTAAACAAATAGAATTAAGAAAATATTGCAAGAACTTTCTGAAAACATGTTAAAAAACCATATATTTTTCAAAAACATGTCAAAAGAGAGAAAATGTGTGTGTGTTTAAATTTAACAAAAGAGAAACAAATATTAATATTTAAAAAAATGGTTTTTATTAAAAAAATTGTTTGGTCATTAAATTTGTCATTGAATTCAAAATTCACCAATCTCATAAGGGATCCATGAAAAAGAAAACTAAAGCACACACTATGAAGATGATTGATTATGTTGACACTGAAGATTAACTACCACGAATTTAAAAATTATTGCATTCACCACTTTTGCACCAAACAACTTGTTTAAATCCTCCCATATTTCTTTAAAAGACTTGTCTAGATCAACTTGATGTAATTTTGAATGTGAAAGAGAAACACCAATGATTGAGTTGGCTTTGTCATCTATGCCTTGCAACAATAAATTTATTAGGTCGTGTAGGTTCTGCGGTTCAATGAATTTAATTATTCCCCCACAAATGTTTACTCATTAATTGCATTTGAATTTTCACTTTCCACATGTGAAAATTCTATCCATTGTTTTTTTCTAAAGGGATTTCCATTCTTAGAGAAAAAAGTGAGTTATTTTCATAAATATTCAGATAAACCACAATATTTTCATGTGTTTGTCAATGTTTCGGATCCATATCATGATCCATCTTCAGGACACAAATCCTGAGTAATTTTAGGGTTTTCATATAGTCGACTCTTAGGTTACACAACTGAGTCTTAGGTTTTCTCCCCTCTTTAGGGTTTTTAGACAGTCAACTCTTAGGTTTTCTTCCCTCTTTAGTATTTATTGTTTTTCATCTCATATTTTTACTCAAGCTTTATTTCTTGGAAATGGTTCTGAAACTTCGACAAATGAATGCAAATAATGTGGTTTCTCCAAAAATTTCTAAACATAACTCTCACAACAAAAATATTTTTAATCAAAGTGAGTAATATTTAAACTAAAATTTATTGTGTTCTGTAAATAAATTTATGGTTGTTTTTCTTATGCCTTTCCATTAGAAAATCAAACAAAATTCAGGACCAAAGAAATACCTATGTCACCGTTGAAAGATGGATATCGGGTGTCTCTATTCAGAGAAATTGATCAATGATGAAAAATGGATATTGGGTGTGTCCACTCAGAGTAATTAATATTTGTTTCTATCTTTGCTCTCGAGAAACCGATTGCTAAGATCTTCTTCTCTTCTTTGTATCATTTTCTTTTTTTGATGACAACTAGTACAAAGAGCACGGGATAGGGTAGAGAGTTAATATGACAAATTTATTTCCTCTCACAGTTGTGAAATATGATTAGCGACTTGTGTGACTATACTATGGTCGTTATGTTATGACATTTAAGTTGTGAATGATGATTGGCCACTTATGTGACTCTACCATGACATTTTAGGTGGCTCTTTTAATGTGGACACACTTCTTTGAAATGATTTCCTCTCGATATTGTCATAATTCAAATAATGATGCTTCTTTGAAACCCTTTCCTCTTGATATAGTCGTAATTCGAATGGAGGCTCCCTTCCTTTGATCCAGTGTGGTGATTCAATGTATTCAATCGAGGTTTCGAGGGGTTTTAATCAAACTTGATCAAATATGATCGTTGGAGGTTGGTGTCTCCTTACCTTTTAACCTTCGATGATCACTTTCCTCTTGCATGTCTGTAAATAAACAAAAACTTGATACATTCAATTTTTAATTTTCTTTATTTCTAACATTTAATAATACATAGATTTGAAAGAAATTGTACTCTGAATATTTGTGGAAAATATTAGTATAACTTTGATACTATGTTGTGAAATTGAACAAATATGATATGAAAGATAAAAAAATAAAATATGAAATCGAAAAAATTATATGAAAAAAATATTTTATTAAATATGGACTTATTTAACAAATATATATATTTTTTATTAAAAAACATTATACAAAACAAATATTTTATTTTTTTACTAAAAACATTATATGAAACACATATGTTATTAGAGATAGAGTTATTCAACATATCAATATCAATTATTTTATTAAGCTCCTAAAGAGTTACATAATTTAATTATTTTTCTTAATTGCATCTATTAAACTTAATACATATTTTAATTACTCTTTTATATTAGTCACTTATAACACTTCGCTTTATTATATTTCCATCATATTTAAGTTGTATTGAAGCATTATGCCCTAACAAATATCACATGTATGAACTAGAGAAGTTCCTAGTTATTCAATAGGATGTGTAGTTCGAATAGAACTTTTTTTTGCATAAGTCTTCTCACTCCACACTCACTTTTAAGGAATCTCCTACAATATTCTTATTATTGTTCTAGACAATCCATCATAATCATAAGTTGAGTCAAAATATACTCATGTTACACATGTTGATATGGGATTTTTGTTGTAGGATAGGTCACCTAGTTCATGTTTGTGTTTGCATTTGTGTTCATGTTCATGTTTGAATTCAACAAGAATGAAATTCAAGGAAAAAAATATTTTTGAATAAAAAAAAGATTTTCGAATAAAAAAATGATAAAATTCCCCATTAAGTTAAACAAATAGAATTAAGCAAATATTGTAAGAAATTTTTGTTAAAACAACATATATTGTTCAAAAACATGTCAAAAAAGAGAAAATGTTTGTGTTTGTGTTTAAATTTAACAAAAGAGAAACCAATCTTAATATTCTTTTTAAAAATGTGTTTTTATTAAAAAACTATTTGGTCATTAAATTTGTCATTGAATTCAAAATTCACCAATCTCATAAGTGCTCCATGAAAAAAAATCAAGCATGCACTATGAATATGGTTGAATATGTTGATGCTAAAGAAGAACAATGAGAAAGGCACAAAATGGCAAAAAACACTAACAACGATCAACATAAATTCTCCAAGCAAGCCAAAAACAAATAACACATGTGCCAAGATGGTGTCATGTCATAAATGAGCAAAGGGAACAATATGGGCTTCCATAATAACTATCAAGTGATGAATGCATTATCAAATGATGTTGAAGAATTTTTTTAAAGTGGACACATTGTGTGAGGGCCCCGCATAAACAACTCACAATTCTCTATAGAAAGGTACTTAGAACAAATATCTATGTATCAAAGTGTCTAAAAGGAGTCACAAACCCCATAATGCAACTAGCCATTTCAAAGCTTATCATACCAACTCCATGATACAAACGAGATAAGTTAAATTGGATTTTGTATGGTTACAACTTACAAGAATCTCTAAAAGTACAACTAGATTGTCCATAGTACTTTAGAGTTTGTAAAAATAGAAACAATAGCACAATTGAAAAGTACATGAAAAATAATGCAGTTTCAGAAACAACAACACTAAAAAAGGTGCCTGAATCATAAAGTTATGGCCATTACAACTTCAAGAAATGAGGATGAATAAGGGATTTTTGAGAAACTAGGAAAATGATCATACAAGACAATGGAATATTTAGAAACATACTATATCTATGCATGGAGCATGAAAACAGACACTATAAAAAAAATTGCATTTGAATTTTCACTTTCCATGTGTGAAAATTCTATCCATTGATTTTTTCTAAAGGGATTTCCATTTGGTATAACATCATTTGACACCACCTATGCTCATGACGACTCATTGGCCTCAGTTACATCCATTTCCCTACTTGCAAGATAAAAATTCCCCTTTTCCTCCCTAAAAACATCTTAAAAGAAACTCACATACATACACACCTTGCTAGTCAACGAGCCACATACATGTTTAATTGGCTCAAAAAAATAACAAATCTTGATATTTCGGGAGGATTTGGTGAGATCCTTACGTTCTCGACCTCCTATATCCCATTCATAACTACTCCAACTATCAAAAGGGAGTATAAAAGAGAGCCTTGGGATGAGGGAAAGAGACATCAAATAGATACAACCTTATGCTGATAGTTTCCTTGTATCCCTACAAGCCCTTGTTTCCATTTACTTTTGAGATTGTCATTCCCCCCTTGAAAACCCTTGTTTTCAAGATTTGTGTTTCCCCTTATCTCATCAGGAAGAAACCCATTGCTTCCTTGGACCCGCTGGAACACAAAACTTTGTAGGTAGTGCTTTTCAACTCAGGCCTTGGGTGGAGGAAGTTGGAGCCTATATCTGGGATCGTGTCGCAACGGTTACATTTTGTAACCAAATCATTTGCTATTATTAATAAAAGAACTATCATTCTCATCCATTTATCTTTGTTAATTTATGTTTTTAATGAGATTATTTGTATCTTGTTTTGAATCTAACATAGAAAGTGAATTGATTATATTTAGTTAGTTAGCAGATAACTACCTATTTGGAGTTGCATACTTCTTTGTTTGCAGTATTTTCATAATATCATTGTGAAGGAGTTTTGGAGCGAAAGACCTCAAGTGGGATCGACTTCAGACACTAGGTTCCAGGTATCTTCTCTTTCCTTTCTTCTGAAAGTTAGTTGTTGCAAGTAGTCACTTTTAATTAATTTCCTAATTATAGTTTAAGAGAAGTCTTTTAGGGCACTACTATGTTGTGGCCCATGACCCAAATCCATAGGAATTAGACTTTTGTAACCCCATTAGCATATAATAAAGTGAGTAATATTTAAACTAAAAATCTTTTGTTCTGGAAATAAACTTCTGGTTATGTTGCTTATGCCTATCTATTAGAAAATCAAACGAAATTCAAAACCAAATAAATACCTATGCAACTGTTGAAAACTGGATGTTGGGTGTCTATGTTTAGAGAAATTTATCCATGTTGAAAGTTGGATGTTGGGTGTGTCCACTCAGAGTAACTGATCTTTGTTTATATCTCTTCTTTCAGGGAAACTGATAGCTAAGGGAAACTGATAGCTATCTTCTTGTCTTCGTCGTATCATTTTTTCTTTGTTGATGATAGCTATTATAGAGAGAACAATCTAGGGTACAGAGTTAATATGATGTATTTATTTCCTCTAACAACTGTGAATGATGATTGGTGACTTCTACAACTCTACTATGGTGACTTTTCTATGACATTTAAGTTGTGAATGATGATTGGAAACTTATGCGACTCTACCATGGCATTTTATGGTGGATATTCTAATGTGGCGGTGCTTCTTTGAAACCCTTTCCTCTCGATGCAATCGTAATTCGAATGGTAGTGCTTCCTTAAAACCCTTTCCTCTTGATACTTTTGTAATTCGAATGGCGACTCCCTTTTTTCAATCTATTGTGGTGATTCCATCTATTAAATGAGGGATTCACGAGGTTTTAATCAAATTTGATCAAATGTGATCACTGTAGGTTGGTGTCCCCTTACCTTTCAACCTTCGATGATCACTTTCATCTTTCATGGCTATAAATAAACAAAAACTTGATACGATCAATTTTTAATTTTCTTTATTTCTTATATTTAATGATACATAGATTTGAAAGAAGTTGTACTTTGAAGATATTTCTATGACAAAGATCAGTGTATCTTCGATACTATGTTGTGAAATTGAACTAGTATTATATGAAAGATAAAAAATATATAAGAAATTAAAAAATTATATGAAAAATGTATTTTATTAAAGATGGATTTATTTAAAAATTATTTTATTTTTTATTAAAAACATATAAGAAACAAATATTTTATTAAAGATGGAGCTATTTAAAAAGTATTTTATTTTTTATTAAAAATATTATATGAAACAAATATTTTATTATAGATGGAGTTATTCAACATATCAATATCAATTCTCTTTTATTAAGCTCCTAAAGAGTTGCATAATATAATTATTTTTTTTAATTGCATCTATTAAACTTGATACTTTTTTTTTAATGAGAACAATTATGAAATATATTAGGAAGACAACAGAAAACTATTGGTACAATTAAAATCAACCTTCATTAGAACAAGCTTAGCGTTAACTTCGAACGTTAGCCCCTGAATAAATTTCTTAAGGCAATATGTTGTATCCCTCGTTTCCATCTAAAGATAGGACACATTTTCTTAGCAATACTGCCTTGTTTGCCTCTTTATCTGCTTCACTGTTTAATTCCCGAAGTATGTGGAATAATTGGATTGACTGAAAGTTGGCCAGAAGGAGTTTGATTTTCTTCAGGATTTTCTTGAGTTGCATATGACTGGGAATAATCTTAGAAGAAAGAGCCTGAATAATGATACGGGAATCCCTGAAGACATTTAGATCTGTAATTTTCTTGGCTAGGGCTTGAGAGAGTCCTTTCCAGAGGGATAACGCTTCAGCTATGTTATTGGTGTCCTCGCCAGTTCCCAAAGAATACGAGAGCACCTTTATTTCCTCGAGATCTATAAGCACCCCTCCCCCGCCTGTCGCGTCGGGGTTTCCTTTAGAAGTTTCGTCAATGAAGAGGCTATGTCTCTGAAGTGAGTTTCTCCACTTTGTGAAGGATGAAGAGTCCAATCTGATCTCCCATTTTTTTGTGGGAGGCACTGAGACTATTGCCACTTTCAGTGGATTTGGGAGAATGCTAGACATCCATTCTTCTTCGAAAGAGGTTAAATTACCTTTGTTTGCTAGAAGATGAATAGAGGAAAGGAAGTCCCCCATCAAATCTTTGACTTTTGCAATCACTTGGTCTGTGTTGGTTTTTTTCCCTTTGAATATTCGAGCACTGTGCTTTAACCAGAGTTTCCATAGAATAATTTTGGAAAGGGATACCCAACAGTGTTTTAAACGCTCTTTCTTGTTAAGGGAGAAGGGACATGTTGCCTACCAACAGATGAGGATTGAGGTTAAATCCATTGGGAGGATTACATGATTCGTCCAGGGGGCTAGCGCTCGACTCCAAACCTCTCGAGAAAATGGGCAGTTCAACAGCAAATGGGTCATCGATTCTTCCTCTGAAATGAAAAAGGGGCAGTGCGTGGGGCCTTCCCATCCTTTTATTTTGAGGTTGTCTCCTGTAAGGATGGCGTTATGAGCCAAAATCCAGGTGAACATATCAATTTCTGGAAGACATTTCACCCTCCATATTTCTTTCCACAGAGCTGGATTAGGAGGAGCATCCAGAATCACACTAACTTGATTATATCCTTCAGAGGTAGTGTACAGGTCAGACATAGATCCCCATCCCCTGAGATCCTCATGATTTGTTGCAATTGGGGATTTCCCATGTAGAAAATCTTATAGCATAGTTTCTTCGTTTTGCAGATGACTTGGGCATCTCGGTAAATTCCAATATTTCCAGATTTTGGTTTCATTAGATTTCCAGTTTGAAATGTCCCACAACGTGGATAACTTCTGGGTATGGAGAAAGTCTTTGAGATTAGATGTATCTAGAAGGGAGTTTAATGGTGGCTCTCCTAGAATCGAGTCCTCCCATATAAAGACATTTTTCTTGTTGCCCGGGATCCAAGTTAGGAGAGGTTTGAAGAATCCAGAGGCTTTTTGACAGACTGTGAAAATAGGGGAGCCTTTTGAGACTTTAGGGATTGTGTCGAGACATCTCCTCCTAGCTTCAGTGAAGTATTTCTTCCATAATGCGTGTTTTCTCCAGGTTAGCTTTCCAGTTACCAGATTCCAGAGGATTTTGGCTTCTAGTGCCAAATTTTGGGATCTCAAATCTCTTATCTGAAGGCCTCCTTCTGAGTAAGGCTTTATTTCTTTCCCCCAACTGACTAGTGGCAATTTATTGTCACACTGTTTGCCTCCTTTCCACATAAATGTTCTCAGAATTGCTTCAAGTTTGGTTATAATTCCATTTGGAGCTAACAACATGGAGCTTTGATATATCAGAATGTTGTTAAGGACCGATTTGATGAGAACAAGCTTCCCTACCAGATTTAGCCAGGTAGCCCCCTAGGCTTGGATTCTGGATTTAATATTGTCAAGTAAGGGAGACCAGTGAGAGAAATTAGGATTGGATTTGAAAATGGGAACTCTTAAATATATGAATGAATCTCACTTTGTTTCCCCTTCCATCTCCATAATACAAGCTATTTCCACCATTTCCCTTGGTTTGCAGTTCCATCCAAATATTTCACTCTTCCTGTAGTTTATCTGGCTCCTAGAAGCTTCCTTATAGAGATCTAGTTGTTGTTTAAATTTACGGGCTATGATGGTACTTGCCCCTCCCAAAAGAAGCATATCATAAAAAAATTGAGCATGATTGATATATTTTACCCCTCTTTCTATTTTTATGCCCATTAATTCATGTTGAATGCAACATTGTTCTAGTTGGAAGCTAAGCGCTAAAGATTGAATGGCATAAAGCAGAGGAGACAACAAGAAACCTTGTCTAATCCCCCTAGAAGCATGAAAATTTTTTGTTGCTCGACCATTGACTAATGGGGAAATCCATGGAGACCCGATACAAGCCTTAATCCAATGAATGAAAGCAATGTTGAAGCCAAACTTCTTCATTACCTGAAATAAAAAATCATGCCTTACTCTGTCAAAAGCATTTGCAATATCTAATTTCACAACCATACCTTTTTTGCGTCGATGCATGCTTGAATGAATCGCTTCTTGAACCAGAATTATGTTGTCAGTGATATGCCTTCCTTTGATGAAGCCACCTTGGTTCTTTGGGATGATTGCTGGCAAAATATATTTGAGACGATTGGTGATCACTTTTGTGATAATTTTGTAACCAATGTTACACAAGGAGATTGGGTGAAATATGTCAAAGGATAAGGCTCCTTTTTCTTTGGGTATTAAGGCTAAGAACACAGAGTTGGTGCTCCCACCAATCTTGTGGCAATTTTGTGACTTTATTATCAGCTTATGCAGGTCATGTTTTATGATTGGCCAGCAGACTTGGAGGAATCAAGTTGTAAATCCGTCAGGACCAGGGGATTTATCGGAGTCCATGTTGTCCAAAGCCAATTTAATTTCTTTTAATGTGACCGATTCTATAAGTTGTTGATTGGATCTTAGGCGGACGATCGAAGGAATCAGGTTGAGAACTTGCTGGTGGATTCCGCTGGAAGATTCCTCAGTATAAATACCTTTAAAATGGAGATGGGCAGCTTGCTTGATACCTTCAAAATCATTTACAATCTGATTCTGGCTATGGATTTCCTTTACGGAATTGAATTGTTTTATGGCTTATGCTTGCTTATGAAAAAAAATTGTGTTCTTATCCTCAGCTTTGAGCCAAAGGCTACAGGATTTTTGTCACCAATAATATTATTCCTCTTTGCAGGCTGCATGGAACTTTCTATGGTGGGATGTTTCTTTCTCCAGGGTGTTTGGGTTTGGATTTCCTTCTTCGATAGAAATTTGATAAATTTATAGTTGTTGTTGGACTTTCACTCTTTGGGCTGCAGGGGATTTTAAGGATTTTGCCCAAAATTTGAGAGGTCGCTTCATTCTTCAGAGTTTTTCTTCCCACACAAAAAAGGGAGAACCTGTGACAGGAATCTGCCATACTTGATTGACCAAATCATGGAAATCCTCATGTTGGATCGAGGAGGGGCTGAAGCGAAAATGGATTGGACCCAGAGAAGAGTCTTTGGTAAATTCTAGGAATATTGGCTTATGATTGGAGGCGTTGAAGGGAAGGATTTTAGAGATCGCGTTGAGGTCTAAAAGGAGGAAGGAACTCTGGACCAAGAATCTATCTAGCCTTGTTGCTATGTGCCTCGAGCCAATTCTTTTATTAGACCAAGTGTATTTTCCTCTGGGGGGCTTTATATCTTCCACATCCCAATCAAGAATGATGTCTTCAAACCATTCTCGACAGGGGTCTCTTACGATGGAACCCCCTTTTTTTTCTCCAAGGGATAAAGTAACATTGAGATCTCCGGCAATAATAATGTTCTCCAATTGATGCCTGCTAAGAAACTCTTTCAAAATATTCCAACAGTTTTTTTTTTTTTTCAGAGGGAAGAACGGGAACATAAATATTAAATAAACAAATGTGGGTACCTGAATCCTTATGAAGTAGCTTGGTGAGGATCCAATGGGTACAATGCTCAGTATTCAATAGATCAAAAGTGGAGGAGTTCCATAGGGATCCAATTCCTCCGAAGGCTCCTCTAGGACTGACCGCTATGCCTTCTCCTTTGTTCCAAAAGGTTGCGCTATATTGGAGAAAATTTGATTCCTCCAGTTTAGTCTCCTGGACAAGTAGAATATTTGGGTTTGAGATTCAGAGTAAGTCTTTCATTACTTATTTTTTGTTTTGTCTTCCTAACCCCCTACAATTCTAGGAGACTATCTTCATTACTTGATTTTTAGATTGGAAGGCGTCCTATGAGAGGGTTGCCCTTGATTCCTTGTGCCTCTGGAATTTATCATTATTTCCAGGGTTTGTTGAGATCCTTCGAGTTTATCTTTGTATGTATCCCTTTCTATTCTTTATTTTTCTGTTTTCCTTCCTTTGGTGGTTGGTTTTGGATAGTTCTGAGATAGCCCAGTGTCTGCTTCACCCTCAGCTTCTTTTGATGTCTCTTCCTCTATCCCTGAAAGTTGGGTTTCCAGGATTTCTCCTGGTTCTAACTGAGGAGGTGATTCCTTGTTAGCTTGGCTTATCGTTTCTGGATTGTTTTGTTTTTTTGCTTTATTTTCATTTGTAGGTAATTCATTCTCTTTTAATCCAATCATCGCAAAGCTATTTCCCATATCATTTTGACCTCTTTGGTTTTTCATTTCCTTTTTGGAATTAGGGTTGGGGTTTGCCTTGGATATTTTCGCTTGCTTCCATCCTTCTCCTGGATATTACTCTTACTGTAATACTTGGGTTTTTGAGCAATGCTTTTGGAAATTCCCATATTCATGGCAGCTTTGGCACTTAAATGGTAGTTGCTCATAGTCTAGTTTTTTATAATGTTGCCAATCCCCGACAGTTAACTTGATTGCTTCAGGTAGTCCAGCTTCCAGATCGACTTCTACACATATCCAAGCACAATAATACTGCCATTTTGGATCATCTTTATCAATAAATGTTCCAATCTTGTTACCTATGGTTTGCAGGGAGGAGGCATTCCAACAATGGATCGGCAGGTTGGGTAGGTGAACCCAAACCAGAACTTCCTTTGGAACATCCACTACAGGATCGAAGTCAGGGGTCCAGCAGTTTAAGTAGATCCCTTGTGGTCCCATGAAGTAAGGCCCACTCCTAAAGATCAAGTCCCGATCCTCTTTGGAGATGAATTCAAACAAGAAGAAACCTCTTTCGACTGCATAGCAGGTGACGCTATTTGAGATCAGTGGTCCCCAATTTTTTTGAATCCATTTTTCAACTGTTCAGGGAGAGGGCCAAAGCCCTATGAATTTTCTTACTAAAGCCCAGTCTGCCAAAGAGACGACCACACTCATGGGTTGATCCAGAGGTAAAGCGATAACTAGAACCTCTTCTATATTTCTTATGAATTTTGGGATAGCTTCTCCTACTTTCTTCTTCCCTCGAGCAATTACTAATCTTCTAA
Organism: Picea engelmannii; assembly: GCA_009831015.1. NCBI lineage: Eukaryota > Viridiplantae > Streptophyta > Pinopsida > Pinales > Pinaceae > Picea > Picea engelmannii. The sequence goes on from ML803039.1 coordinate 114,889, forward strand.
AAGTTGCTTCATCAGTGAAGGGTGGAGGGGGAGGCGGCGACTCACTGCCTCCAACAAAGCTCATCGAAAAATAGAGCTAGGCTTCGATACCAACAGTATTGGGGGCTAGATCAAGGGAGGATTGAGGATCCCCTTGGGCACCAAATCAGATCTCAAGAAGACCACCTGATCCTGAGGCTTAGTGATGCCAGAGTTCCCGAATCACAACATGTGAGCTGGATCAGGAAGCTCACCTCATATCTGGAGAGAATCCCCTTGGGTGCCAGGCCTCGGCCCTCAGGAACTGGTCTACGCCTGAACGATGCACTCCACCAATCGCTCGCACCACCAATCGTTGTTACTAGAAAAAGCACCTATTAAACTTGATACTTACTTTAATCACTCTTTTATATTAGCCACTTATAAAGCATCACTTTATTGTATTTTCATAATATTTAAGTTGTATTGAAGCATTATACCCTAACAAATATCACATGTATGAACTAGAGAAGTGCCTAGTTATCCAATAGGATGTGTGGTTCGAAAAGAACGTTCCTTTGGATAAGTATTCTCACTCCACACTCGCTTTTAAGGAATCTCCTACAGTATTCTTATTATTGTTCTAGACAAGCCATCGTAATCATAAGTTGAGTCAAAATCTACTCATGTTACAAATGTTGATCTAGGATTTTTGTTGTTCGCTAAGTCACCTAGTTCATTTTTGTGTTTGAATTTGTTCTCGTGTTCATGTTTGAATTCAACAAGAATGAAATTCGAGGAAAAAAAAGATTGTTGATTCCAAAAAAAAAAAAATGATAAAATTCCCCATTAAGTTAAACAAATAGAATTAAGAAAATATTGCAAGAACTTTATGAAAACATGTTAAAACAACATATAATGTTCAAAAACTTGTCAAAAAGGAGAAAATGTGTGTTTTTGTTCAAGTTTAACAAAAGAGAAACAAATCTTAATATTTTTTTTCAAATGGTTTTTATTTAAAAAACTAATTGGTCATTAAATTTGTCATCGAATTCAAACTTCACCAATATCATAAGTTCTTCATGAATAAAAAAGAAAACACGCACTATAAAGATGGTTGAATATGTTGACGCTAAAGAAGAATTGTCACAAATTTAAAAATAATTACAATTGCCACTTTTGCACCAAACAACTTGTTTAAATCCTTTTCTTCAAAAGGCAAGGCTTGTCTAAATCAACATAATGTAATTTTGAATGTGAAAGAGAAACACTAACGATTGACTTGGATTTGACATCTTTACTTTGAAAAAATCAATTTATTTAGTCATGTAGGTTATGGTTCAATAACTTTAATTGTTTTCCCACCAAGTTTTACTCATTAATTGCATTTGAATTTTCACTTTCCATGTGTGAAAAGTATATACATTGATTTTTTTCTAAAGGGATTTCCATTCTCAAAGAATAAAGTGATTACTATTTAAACTAAAATTTCCCGTCTTTTGTAAATACGCATCTGGTCATGTTGCTTATGCATGTCTATTAGAAAATAAAACAAAATTCAAGACAAAAGGAATGAGGACGCTTCTTTGAAACCCTTTCCTCTCGATATCATCATAATTTGAATGGCGTCTCCCTTCCTTCAATCCAGTGTGGCAATTCGATATATTCAATCAAGGATTCAGGGGAGTTTAATCAAATTTCGACGATCACTTTCATATTGCTTATCTGTAAATAAACAAAAACTAGATACACTCAATTTTTAATTTTCTTTATTTCTAGCATTCAATATTACATAGATTTGAAAGCAATTGTACTCTTAATCTTTTTCTGACAAAGATCAATATAGATTTGATACTATGTTGTGAAATATAACTAGTATTATGTGAAAGATTAAAAAAATTATATGAAACAAATATTTTATTAAAAATGGAGTTATTTAACAAATATTTTATTTTTTATTAAAAAAAATAATATGAAACAATATTTTTTATTATTAAAAATATTATATGAAACAAATATTTTATTAGATATGGAGTTATGCAACATATTGATATCAATTATCTTTTATTAAGTTTCTAAAAAGCTCCATAATTTAATTATTTTCTTAATTGCATTTATTAAAATTAATACTTTTTTTAATTACTTTTTTTATATTAGTTATTTATAAAGCATCAATTTATTATATTTTCATCATATTTAAGTTGTATTGAAGAATTATACTCGGACAAATATCACATGTATGAAATAGAGAAGTGCCTAGTTATTCAATAGGATGTGTAGTTCGAAAAAAATAACTACTTCCCGAGGAGACTCTACATTCGGCTCTAGGGTTTCTTCGCTTGTGTGTGCGCCTTAATGGCTCCCTCTGAGGGAGGGGATCCACCCCAGGGATCCTCGTCCCCATATCTATAGGCCTTCTAGGCCCTCATCTCGTCTTACATCAAAGCTCCCAATCCCCCGCCCTCTCGATTCATCAAAAAGGCAACCGAGATCCCCAAGGTTTTTGTATTCGCCCCTTCAGCGAGACCCTTGGCACTTATACTCGCAGAAAGAGGATTAATAGGTCAATTCACAGGACTGTCGACATCCCCAAAATCCATGCACATCTGGCTAGAAGCAAACTGGTGCAAACTGATCAAGGGACAATTATCGGTAGCCTTCTGTGGTAAGGGATTATTTGCCTTTCTGTTCGAAAAAAAAAATATAGAGATATGATTTTCCGAAGCGGTCACTATTTCATGGGGGCTAGAGGAATGTACCTTAACAAATGGACTCCAGAATTTAGTCCAAAGAATGATATCCCCTCAGGAGTCCTAGTATGGGTGAGGCTACCCTTCCTTCCCCTACACTGCTGGAACAATGAAACCATTAAAAGTATAGGAAACACCCTCGACAAATACATCGATCAGGCTGAACCATGGGAAGGCCTTCAGGCCCGTGCCAGACTATGTGTTGAAGTGGATCTGGAAAAAAGGCCTCCCTGAAGCAATACAACTGAACTTGGACAGTTGGACCTACATTCAACAGGCTTACTATGAACAAATCCCCTTCAAATGCAAAACTTGTCACAAATATGGAAATTTTGCCAAATCTTGTCCCCGGGCCAAAGACATGCAGGACCCACATCCAAAACAAGACCAATGGAAACAACCAAAGAGGAAAAAAACAAATAGGAAAACCCAACCAATCCCGACTCAAAATCAAAGGGAAAAACCTCCTGATCCAAAAGAAAAAAGACTTGGATCCCCACAAAAAGGAGAATCAAGCCACAATCGATATGCAGAGCTCCACCTAAACGAAAATCTCAAAGAAGTCAGGGAATCCCAGGAAGAAATCATTGGAAAGGGACAAGAAGAGGAAGGGGAAGGAAATGACAAAGACCCCGAAAAGGAAAAATGAGTTCTAGAACTAAGTGGAGAATCCTCAAAATCTCTCCACACCCAAGCTATGGAAAAACCAGAATTGTCAAAAGAAGCGAGACAAGACTCCTCACAAAGTGAATCCGGCCTAGAATTAACTCAAACGATAAACAACATGAAACATGGAAGGAAATATCATAGAAATAAAAGAGAATCGACAGCAGATAGAGAAAAGGAACTAGGAATACAAAAAACAATTGAGGAAACTCTAAAGAAAGATGTAAAATCTGGGAAGAACAAGGGAACCCAACATAAGGGAATAGATTCATAGCCCTCAAGAGGGGGGGCACCAAAACATCCTGATAAATGATGAAAACCGTCTCTTGGAATTGTAGGGGCTTAGGAAGTAAACTCAAGAAAGAAGAAGTAAAAAAATTGATACCAGCAGAAAAACCTTCAATCCTCATGATCTAAGAGACGAAAATGAGGGAGCAGGAAACCCTCAAAGACCTGCAAAAAAATTGGAGCAAATGCAATGGTTGTGCAATAATCTCCAGAGGGGCCTCTAGCAGAATTGGAATATTTTGGAAGACAAAAGATTTCGACTTACAAGCTCAAATGAAAACCCAATTCTGGCTTATGGTAAATCTTCTCAATAAAGTTTCAGGTATGCATTTCTCCATCATCAATGTTTATATGCCAAACAATTATAATGAAAAAAATGAATGCTGGCAATCCTTGCTAGATCTTTCCAAGAAGAATCCCCCCCAGAACCTCATTATTGTAGGAGACTTCAACACAACCAAAGCGACTAAGGAAAAAAGAGGAGGCTTGGTGGTAAGGGACCAATTTCGAGAAATATTGGATGACCTTATCTCAGACCTGGATCTCTTTGATGTTCCCTTGAACAAGGGAATATACACTTGGAATAATAGAAGAGCAGGGCCCAGGCACATAGCCACAAGATTGGATAGATTTTTGATTAACAACTCTCTTTTGTCCCTCCTTGACAATCCATGTTCAACGAATCTTCCCTAGGCGGGCTCGGATCACCTCCCCAAAAGACTGACCTTCGAAGATCAATAGAATTAGGGTCCTATCCCCTTCAAACTCAACCCCCTCTGGTTGGACCACCATGAGCTCATTCAATCCATATCCAAGTTATGGAATCAGTGGATCACGGGAACTCCAAATTACATGTGGGAGAAGAAGCATAAACTGGTGAAGGATTTCTTAAAGAATTGGGTCAAAAATTCTGTGCAAAGCAAAGCAAAAGATAAAATGTCTCAGCTGGAGCTCCTCCAAGAAGAAATGGAAACTATAGAGATTCAACAAAAAGTCCTCAACCAAGAGCAAAAACTTCACAAAGAGTACCTGCAAGCTCTGGCTGAAGAGGAAAACGCTTGGCGCCTTAAATCCAGGAGTCTCTGGCTGAAAGCAGGGAACCAAAATACTTCCTTCTTCCACAACCAAGCTAAAGTTAGGAACTGGTCAAATCAAATTTCAAAACTCAAAACACCTGAGGGGGGAATCCTTAAGGATATCTCCCAAATCAATCATCACGCCTCCTCTCACTTTCAAAGTTTGTACACCACCTCCGGCAGGGACAAGGCTCATCGCTCTGAAGATTTTCTCCAACATATCCCTAGAAAGATTATTGAGGCTGACAACACCCACCTTGACAGACCCATTGAGGAAGCTGAAATCCTTAGAGATTTGAACCAATTCCAAGATGACAAAGCTCAAGGCCCTGATGGCTTCACCCTACACTTCTATAAAAAATGTTGGCACATCATCAAGAAAGATTTCATAAGAATGGTGTGTTTCGCACACAAGGCTAAAAAGTTGGGAGGAGCAACTAATTCCTCTTTCCTGGCTCTCCTCCCAAAAGATCTTGGACCCTCCACCCTTAATCGCTTCAGACCCATTTCCCTATGTAACATTTCCTATAAAATATTGTCCAAAATAATTTCAAACATACTCAATCCCCTCCTCAGCTCGCTAATACTTCCAAACCAAGGAGGTTTTGTTGTGGGTCGCGAGATTTGGGACAACTTCATTATTGTCCAAGAGGAAATCCATGTCAGTAGCTACCGAGGGGACTCAGGAATGGCTATAAAACTAGACATGGCCAACACCTTTGACAGAGTGGAACATAACTTCCTTTTCAAGGTCTTGAGAAAATTCGGCTTCAACCAAAGCATCATGTATTGGATCTTCTCTTGTATCACCTCCCCTTGGATAGAGCCCTTAATAAACAATAGACTAGGTCCTTTCTTCAAGGCATCCAGGAGTTTAAGGAAAGGCTTCCCCCTCTCCCCCCTTCTCTATGTGATCATGGCAGAATCACTAAACATAAATCTTGAATGGGAAAGCACAAATGGAAATATTCCTAGAATGAAAATTGCTCAAGGAATAAAAAGGCTGAACCACTCCCAATTTGCAAATGACACAATTCTCCTGAGCGGAGCTTCCAATATACTAGCCAAAAGAATCCTCCAATTCCTGGATGACTTCCTTCTAGTCTCGGGAGGACTTCTAAACAAAGACAAATTCCAAATTTATACCTGGAATGTCTCAGAAATTATCAGAGCGGGAATAGCTCAAATCATGGGGTTCGCCATTACCCAAGACTGGAAATCCTTCAAGTACTTGGGCCTGCCTCTTTGCATTAAAGCGCTCCCTGGTGAGTTTTGGCAACATTTCATCCAAAAGATTAAGGAAAAGATGGAAAAATTGGGCTTAACGTGGCTCAATCCAGCAGGAAGGGTGGTGTTGATAAAATCCGTCCTATCGACCCTCCCCCTATATCAATTCTATACACTTCTAGCCCCAAAGGGAATACTAAAAGAAATGGCCCAACTCCTACGTAAATTTCTGTGAAAAGGGGGAAAATCCAACCACAAAAAATTCCATTTGGTAAATTGGGAAACAATCACTCTGCCCAAAAAAAGTGGTGGTATGGGAATCAGGGACCCCGAAATCACCAATTCCACAATGGGTGCTAAACTCCTTTGGAGGATAGTGTCAAGAGGGAATGATTGGTGGAAACAAGCTCTCATAAAAAAAGTACAGAATGGGTAAAATAAAAAGGAGTATGGACAATCCACAAACCCTTCAAACAGGTTCTCAAATCTGAAAATTAATAAAGGGCATTGTCCCCTTTTTCAAAGAACACCTTTCGTGGATCCTGGGCAATGGGAACAAAATCAAAATCTAGCAGGACCAAATATTTGGGGTGAATTTCAATCCTCGTGAAGGAAATCTCACGGAGCTAAAATGTTGGATGTTAGGCACAAGAAAGTGCACCCTGTATGACATCTCAGCCTGGAATGACAATGGTAGATGGAGAGACTGGAACTTGGGGGATGTTCCGCAACAACTAAAAGCATAGGCTCAACACCTGATCATGCTCCTGAAAGGGGCATCCCCCATTCTTAAAACCCTGCTAGACAACAGGGGTTGGGGGGACAAAGGTTACTCAGTTTAAAATGGCTATAACAATATCCTCGACACCACGAGAGACCATCAAACCTCAACAAAATGGAATAATGTATGGAATTGGGACTCCCTTCCCAAAATCAACTTTTTCACCTGGACCCTAGTGCACGATAAAATATTAACAGGGGAAAACCTCATTAAAATAGGCTTTTATGGTCCCTTTAACTACCCTCTTTGCCAAAATAGCCAAGAGAACATTAGCCATTTATTTTGGGAGTGTCCTTTTGCGAGAATTATTTGGATCTTAGCCTTTGGGGATCTTGCCAGAAATATAAGACGGCCCTCGTCTCCCCATCCCAACCTGGGAAATTGGGACAAGTACTATCGAGGATCCTTCAAGAACAAGCCAGTTCTGAAGCGTATTTGGCAGGCGATGCCAAAGTTTATCTGTTGGCAGATTTGGATAATGAGAAACAAAAAACAATTTCAAGGGACAACTTCCCTTCCCCAATCAACAGCTGCAAAATCAAAGTTGATGCTCTCAGACTTCATAAACTCAAAGCCTCTAAAAATAGAGGACCTAACCAAATGGACCGCCTGGGAAAAAGACTGGATGACAAGCTTCAATCTCAGGACCTCTAAGCACATCAACGCAACAAACAGATCATGCTGATAGCTTCACAATATTCTCAACATTGACCAATGGATCCAAAAGAAAAAGGTCCATAGCCTT
>ML803039.1:122435-155641 GCA_009831015.1 Picea engelmannii
GGGGGGGGGGTACTTTTTGATCCCGGAGGGAAAAAAGCCTTAAGTTACCATTGAAATATGGGGACATAAACTAACAACAAAGTCGAGGCCTATGCCTTACTAAAAGGAGCACAACTCGCCCAAACTAACGAAATCCAAGAGCTGGTAGTCCTAGGGGACTCCAAAACCATAATAAGAATGATGATACAGGGAACAAACCCTAGAAACCCAAGACTAAATAAAATCATGGACAAAATCAGACTAGTCTTCCGAGATATCAAAATCACCTTCTACCACATTCTAAGGGAAAACAACAACGAAGAAAACAATATGGCCAATGCAACAATAGGGGCAAAACCAGGCGCCCTAAGTATAGATGGGGTTTCAACCCTAGCGCCCCTATACTAATGATCATCTTGGATAGGAAGATGGTCGGCGCAAGAGGGTGCCACATTTTGGGCCCAAACAAAACTTCTAGGCACATGTGTAGCAAGGATGGTCGCTACACCCACAACATGAAGGATGGGGGCTTATTCACGCATTTAAGAAGGGGCCCTCCGAGGGCATGGAAAAGAAGCTCTAATAGTATAAGGTGGATGCTTGCAGTCGTCCACATGGAGCAAGAAATTTTCAGGCCCACCAGGTGGCATACAACACGCTCGGATCTCTCTGCCCGAGACAACGAAGTGGCTAACGACCCTAACGTCATCTTCATGGAAGGTGTGAAGTCCCTGGTTCGCGTAGGAAATCATGATTCTTCCCCTCAAATGTGTGTGATCATGGTAAGGGACCCCCTTTTCCCATAGCGCAACAACCCCCTCAACGTCAATGTCTCCTCCATTCTCCCTTCCATGGCGTTGGATGGAACAGTTTGCAGAATTCCTCCCATGAACTCGCAGGTAAGTACTCCTTTCCCTTTCTCTGAAACCTTGATGTTGTCCTTGCCCAAGTTTTGTCTCTTGTGGGCTCTCCCTTCCGCATGTTTTCCTTCCCTGGTATAGATGTTATTTACCCTAGCCTTCTCGCCACCCCCGCATTATGTCAGGATTCTCTCAAGAGCGCCTTGGAACTTCCATTCCCCTAGCACTGTGCCCTGCTCCCTGACCCTCAAGACTCCCTTTCCCCCCTCCCTCAGAGCCTGGTTTGGTCTTGTGCTTCCGCACGACCTCCTGAATTCCTCTCCTAGCAAGTCGCTCTACCTCCTTGTTAGCCATCCTTCCTTGTAATTCTTCCTTTCATGTTGACAACCCTGCTTCCCCTCTCCCAGCCCGAGAAGCCTTCCTTTCTCTATGCAGAATTATCAAGAGACGGCCAGGTCTGGTCACTCCTCAGGAAATAACGAAATGCAGCAAGAAAAGATAGCTCAGGAGGACTCAAAAAGTTGGCCAGATGATGACTGGGAAGTACACTGTGGCGAGTGCAGTAGTCTAAGAGTTCAAATGGGCACAATGAGCGCCAATCGTGCATTTGAGTTGGAGACCTTAACCCAGCACCAATTTCTGATAGGCAAGCTCCAAGATGAAAGCGACGCCCAGCGCAGCCAAATCGAAACCAACCGCGTGAAGATCGAGATGATGCAGCAAAGATTGGATCAGCTTGATGGCTCACAAGCTCCCCCAAGCATCCCGCGAGACCAACATGGCTACTCAAGGAACGTCCATTCGAACTCGATCAATCAATTTCCCGACCTGAACGAACCTCTTCCAGATTCCGGGTCGAAAATGCATCAAACAAAATTGGAAAAGGACAATTATGCTTAAGTCTTTGTATGTATTGTCGAATAGTATATATCAGTGGCTCTTTTTGCCGAATCTACGCAGACAATTCAGCTTACAGAAATCTTGAAAATAATGGAGGATGCTTTTTATTCTATGAAGATCCCCACCTTTGTAATCACCTCTCCTTAAGAGGGAAATAAAGAAGGTATGCGAGGACCTTTTTTTTTGTAACACCAGTGGATTCATCCACACCGTTAATATAATTTTCTCCAGTTTTTGTTAAAATTAAAATAGGATGTGTAGTTCGAATAGAGATTTTCTTTGGATAAGTCTTCTCACTCCACACTCACTTTTAAGGCATATCCTACAATATTCTTATTATTGTTCTATACAAGCCATCATAATCATAAGTTGAGTCAAAATCTACTCATATTACATATATTGATCTGGGATTTTTATTATACATTAAGTCACCTAGTTCGTTTTTGTGTCTACATTTGTGTTCATGTTCATATTTGAATTCAACAAGAATGAAATTCGAGGAAAACAAATATTTTTGATTAAAAAAATGATAAAATTCCCCATTAAGTTAAACTAATAGAATTAAATTGTTCAAGAACTTTATGAGAACATGTTAAAACAACATATATTGTTCAAAAACATGTCAAAAAGGAGAAAATGTGTGCGTTTGTGTGTATTTTTAACAAAAGAGAAACAAATCTTAATATTTTTTTTAAAAATGGTTTTTATTAAAAAAATTATTTGGTCATTAAATTTGTCATTGAATTCAAAATTCATCAAACTCATAAATGCTCCATGAAAAAAAGAATCAAACACGCAATATGAATATGGTTGAATATGTTGGTGTTGAAGAAGAACTATCACAAAGGCACAAAATGGAAAAAAACACTAACAACGACCAACATAAATGCTCCAAGATATCCAAAAACAAATAACACATGTACCAATATAGTGTCATGTCATAACAACACAAACTGAACAACACAGGCTACCATAATAACTATCAAGTGAGGAATGCATTATCAAATGATGATGAAGAAAAAGTTTAAAGTGGATAAACTCTGTGAGGGCCCCGCAGAAACAACTCACAATTCTCTCTAGCAAGGTACTTAGAACAAATATCTAAGTATCAAAGTGTCTGAAAGGAGTCACAAACCCCATAATACAACTAGTCGTTGTAAAACTCATCATACCAAATCCATAATACAACCGAAAAAAGTAAAATTCAAGTTCGTATGGTTACAATGTATGTCAGGAGCTCTAAAAATACAAGTAGATTGGCCATAATACTCAAAATTTTGTAAAAATAGAAACCAATAACACAACTGAAAAGTACATGAAAAATAATGCAGTTTCATAAACAACAACACTAAAAAGGGTGCTTGAATCATAAGGGTATGGCCATTACAACTTCAATAAATAAGGATGAATGAGGGATATTTGAGAAACTATGAAAATGACAGTTTAAGACAATGGAATCTTTAAAAACATATTACATGGATGCATGGAGCACGAAAAAAGACACTATAGAAAAACTGCATTTGAATTTTTACTTTCCATGTGTGAAAATTCTCTCCATTGATTTTTTCGAAAGGGATTTTCCATTCTCAGAGATAAAGTGAGTAATATTTAAACTAAATTTTTTTTTTTTTTTTCTAGAAATAAACTTCTTGTTATGTTGCTTAATCCTGTCTACTAGAAAATCAAACAAAATTCAAGACCAAAGAAATACCTATGTCACTGTTGAAAACTAGATATCGGGTGTCTATGTTTAGATAAATTGATCAATGTTGAAAATTAGATGTTGAGTTGTCCACTCAGAGTATCTGATCTTTGTTTCTATCTCTTCTTTCGGGGAAATCGATAGTTATCTTCTTCTCTTCTTTGTATTTTTTTTTCTTTTCTAATGACAACTATTACAGAGAGCACGAGCTAGGGTATAGAGTTAATATGATGGATTTCATTTCTCTAGAATTTGTGAATGATGATTGGAAAATTTTGCGACTCTACTATGGTGGCTCTGCTATGACATTTCAACTATGAATGATGATTGGCCACTTATGCGACACTACCGTGACATTTTATGGTGACTCTTATGATATGGAGATGCTTCTTTGAAACCATTTGCTCTCGATATAGTCGTAATTTGAATGGTGACACTTCTTTAAAACCATTTCCTCTCGATACAGTCGTAACTCGAATGGAAGCTCCCTTCTTTCGATCCGATGTGTGGATTCGATCTATTCAATCAGGGATTCGTGGGGTTTTAATCAAATGTGATCACTAGAGGTTAGTGTCCCCATACCTTTCAACCTTTGAAGATCACTTTCCTCTTTCCTGACTGTAAATAAATAAAAACTCTATACGTTCAATGTTTAATTTTATTTATTTCTAACATTTAAAAATACATAGATTTGAAAGAAGTTGTATTTCAAATCTATAGCTTTGATATTATGTTGTGAAATTAAACTAGTATGATATGAAAGATAAAAAAAAAAACAAATATGAAATTTAAAAAATTATATTAAACAAATATTTTATTAAAGATGGAGTTATTTAAAAAAAAAAAAAAATATTAAAATTTTTATATGAAACAAATATTTTATTTTTTTTATTAAAATCATTATATAAAACAAATATTTTATTAGGGATGGAGTTATTCAACATATCAATATCAATTCTCTTTTATTAAGCTCCTAAAGAGTTATATAATTTAATTATTTTTCTTAATTGCAACTAATAAACTTAATACTTATTTTATTACTCTTTTATATTAGTCACCTATAAATCATCACTTTATTATATTTCCATCATATTTACGTTGTATTGAAGCATTATACCCTAACAAATATCACATTATTATATTTTCATCATATTTACGTTGTATTGAAGCACTATACCCTAACAAATATCACATGTATGAACTAGAGAAGTGCCTAGTTATTCAATAGGACGTGTAGTTCGAATGGAACTTTCTTTTGTATAAGTCTTCTCACTCCACACTCACTTTTAAGGCATCTCCTACAGTATTCTTATTAATATTCTAGAAAAGCCATCATAATCACAAGTTGAGTCAAAATCTACTCATGTTACAAATGTTGATCTGAGATTTTTTTGTAGGCTAAGTCACCTAGTTCGTGTGTGTGTTTGCATTTTTGTTTGTGTTCATGTTTGAATTCAAAAAGAATGAAATTTGAGGAAAACAAATTATTGTTGGTTCGAAAAAAAATGATAAAATTTTGTATTAAGTTAAAGAAATAGAATTAAACAAATATTGCAAGAACTTTATGAAAACATGTTAAAACAACATATATTTTTCAAAAACATGTCAAAAAGGAGAAAATGTGTGTGTTTGTGTTTGTGTTTGTGTTTGTGTTTAAGTTTAACAAAAGAGAAACGAATATTAATTTTTTATTAAAATGGTTTTTATTAAAAAACTATTTGGTTATTAAATTTTTCAAAATTCACCAATCTCATAAGTGCTCCATGAAAAAAATAAAACACGCACTATGAAGTGGTTGAATAAGTTGATGTTGAAGAAGAACTGTAACAAATTTAAAAATAATTACATTTTCCACTTTTGCACCAAACAAATTGTTTAAATCCTCCCATATTTCTTTAAAAGACTTGTCTAGATCAACATGATGTAATTTTGAATGTGAAAGAGAAACACCAATGATTGACTTGGATTTGTCATATCTTCCTTGCAACAATCAATTTATTATTCCATGTAGTTTCTGGTTCAATGACTTTAATTATTCCCCAACAAATTTTTACTCGTTAATTGCATTTGAATTTTCACTTTCCATGTGTAAAATTCTATCCATTGATTTTTTCTAAAGGGATTTCCATTCTCAGAGAATAAAGTGAGTAATATTTAAACTAAATTTTCTTGAGTTCTATAAATAAACTTATGGTTATGTTTCGTATGCATGTTTATTAGAAATAAAACAAAACTCAAGACCACAGAAACACCTATGTCACTACTGAAAATTAGATGTTGGGTATCTATGTTCAGAGAAATTAATCAATGTTGAAAACTGGATGTTGGGTGTGTCCACTCGAAGTAACTAATCTTTGTTTCTATCTCTACTCTTGGGGAAACCGATTGCTATCTTCGTCTCTTCTTTGTATCATTTTTTCTTTGGTGATGACAACTAGTACAGAGAGCACAGGCTAGGGTAGACAGTTAATATGATGGATTTCTTTCCCATAGCAGTTGTGAATGATGATTAGTGACTTTCACGACTATACTATGGCGGCTCTGCTATGGAATTTAAGTTGTGAATGATGATTGACCACTAATGCGACTCTACCATGACGTTTTATGGTGGCTCTTATGATGTGGTGGCACTTCTTTGAAACCCTTTCCACTCAATATGGTTGTAATTCGAATGGAGAAACTTCTTTGAAAACCCTTCCTCTTGATATAGTCATAATTTGAATGGTGTCTCCCTTCCTTCGTTCTAGTATGGTGATTTGATCTATTCAAATTAATGAGATTTCTATGGTTGGGATTTTTGGTTTTGATCGAAATAGCCACAGTTTTGTCAATAGATTGTCGACGTTTCAGATCCAAATCATAATCCATCTTCAGGACATTGAGCCTGGGTTAAAAAGATGGGAAGAGCTGGTATAAATACTGGAAGTGTGGGGAAAAAACTTAGGTATCGGCTAAGTTTTTTGTAGAATTATTGGATAAATTATTTGTTTAATATTTTTATTTGATCTATTCAATCAAGGATTCAAGGGGGTTTAATCAAATTTGATCAAATGTGATCACTGGGGGTAGATGTCCCCTTACCTTTTAACCTTCAAAAATCACTTTCCTCTTGCTTTTCTGTAAAAAAAAAATCTTTGAATCTTTCTATTACAAAGATCTGTATAGCTTTGATACTATGTTGTGAAATTAAACTAGTATTATATGAAACATAAAAATATATATATGAAATTAAAAAATGTATATGAAACAAATATTTTATTAAAGATGGAGTTATTTAACAAATATTTTATTTTTTATTAAAAAAATTGTATGATTTTTTTTTATTTTTTATTTTTTTATTTTATTAAACATATTATATGAAACAAACATTTGATTAGATGTGGAGTTATTCAACATATAAATATCAATTCTCTTTTATTAAGCTCCTACAGAGTTTTTTATTTTTTTTCTTAATTGCATCTATTAAACTTAATACTTATTTTAATTACTCTTTTATATTAGTCACTTATAAAGCATCACTTTATTATATTTTCATCATATTTAAGTTGTGTTGAGGCATTATACTCGAACAAATATCACATGTATGAACTAGAGAAGTGCCTAGTTATTCAACATGATGTGTAGTTCGGATAGAACTTTTCTTTGGATAAGTATTCTCACTCCACACTCACTTTTAAGGCATCTCCTACGGTATTCTTGTTATTGTTCTAGACAAGCCATCATAATCATAATTTGAGTCAAAATCTACTAATGTACAAATGTTGATCTGGGATTTTTGTTGTAGACTAAGTCACCTAGATCATGTTTGTGTCTGCATTTGTGTTTGTTTTCATGTTTGAATTCAACAAGAATGAAATTCAAGGAAAAAAAATAGATTGTCTATTAAAAAAAATGATAAAATTCCCCATTAAGTTAAACAAATAGAATTAAGAAAATATTGCAAGAAATTTCCAAAAACATGTTAAAGCAACATATATTGTTCACTGTAACATCCCGCTCTTGCGCACACCTGATTGGACGTATTCTATGAGGACACTTGCGTGCAAGTGAGCTGGTTCATTATATGATTGACTGTTTCGATTATGGTTCATGATGTTGTTTTGGATTTGATGATATGTTATTTTATGATATTTATATTGACATGTGCTATTGACTAGTTTTTCCCGAGTGTGCAGGACTCTGGATCGATTAAGGGTGTTGATGGCATCAATGGAACTTCTTGGACTCTGGATCGAGTCAAGGAGTGGATTGTTATGGTTTGAGTGTTTTTGATATTTCATAGGAGACATATGACTAGAATATTATGATGTTGATTTTGATCGTTGATATGTTTCGTTGATGGACGCAAGCTGACGATAGTTTGTCAACCAGACTCACGTTTGGATTAAAGGGGTCACGCGCGACAACCAGAGACATTGAAGGAGAGATGTGGGAGTAGCCCTGCCACAGCCTACTAGCACTCTCGTCGTGGCTCGAACTGTAGGTTAACGGTTACCTAGTTCGAGAGATCCACGATATCGTGAGGGAAGACTGTGACAGTCGCTCACAATGATTCTAAGGGGTGCGCAATAAGGCATGTTTCTTATTCCTTAGAGGCCCTTAGTCTCCCACAAGGTCACCTGACGGAATATTGACTCCAGGGGTTTGACGTCTACCAAAATTAGTTAAAAGGCGAGTGACACCCTTGGAGCATGTAGTCCGTCTTGAAGGGCATGTCACGTCAATAAAACGTGAATGCAGGAGAGTGGCATGCTTGGAGCATGTAGTGTGTCTTGAAGGTACGTCGCGATTTTAACACTGGTAAGTTATTGAACTTAGTACCTAGAAAACTATGTCTCCTTAGGACTTAGTCAGCCTTAAAATGAATGTTGTGTGAGTAAAGATTAATAATCATAAATTCCCTTAAAATCTTTTGCCGAGCCTAGTGAATTTAAAAGCCTAGGTCTAAGTAGGGCATGTGAACAAAAAAAAACAAAACTAAAAGGGCATTTAACCAAGGGGGAACAAAGAAATTTGAAACATAAATAATTAAATTAAAATTTTAATGAAGGATTAAGATATTTAAAAGTTTAATTGATGGCTAAGTACAAAATTTCTAATTCATAACTTAGACCAAAAAGGGGAAACTTAAAGAAAAAGGGGAATGTGGAACACAGTAGGGAATTTAGTCTTTGGAACTTTCTAATTGTGAACTCAACTAAGTTTTAAGAAAGGCGTTAGTCATTTAGGAAATGTAAGGGAATAAAAGGGATATCGAGGAGCAATTTTAGGAACACTTTTAGGTGGGTGAGGGAAATTGTCAAGTTAAATTATTTAATTAAATAAATTTATGGTGCAACTAAGGGATCAAGTGACAAGTGTATGGAGGAGAATTTTCCTAATTTAATTTTTAATAAAAAGAATTTAATGAGGGTTTGGCAACTAATCACTAAGAAAACTCTATAAAAAGGATGGCGGAGGAGGAGAAGAGATAACGTCTGATATGCTTAATGTTATGCTGTCGGATTTTATTCTTGATTGATTTTTCTTGTGGGAGTTGGGACACCCATCTCAGATAACGAGTGGTAGCTCGACCTTGCGATGTGATATGGGAGCTAGTTTTCTTTAGTTGTGAGTGTGGCCCTTTGTGGCTCAGGGGGTTCAGGGGGAAGAAGAGTACCCCTAACATTGGTTGGAAGGTACCAATGAGGTCTCAACGGTTGCAAAGCAGGAGCTGAATGGAGCAAGAGTGCGGGACAACAACAACGGAACCTTCGCCTTCGCTTAAGGTACACATGTCTAAATTTCAAATTTTAATTAGTTGATTTGTATGTGGATTTACATCTAGATGGTATGAGCTATTGGGTTTTGGATATGTAAGTGAATTTTGGGTTCCTCGCTCTATGGTTTTTGTTGTTATTGTATGGTATTTTGATTCTCCCAAGAGAGGCTTCATCCATCTATAAGTTGTTGTCTGTATTGTCTGAAGAATTGTCCATATTAGTTTGTTTGCATGTAAATTCTAACTACAGTAGCGCAGCAAGAACTGTCCTTTAGTTTTAATTATCGGTATTTCAATTTCGGTAGCGCAACAACCCATATCCATTCTAGTTTTATTTACTTGTATCTTTACTTACCTGTAGCGCATCGATCTTCTCAGAATAGATCTTAATTACTTGTTTTTTTTTTTAATTCCTGTAGCGCAGATGGAATTGTTCTCACTAGTTGTAATTGCATGTATTTTATATTCTTGTAGAGAAACAAACACCATTTTAGTTCTAACTTCATGTATTTATTTCCGTGGAGCAGCAGCCAATGTCCCTCTAATTTCTTGTAGTGCAGTAAAAAGAAAAACTTCCTTGACTCTGCCATCCTTAGGGTGTTAGCCTACACCTTTTTTTTCGTCCAACTCGTCAACCTTTGTGTTTGACGGGTTTTTGCCAACGTTGTTAACTCGTGGCTCGGTGATTGCCTTCTCTGCCCTTCCACCTGTAACGCGTTGGGGAGTGACCCAACGCTCTACCTGTACCTGACATAAAATTTTATTTGCAATTTATTATCCCAGGGCAGCAACGATTATGGCAATGTTATAATTAATGGTATTGATGTTTATAGACAGAGAACTTATATTGGCATTGCAGCGAATATAAGTTAGGTGACTTATTTACTTTATCCCAGTTTTAATTAAACACTGGCAGCTTGAATTGATTATGTCAGTTTTAAATTTAATCCTGTCAGTTTATATTTATTTCCGTCCGTTTAAATTAGCATTGTTTAATTTAAGCGTTGTCTAATATGCTATTCAACTCTGCATGCAAATTTAAATTCCAGAAATTATAAATATGTGTAAATTGGGTAATCAATTTAGCGTTTAATATTGTAATCAATATATGTGTAATCAATTTGTGTAATTTGTTTAATATGTGTAATCAGTATAGCATTGTTAAATTGGTTTAAATTAGCATTGTTAATATAGCATTGTTTAATATGTGCTATCAACTCTGCGTGCAAATTTTTTAAATTCCAGAAATTATAAATATCGTGATGCAATTCATAACTGCATGTAGACAGTTGTCCAATTTGTGGCTCATCGAGTGTTTAATAGCGTTGTTTAAATGTGGCCTGACGAGTTTATCATACACGATTTAAGGCGAGTTTAAAATAGCATTGTTATTATGGAGGAAGGGATCTCCCAATTTTTATCCTTATTATCAGGGGTTAATGAATTAAATTATTATTACATCCATTGTTATAATCCCAATGTGTTCTAGGTATGTTGAATAGTGAAGGAAATTTATTGGAATATAATTTATTCTTAATAATGTCACAAGGGGATGTCTATTTAAAAATAGAAGGTAGGGTAGGAATATCCACGAGAAGGATTGGGAACCTTCCTATTTGTTTTGTATAGTCTTATTTTTAAATTTTAATTAGATAGCAAATTTATATGCTAAGGTTTATAATCCGGATTATTTTCAGCATGAAATGAAAGGGGAAATATAATAAAACAATGTACTGATATATATTGGATATCCAATAATATAATAAAAATGTATCAGAGATGATAACATAAACACAGAGATACAGTGATACACAATTTTCTATTAATGAACAAAAATGTACAAAGACTGTAAAAATACAGAGTGAAAGACTCCCTAGAATGGTGGCAACTTATCTCTGAGAAGAGATGTGTCCGCTACTCACATTCACAAGAAGATGATTTTACAATGAGGCTCCAAAGGCCTTTTTATCATAAATAAAATCCAAAACACTAACCCCGAAAGATGAAAAGTCAACAGTTTTGTGGAGCTCGTTTTGGGTAGTTTGGTGTATCAACCTCCTGGGGGCATAACTTTGGCATACAATCTTTGTTTGGGGTGCATGATATCTCGTTGGAAAGGTATCATCGAGGAGATTCATTTAGGGGGCTCAATTGGTGTGTCTCGTTGGTGTGTCTGCTTGATGAAGATGCACCTGTTATTATCGGAAAGTGTGGAAGGATGTGGGAAAAATTCTCCATCATTTCGTCCCATTGTCGCGTGGGAGCTTGCTCAAGCAACAGATTAATAGAATCGTCTGCTCTGTCATTTTTCTTCTCTTCCATCATGGAGGGTTTATTGGACATGCGAGAATAATTGTCTTCAAGAGAGACAAGATGAAGACCCAACTTGCTATACTCAGACCTCATCAGGGACATGCACTGAATAATGATCAAGAGAAGCCTGCTCTGATACCACTGATCCAGATTATTTTTAGCACAAAATGAGAGTGGAGATATAATAAAGCAATGTACAGAGATATCTCAAATATAGAAAAATATAACAGAAATGTATCAGAGATGCAACCATAAACACAGAGATACAATAATACACAATTTTCTATTAATGAGCGAAAATGTACAAAGACTATAAAAATACAAAGTGAAAGACTCACTAGAATGGTGGCAGCTTATCTCTGAGAAGATATGTGCCAAGATGTGTCTGCTACTCGCATTTGCAAGAAGATGATTTTACAA
The DNA here is from genome assembly GCA_009831015.1 of Picea engelmannii. Lineage (NCBI taxonomy): Eukaryota > Viridiplantae > Streptophyta > Pinopsida > Pinales > Pinaceae > Picea > Picea engelmannii. The sequence goes on from ML803039.1 coordinate 134,371, forward strand.
TGAGGCTCCAAAGGCCTTTTTATCATAAATAAATCCAAAACCCTAACCCCGGAAGATGAAAAGCCAAAAGTTTTGTGGACCCCGTTTTGGGTAGTTTGGACTATCAACTTCCCGGGGGCGTAAATTTGGCATATGATCTTCGTTTGGGGTGCATGATATCTCGTTGGAAAGGTATCATCGAGGAGATTCATTTAGGGGGCCCTAGAAAAACCTTCATTTAGGCCCTCAAATGGCCCCAAAAGTTAAAAACAACTAAAAATAGTAAATTACCAAAATTGCTAGAAAATTGTTTTGAGCTAACTGGAAAAGGTGGGTGGCCACCGATATCCACCTGGATCAATTTATGGGTTCATGATATTTATATGGAACTGGAGAAGCTAAAAGGAATTTGTTTTCTTTTGATTAATAAAACCCCTTCTGATGGAGAGGTAAACGTTACTTGAAGGTTTTTATATGTTTTAATTTTAGATTTAAGGTAGGTCACTAAGAGATATGATATGGTCTTAGAATGGTAAAACTTTTAATGAGAACCATCTAGACCGTTGCACACATAAAAATAAACCACATATGAAATCCTTGTAAGAAACCAAGAAATCTATCTAAATGTTGCGCAATTTAAAAATGTATTGAATGGAGTCACCATGTGTCTTGGTTAACGTGTTGATTGAGTGCTTTGGTTTATAGTTTTTATATAATGTTGAAAGTTTAAGTTGGGACGTCTGGTGCGTTGGATTTGTGTCTTGGATGAAGGTTTAGATTATTTTTTTTGTGCCTTAGTTACTATCGCGCGTGTCACAATGTGGCGGCATGAATCCTTATGATTAGGTCTTGCACGCATTGATCAATAGGTGCTTATGATAACCTAGAATTGGGTCATGTGCTTCCTGATGATGATGGTGATTATTGGAATCGATGTATTGTAAATTGTTTGTAACGCATGATTGTGATTTTGTTTATCGCTCATTGTGAAGGTTCAAGTTCATGTCTCGCTTTCATTGCTAGTTGTGTCTCGATGATATTGATGTTGTCATTTAGCTTAGTCATTTTTATTCTTTCCTGATTGATTGTTCGTTGTCATTTCAAGCTGCTTGATGTGCTAGTATAATAGGTCGTTATGGTTATGTTCTATGTGAATTGCATTTGTTATGTTCGTTATCAAGTTGTGATGCTTGATTGTATTAATGACATTACCTTCCTTGCGCTTCAAGTAAAATATAAAATAAAAACAAAAAATATTGTACCTATTTTGCATCGCTTGTTGTCATAATGGTATCAGAGTTGGTTTGACCCGCAGCTTGGAATCACTATGCCTTCCATTGATTAGTTATTTGATTATAAAATGTCTCTATTAAATTGATTTATATTTGTGCAGGTAATCATGGTTAGAGGACATCATGGAGGTAGATGACGGGGTGCTAGGGGAGGAGGCGTGACACCCCCAGTAGCATCCACGCCTGAGGGGTCTAACCCCCAGGGAGAAGAACAAGTTGTCGGGTAGGAAAATATAGTTTTGGGTGATGTGGTTGGGTTGATGAGGTCCTTTCAGAGGATGTCAGAGGCATTGATCAGTCATTTGGATAGAGATGAGGCCAGGGCTCTGGCACCTCCTAAGGGTCTACCACACTCCCTGACTGGTACTGGTAGCATTCATCGTGAACTCAAGAAGTTCAAGTTTTTCGAGTGTTAGAAAAACAGGATCGCGAAGCAATAAAATAAAACAATGCAGAAACAAAACATAGAAGATACATAATACAAGAGAGATAGAGATTTACTTGGTTCACCCAGTGTGGGCTACGTCCACCAGAGAAATTGCCAGGTCCTTCCTTTTTTATTATCCATCAAATGAAGGGATACAACCTACAGAAAAACCTGTTGTAACTTCATCTTCTTTCTCTCGCAGTATCCTCTCTTAGAATACATTACTCGTCATAATGCATAGCTGCAATACATTTCCCTCATAACAGAGGGTTGTCTTTTAAGGCAAAAAACCCTAACATAATTTCTACCATTAGATCTACGACCTTATAATGAACGGTCCAGATTTACAATGAAATTACAATATACATTTACAAGGCAATTTTTTTTTCAGGGGCTTTGCCCCCAAACCCCCATCGGGGGACGCTGCCCCTGAACCCCCCAACCAGGGTGATAGGCCCCCCAGACCCCGCAGAGGGGGTACCCCCCCTCTGCACTCCCCCGCATGGAAGAGTGTACATACTTATGGGGTGTAAAGTCTTCATGGGGTATAAAAACGGTTGAAAGCAAGGACCTCTGAATTAGGAACATAATCAGGCTCCACAACCAACAATCTCCCACTTGGAGACTGATCTCCACAACTCCACCGCTGTTGTATATGCTGGACTCTGAACCTTCTTGGACCTGGAAAATTTCTCATCTTCATGTTCATTCTTGAAGACCAACTGAAACTGAGCAGGAACTTAGTTTCTCTCTGGTTACTCCCTTTGTTAACTTGTATGTAGGATTCTAGCTGGTGTGTATCTTTTCCAACTTCAAATGTCCATCTTCCAAGGAGGATCGTATGAGGTGGTACCTCAACTGTATATTCTTAGTCTTTGAATGGAAGGCTGAGTTCTTTGCAAGATGAATTGCACTCTCATTGTCACAGTACAACCTGCTATTCTCCTGCTTCTTTCCCAATTCCTCCATAAACCTTTGTAACCAAATCATCTCTTTACTAGCCTCTTTAGTAGCAACATACTCTGCCTCTGTTGATGAAAGTGCAACAACCTTTTGCAGTTTTGAAATCCAACTTACTGTTGTTCCACCTATAGTAAAAACATACCCTGTGGTGCTCCTCCTACTTTCTTTATCACCTGCCATATCTAAATCAACATATCCTTGTAGAAAAGTGTCTGAACCTCCAAAACATAATGCATGAGTAGAAGTACCTCTCAAATACCTGAGAATTCACTTTACTGCCTCCCAATGTTCTCTACCTGGATTGTTCATATACCTGCTCACAACTCCCACTGCATGTGCAATATCTAGTCTTGTGCAAACCATTGCATACATCAAGCTTCCAACTGTTGATGAATAAGAGACCTTGGACATGTATTATATCTCCTCCTGTGACTTGGGACACATTTCCTTAGTTAATTTGAAATGGCTGGCCAAAGGTGTACTAACTGGTTTTTCATTCTGCATTCTAAACCTCTCCAACACCTTCTCTGTGTACTCACCCTGAGACAATGTCAATTTGCGATTTTTTATGTCTCTTGTTATTCTCATGCCAAGGATTTTCTTTGCAGCACCCAAATCCTTCATTACAAATGAATTGGCTAATTTCTTCTTGAGCATATTTATATATTTCATATTAGACCCTGCAACAAGCATGCCATCTACATACAATAGCAAGATAATATAACTTCAATTTTCTATCATTCTAAAATAAACACAGTGATCGGAATGACATCTACTATAACCTTGTTCTGTCATAAACCTGTCAAACTTCAAATACCACTTCCTTGGAGCTTACTTTAGGCCATACAAGCTCTTCTTCAACCTGCATACCAAATTATTCTTCCCTTTGACCTCATACCCTTGTGGCTGTTGCATATAAATCTCTTCCTCCAAATCCTCATGAAGAAAAGTTGTTTTTACATCTAACTATTCAAGATGCAAATCTTCTACTGCCACAAGACTTAAAATAGTCCTAATTGAAGTCATTTTAACCACAAGAGAAAATATTTCATCAAAATCTATACCTTTCTTTTGTGCAAACCCCTTTACAACAAGTCTAGCCTTGTACCACTTTTCTCCTCCATCTTCTTCCTTCAACTTGTAAACCCATTTATTCTGCAATTCTCTTTTTCCCGCAGGCAACTGAACCAAGTCCCAAGGCTGGTTATTTGCCAAGGAATCCATTTCCTCTTTCATGCCTTTCTCCCACTTCTTTTTGGTGTCTACCTGCGTTGTCTCTTCATAACATTTTGGTTCACCAGAATCAATCAACAATAAATAATACAATGAAGGAGAGTATCGTTCAGGGGGTATACTTAACCTAGTAGATCTTCTAACAACACTTGCAGGTGTTTGAGGTACTTGTTGCTCCTTTTTTTGTACATTTTGATTTTCAAGTTCCTTTGGAATTTCTTTTTCAGTGATCTCATCAAGCACTACGTATTCTTGTTTTTCTTCTTCCTGTTTCTTTTCCTACAACTGATCCTTTTACATGACCTTCTCATTGAATATGGCATCTCTAATCCTAATGATTTTGTTATTTTCATAATCCCATAATCGATAACCAAAATAATTAACATTGTATCCAATAAAGGTACACTTCTTGGATTTAGACTCAAGCTTTGTTCTATTTTCTTTATCAATATGGACAAATGCTTCACAACCGAAAGTTTTCAAAAAAGAATAGTTTACCTTTTTGTCCCGTCCATTCCTCCTCTAGAATTCTACCATCCAAAGAGCTTGAAGGTCCTCTGTTTATTAAGTAAACAACATTATCTACAACATCTGCCCAGAAATGTAAGGGCAACCCGGCATGCAATCTCATACTCCTTGCACGCTCCATAATTGTTTCATTCATCCTTTCTGACACACCATTTTCTTGTGGTGTTCATGGAACTGTCTTCTCTCTATGAATCCCATGGTATGAACAATAATCATCAAACTCCTTACTGCAATATTCACCTCCATTATCTGATCTGAGACACTTCAACTTTTTCCTATCTCATTCTCAACTAAAGCTTTCCATTTCTTAAAAGTATCAAAAACATCATCGAATGCAATAAACCCAAGTTTTTCTAGTTGCATCATCAATAAAAGTAACATAATAATGAGAGCCACCAAGAGGTGATACCTGAGCTGGTCCCCATACATCTGTATGCACAAGCTCTAACCTTTCATTCTTCTTTTCTTTTCTGACTCTGAGAAATCTAACTCTCTTTTGTTTTCCATAAACACAATGCTCACAGAAGTCCAAATCAATTTGTTTAAGATATGGCAACAAATTTCTTTTGTGAAGTATCTACATACCCTTCTCACTCATGTGTCCCAGCCTATGATGTCATAGTGTTGTATCCACTCCTGTAGAAGCTAAAGAGATAGAAGAGTCAGTGTTACCAGTACATAAATACAATGTACCTACCTTCTCTCCTTTTGCTATCATCAATGATCCTTTGATGACCTTTCACGTATTATCTGTAAATATGGATACACAACCTTCACTTGCCAACTTCCCTGTTGAAATTAAATTTTTCCTTAAATCTGGAACATGTCCTACCTCTTTCAACAACCATTGGTTTCCATTGCATTGTTTTATTTTTTCCTTTCCCATTCCAACAATTTTGCATGGTGCATCATCACCCAAATGAACCTGTCCAAAAACACCTTGAACATAATCTAGAAAATGTTTCCTATGGGGTGTGGCATGAAATGAAACCCCTGAATCTACTACCCAAGACTCAGAAATATTATCTACAGAAAGAATCAAAGCATCTTGTAATACATCACCTGTTACATTTGCTTCATGATTTCTCTCTTGTTGTCCATCTCTTTGTTTCTTTGGAGCTCTGCAGTCTTTCTTCAAATGTCCTTTCTTCCCCCAATTCCAGCACTCTATCTTTCCAAGTCTGGATTTGGATATTCCCTTCCTAGAATTCCCATGGTTCCCTGAGCCCTTTCCTCTATCCTTTTGCCTTCCCCTGTTCTCCATGTTCAACGCAGTACCCGATGTCTCACTTGTGCTTTTCTGTCGCATTTCCTCACTAAGGATAACACCAACAACATCATCAAATTTTAAAGTATTTGAACCAGAGACAGAGTTACTTACAGCCATGACCAAGCCATTCCAGATTTCTGGCAATGAGCACAATATTAGAAGAGCCCTAACCTCATCATCAAAGTCCACTTTTATAGAACTTAGTTGATTAGTAACCATATTAAATTCATTTAAATGATATGCAATAGACCCACCTTCTGAAATCTTCATATTAAATAATCTCTTCATTAGAAATACCTTATTGGACGCCGAGGGTTTTTCATACAGTTTATCCAACGCGTCCATCAGATCCTTTGTTGTCTTTTCTTTCGAAATATTGAAAACCACTGATGCTGTCAAGCTCAGTCGTATCGTTCCTAGAGCCTTTATGTCAAGAATCTCTCATTCTTCATCCTTCATGGCCATCGACTTCTTTGATACTCCGCCCAATGGTAGGAATAGATCCTTCTGATATAAATAATCTTCTATCTACATCTTCCATAACTGGTAGTTTTGGCCATTAAATTTCTCGACCCTAAACTTTCCATCCTCTGACATTGGTCCCACTCGAACCAGGAACCCTCTTTTCCTGTGAGTTACCTTTCGCTCTAATACCAGTTGTTAGAAAAATAGGACCGCAGAGCAATAAAATAAAACAAATGCGAAAACAAAACACAGAAGATACACAATACAAGAGAGACACAAATTTAAGTGGTTCACCCAGTGTGGGCTATGTCCACCAGAGAAATTTCCAGGTCCTTCCTTTATTATTATCCAGCAAATGAAGGGATACAACCTACAGCAAAACCCATTGTAACTTCCTCTTCTTACTCTCACAGTATCCTCTCTCAGAATACAATACTCGCCATAATGCATAGCCGCAATACATTTCCCTCATAACAGAGGGTTTCCTTCTAGGGCAAAAAACCCTAATATAATTTCTACCGTTAGATCTGCGACCTTATAATGAACAGTCCAGATTTACAATGAAATTACAATATACATTTACAAGGCAATTTTTCCTTCAGGGGCTTCACCCCCGAACCCCCCAACCGGGGGGATAGGCCCCTTGGACCCTGCAGAGGGGGTACCCCCCCTCTGCACTCCCCCATGTGGAAAAGTGTACATACTTATGGGGTGTAAAGTCTTCATGGGGTATAAACACGACTGAAAGAAAGGACCTCTGAATTAGGAACATAATCAGGCTCCACAACCAACACCAAGTTCTTTGGTGCCACAGACAATGCAACCATTGAGGCATGGTTGGAGAATATGGAAATGTGATTTTCACTTCGTGACTATACCTCCAACATGAAGGTATGCATGGTGGTCTTTCAACTGAAGGGGAGTGCTCTTCTACGGTGGAAGACACTCCTATCGCAACTGAACATGGTCATCGAAGATGTGTCATGGGAACTATTCGAGAAACGGTTCCAGGAGAGGTATCTATCGGAGGAATTCATTAAGAGTCATCTCAACGAGTTCAACTCCTTGCGATAGGGTGGTCAAACGGTTCCAAAGTACAAGGCTCGTTTCATGGAGTTGATTTGGTATGCTTCCCACCAAAATACCAAGAAGCTTAAGGTCAACAAGTTCGTGTTCGGCCTTAATCTCATCATTTGTGCAAAAGTTAGGATTATTATGCCTCAAACCTTGCACGATGTTGTCCAGAAGGCCCTCATAGCAGAGGAGGGGCTCATCAACGGAGGTCAGAGCAGGACTTCGGTGACACCAGTAGGACATGATACATCTGGTGCGCATCATCATCAGACACCAGCTAGGAATCCACTGAGATATCGAGGCACTCCAAGAGTATCCACATTCACTACACCACGATGACCAACGCCTCAGCAGCAGAGTCCCTGCAGAGGACCACAGCACTAGCACCAGCGTCGACCATAGCAACAATAGTTTAGGCATGTTCAGTAGAACGACCAAGGTTCCAGGCCGGTGGGTCATCAACTCACTAGTACATATGGGCGGATTATTCCACGAAATTTTTCCACGTTCCATTAGTTTCATATTTTTTTTAAACAGGGCGAGATTTTCATCAATATTGCCATGAAAGTTCGTCGCAATATCCACGAATAGGTTATTTTAACCTAGTCGGGATTTTCGTCGCTATTGCCACGAAATTCCGTGGCAATAACGACGAAAATTTTGTCTATCTCATTGGTCGGTGTTAACGGCTAGTTGACTATTTGATCTATATATACCTGATTTTAAGAGACTTTGTGACACAATTGCTATAGTTGTGACACTGTTCTTGGCTTTTGTTTGAGCTGTTTATTTTTCCCGTCACCCACTGGTTGAACAAATCCAATTCTCAATCTACATAGCTCGGATTTTGAACTTGCAATGTTAGTATGTTATTTTTTATTGATGTACTCATTTAACTTGTAAATTTTTGTTCAAATGTCCAAATTTCATGTTGCTTGTTTTCTCCTTGATAATATATTATATGTTTAGTACCATATTTCATGTCTTTGGTTTTTGGATCTAGTTAGTATATTCGATGGAAAAGGGTATGTGGATTCCATAATATTCTAGGTTTATAGAATCCACATACCCTTTTCCCTTCAATTGTAGCTATAATGTCTCTCTCTTTTCATTGATAAAGATATGGAATTGCTCTTGAAACTCAACCCTGATCGATGAAATGATAGTAATTGATTGTCATTTTATTCTCTCTTTTATTTTTAAGAACTAACAAAAAACACCAACAAAGCTTGATTTAAGCTTTGATACCACTTGTTACATCCCTAGTACCCAAAAGGGATCACACTTGCATAAATTGAAAATAATATAATAGTGAAAATAATGGTTGGGATACTTGCACACCTAATGGTTGGCTTGCACTTACTAATTCAATTAAATGAAGGAAGAAATCTCCATGAATAAAATCTTGAAGTTGATTGTTATATTGATAAATGATAAGTTATGGTATATATAAGATAGGGAGGAAACTCATGTTTATAACAATAAGATACATAAACACTAACCCTAAACTTATGTTAGGTATATATGTCATTATTATATAAAGAAAACATTTGTACACATATGACCTTATTATAAAGATGTTATCTATGTCGTGATTAGGCACATAACAATCACTTTTAACTAACCACCTTCAACCATCTTAGCTTATGACTAAGCACCTTTAACAAATGAACTTATGATTATATACCATAGTCTTCCAATATAAATAAAGTATATTTGTTTCAACTTTCTCAATAAAACCCACATACCCTTTTCTTATATGTGATGTTGTTTCTCTCGATTTTTTATAATCACACACAATTCTAGATGTAGTGATTAACTTTAGTTTGTAGTTGATGTAATTTTTTTATACACTATTAATAAGGATCAGTATCTAAAATATAAAAAATTCATGGCGAAATCTACGATAACATGATGAAATATACTAGTCAAACAATGAAAAATGAGAACATGCCAAAGCATCTTAGAAAATAAACTATGATCACTGTAAGTAGCATAAAATTGTGACCATTGTATGTAGATGCAAATCAACACGTCATAATTTAAACCAACCCAACCCAATTGTGGATGACAAGTGGTTGGCATTGTTTTTTAGTGGTGAATTTCAAAGATTGACATTTTGTCTACAAAACAACTTAGAGGCTAGTGTATGGTGTCGAGTGATTCAAGTTTGAGAAATTTTGACCACTTTTGTTAAATGGTGTGTAATTATTTTCCATGGTTATTCAGTACACACTAATCTATAGCACAAATTGAAGCATATCTATTTTAATAGTTAATCGATAATAATAAAAAAAGCATGTCAAAATGTCTTCGAAGAAATAATTGTGAGGATTGTAGGTCACTGTAAATAAGCATATCATAATCGAAAGGAGTAGCTAAAATATAAAAATTTGACAACTTATTGTTTGGTATGGTGTAGGTAAGACAATTACTTGTCAGGACAAGGATTTGTCACTATGAACGAAAATGACAGGAAGCTTGCTCGGTTAAGAGTGACATTAGAGGCGAGGGGGATGGAAAATGTTATTTCCCTTGCTATGATTGCAAAGGCTTGCAAAAAAAAATACTTTTAATAACAAAAACTCAAAGACATTGTAGGGAGAAGGGGCATGTTGAAGGTGGTTATGAATATCGTCCCTTGGTAAGAGGATTCAATATTTAATGTATTCTCTGTAATAATCAGTATGTCATGAATTTTAGTAATTATATTTCTTATCGGGATTTTTATATTTTCTATACACACTAACTTTTCTGTGTTGTTTTTAAATATATAGACGATGCCCCCAAAATGTCAACCTCTAGAGAGTTATTTGCCAAGTACTAGCAAAAATACTCCTTTACAAGGTGATGAACTTCGAGATCAAAATATTGAAGTTGTTGATCAAGTTATTAATGATGTTATGGATGGATATAACATTAGTGATTCAAAATAGGAAGATGAGATGCATAGATTGATCCAAGACACATTTTCTCCAATGGATGAGGACAACCAGGATGATAGTCATGATGTTGATCCTCTACTCGAGAATTCACGTCAACCTCTTTATGAAGGATCAACACCAAATCTTTTATCTGCTATATTGTTGTTGGTGAACCTGAAAGTTTTGAATGGTTTATCATACACATGCCTCACATATATAATAAGGTATTTAATTTGTTAATTATTTATGCCTGCATGCTCACAAATACTTAAAAGGTTCAATTTTTTCCTATATTGCTATTGTTTTCTAATTTCTAAATTAGTATATTGGATGCGATCTTGATGATTAATATTGTTTACATTGACTTATTGTTTAGAATTTTGTAGATTGTTAGATGAAGTTCTATTACCAACGTCAAATATTTTTCCATACACATATCAAGAAATATTCGTGATTATGAAAGAAATTAGAATGGACTATCAGGCTATTGATGCATGTCCTAATAATCATATCATATATTATGGACAATATGCATTAGAAAATGAATGCCCACAATGTCAAATAAGTAGATATCGAACTGATAGAGCGTCAAAGAAGGTGGCTCACAAAGTTCTTCGTTATATTTCGATAATTCCACGTTTCCAATAGTTGTTCAAGTGCCAAAGTATAGCACAGTTTATGGAATTCCTTGCAAAGAAAAGAAGTCGAGACGATGTTCTTCGAATGCTTGCAGATGGTTTTGCATTGAACTACATCGAAGAAAAGTGGCCAATTTTTAAAGAATAACCTCGTAATTTTGGACTTTCATTGGCAGTTGATGGTGTCAATCCATTTGGAGAGCTCTGTTCTATGTACTCAGTGTGGCCTGTTTTTGTTATAAACAATAACCTTCCTCCTTGGATGTCGATCAAGAGAGAACACACAATGTTGGAAATGATTGTTCCAGGTATTTAATTATCTTTTATTTGCTTTAAAGTATGACAAAATATTTCATTTCTTTGTTTTGTGCATGGTAATTATTTCTTTTATATATAACGACATCTAGATAAGTATAATTAATCATGCAGTATGTTGAACCAATTAGGTAGGTACTAGGTTAAAGATATGAACATATATATTGAGCCTCTTATCGGTGAGTTGTTGAAGTTATGGGCTGGTGTCACTATGTATGACATCTCTAGACCAACAGGGAAAAAACAATTTCAATTCCATGGAATACTATCATGGACAATTCATGATGCTCTTGGGTTAACACATTTTTGTGGTATATTGTTACTTTATTTTGTGATTTAATATTATATATATTTATTGAAAAAATCATGCATTATTTTAAATTGTAACTCTAATTTGACGCTACATTAATTCATATATCTTGTAGGTCTTCAAACAAAGGGTAAATTTGCATGCCCAGTTTGTGGTCCGAGGATAAAATATTTACGTTCAAGGAGTTTAGGAAATGAAGTGTTTGATGAGTAAAGGCACTTTCTACCTAAGAACCATAGTTATCGAACTACAGACAAAACAAATTTCAATGGTAAAGAAGAAAATGGAAAAAAACCACGAAGAATGACAACTCGCCTATGGAAGTTGGAATATATTAGAAATCGTCAAGGTACACAAGTTATTTATGTATGACATATTATATAAATATTTGGTTAATTTCATTAGTATTAATTTCATTTTGTCCCATTAATTAGTGTTAATTTCAATTTGTTGATGTTTCATGAATGTCGTTAAGGCATGAATGGGATTCCACGAGGAATGAAAAGTTACCCAATGAAATTCAGTAGATTGCCATACTACGAGAACCTACAAATTGTTCATTTGTTTGATACAATGCATATCAGGAAAAACATAACATAATTTTTATGGTGAATATTAGATGGAAGGACTGACAAAGAGAGAATTGGAAAGATTTGTTGTGACATCCAAGAAGCTAATCATGCATTGAAAAGTGTTATTATTAATTCTAATGGCGATGGTCATGAACATAACACTAGTCTTCCTTGGTTATTGACGGAGCAACAAAGCAATATTGTAAAAGAGGTCATTCGAAAAATTAGGTTTCCGACGGAGTCTTCGTCGAACATACAAAATATCTTAACAGAAAAAGGTGATTTTGGTGGGGTTAAAACACATGACTGGCATACATTCATTAAGGTAATTAGTAGGTTATAATATATTTCCTTATTGGTACTCATTTTATGGAAACAAATAATAATTATTTGTTTTTTGTTACATTATGTTCTACCTTTATCTCTCCCAGACGACTTTGACAACAACATAAAACAAATTATTTATGTTCTTGGAAAATACATGAGGTAAGTATTTTTTTTATGAGGAAAATGTACTTCTTATGCGATTTGTAGCAGAATTTATTGACATGTTATCTTTTATCCACAAATTTATGTATGCCTTGATATTATTTTATTTCATTGACATTTGTAGGTGGCTATCATCAAAAGAAATCCATAAAGAAGATATAAGGTATTAAAAGAGATAAATTCCCCGACTAATGTGTCAAATGCAATAGTATCTACCTCCATCATTTTTCAATGCACAAGAACACTACCTCATACACCAAGTTGATGAGATTGAATTATGTGGACCAGTACACACAAGGTTGATGTGGATGGTGGAGAGGTAGTTGAAGTCATCGAAGGATTTTGTTGGAAAAAGAGCACGTCTGGAGGGTTCTATGGTTGAGGGATATATGGTATATCAATGCATGGTGTATATTAGTCAATATCTACCTAAATTAGCAGAAAATATGAATGTGTCTCGCATTTGGCATCTCGACTCCATCAACAAATTTGAAGGGGAGGTCTTAATGGGGAAAGGTAAAATGAGGAATGTGAAAGGTAATTATTAGATGTTGACGTAGATTTAATATATTGCACATTTATTAAATTATTCATTTATTAATAATAGCTAATTAATGATATTAAATTGTTATGCTATCATATAGTTGCTCGAGAGTGGGATGCTTTACATTTATACATTACAAACAACCTTGATTGGATGGAGCATTCGATAGAATATACTGAAGAATACTTCAGTAGGTTATCATGGGACAGAGTGAGTAAGATGATTAAAACAACGCATCATCATCGAGATCAATTTCCTGATCTTACATCAAGGGAAGTTGATTTAGACTTTGGTTTAAAAGATAAACAAGCAAGTTAAATTTATTACCCACATTTTCCTAGTTTTTTCCCAATTTTTCAATGTATTTGGTTTGTTTAATTTTTGAAATATTTATTTAGTAAGTCCTATATGAGGATTATTAATCGGCAATGTATTTTTTACTTGTTTTCCATGTTGCAGTTGAAACATCACAAGGTTATGTGGTGTAATGGTCGTAAATAACGTATCAAAATGTTAGATGATAATATGAAAACCTCGGATTGTAGGATAACTGCAGTGTTTAAGGTCAACAACAATTCCTCTAGAAGTGACAGAAATCTAGAAGAAACTGAGAATAGGTACTATGGCCATTTGGAGGATATAATTGAGTGTGATTTTAATTCCTTTAAAATAGTTTTGTTTGAGATTAAATGGTACAGGATACAGATGCATGAACGTAATCTTGAAAGAACTTTTATTGAGCATGATAATGGATTTACCATGATTAATACAAGGGAATTTGAACCAGGCACAGAGCCTTATGTTCTTCCAAGTCAATGTGAGCAAGTATTTTACTCAGAGGTCCTGGTAAAGCAGGTTAGTCATACGTTGTTAGATATGATCCAAGAGGAAGACCAGTAAAGTATAATCATGTAGCCGAGGATGAAGATAATAATGAGGAAGAAGATCAATATTATGCAGATCAGGAGCAGGTGGCTCATGTAGTCGATGTGTCAGTTGAAGAAGTTGATCATCCAGATGTAGGAGACGATGATCTCATTGACGATATCGATAACTATAGTAGCAAAAATGACGTGGATGATGATGTTGATAGGAATGATCCTTTCACCAATATCTATTCTGAACCAGATCCTGATACAGATGTTGAGTTGGATGAAGAAGAATATGACTGATATTTAATTGTTGAAAAGAAGAGGTATGTGTTTATATATTTTATATGATCTTTATATGTTTTTATTTTGTATAATATAGTATATGATACATGTTCTTTAGAATTTCAAATTAGGTAATATGGGGAAATTGAGAGTGATGTGAGGGGGGGGGGATAATTAGAGCTTCCACCTTCACATGGTTGCTCCTATTTAGTAGAGAATGATTATTCTCAAAACCAAGAGGATCTTTGCGTGACTACACCTAATCACACCAATGATGTAGGTATGTCCATCATCAATTTATCATGTAAACCTATGAATGGGGCCAACGTTGAATTTTTTTCAAATTGTTTATGAATGCATTGAAATTTGACATGGATAGACTATTCGCATGCCTTAACGATATGGGAGAGTTTCTGGACTCGAATTTGACTCACACACCCACTTTCTTCCATCATCAATTCATCATGTAAACCATGGACCCTAATTTAGTGGAATCATTGATTTGTTGGGTTTTAGTGTTCTCAGTGAATGGATGCGTTGTTGTTGACATGGAATGGGACAACACATGTACCTTCTTAATTTTCTTCCTTCTCTTGATGTGGGCCTAGTCATTCCTAGCCTTGAATTGAAATTTTCCCCTAGTCTTAGTCGTCACCCTTCATGACAGTTGTCACCCAACGATCATTAGATCACAAGGTTGGAGGCATATGGGCATTGGGATCATGAGGATTTATAACCCTAAAGTTACAAGAGACATTAATTGAACTTTGACTAGATTGAAAGGTGCGTTCAATTGAAAATACTAACAACCCAAAACTAAAAGGGATCAATACATTTCTCCACTTGATTATTCTAATTTGATACTGGGTCTCCCATGCCAACAACAATGTAGGGATCTCTATGATGATAAAATTAATACATATAATCTCTTCAAATATGGAAAAGAATATAAATTAACCATTTCTACTATTTCTCTTTCTCACCCTAGCACATTTCAACAACTTAAAACATGCATAAATGTATATCTTTACATGTTCTTCCTCCAATGGCTAAAACCACACCACTTATCTCACAATCCCTTCTTCCACTCGGCCTCAAAACCGTAAATTCACTAGTTGTTCATCCTACAAACCAAACCAAGGACGCAACTTCTAATAAAGTCACATATTATGTGACAGATTGTCATATATTAAAACATCATGTTGGATCTTCACATCATTTTCACAAATTCACTAGTTAGTCATCCTCCAACCAATCAAAGACGTCACTTCCAATAAATTCATACATTCTGTGACAGATTTTCATGTCTTAAAACATCGTGTTGGATCAATATATTCAGGCACCCACCATAGAGCCCTCCCCTCCAACATTATTGCCAACTCAAACCTTTCCTCCATTCCCCACCAACCACTAAAGGCGCTTTCCAAATATGTGAAATTCCAGGATCATGGATTTCCAAACTATCGATCCCCACTCGAACTCTTTGATAGGTCTCAAATCCAGTTCTCCACTGAGCATCGGGGGATATGCAAATATATGCAACTTTATGCAAGTTATATGCAAATATATGAAACTTTATGCAACTTATATGCAACTATATGCAACAATGCAACTTATGCAACTATATTGCAACAATTTTGTATGCAACTATATGAAAATATGAAACTATATGCAACTTATGCAACTTAAGCAACTTTATGGAACTTATGCAACTTTACGCAACTTTATGCAACATGCAACTTTATGCAACAATGCAACTTATGCAATTATGCAACTATATGCAACTATGCAACTATATGTGACTTATGCAACTATATGAAAATTTTGTATGCAACTATATGAAAATATGGAACTATATGAAACTATGCAACTATGTGCAACTATATGGAACTATAAGCAACTTTATGCAACTATGCAACTATATGGAACTATAAGCAACTTTATGCAAAAATGCAACTTATGCAACTATATGCAACTATATTGCAACTATATGCAACTTTATGCAATTATATGCAACTTATGCAACTTTATGCAACTTTATGCAACTTTACGCAACAATATAACTTATGCAACTATATGCAACTATATTGCAACAATTTTGTATGCAACTATATGA
Source organism: Picea engelmannii (assembly GCA_009831015.1). NCBI lineage: Eukaryota > Viridiplantae > Streptophyta > Pinopsida > Pinales > Pinaceae > Picea > Picea engelmannii. Next base: position 150,664 of record ML803039.1, read on the forward strand.
AAATATGCAACTATGCAACTATATGCAACTATGCAACATGCAACTTATGCAACTTAAGCAACTTTATGGAACTTATGAAACTTTACGCAACTTTATGCAACATGCAACTTATGCAACAATGCAACTATATGCAACAATGCAACTATATGCGACTTATGCAACTATATGACAATTTCGTAAGCAACTATATGCAAATATGGAACCATATGCAACTATGCAACTATATGGAACTATAAGCAACTTTATTCAAAAATGTAACTTATGCAACTATATGCAACTTATGCAACTATATGTAACTATATGCAACAATGCAACTATATGCAAATATGCAACTTATCCAACTATATGCAACTATATGCAACTTTATGCAACTTTATGCAACAATGCAACTTATGCAACAATGCAACTTATGCAACTATATGCAACTAGAGCCATGAAAAATACCTCAAAGTACCACACATAAACTCCAGAGGGGTATCCTTGGCCTCAATAGGATATTTGGAGCATTGGGTATGGGTCTTGGGTCCTTGAACAAGATCGAGAGAGGAAACCCCCTCCTTCCATCCCATTGTCTCCTCTTAGGTTCAATGCCTTCACAGTCTTCCATATAGAAGACCATAACCCTTTCCTTTATAGTTTGTACAACTCCATCAAAACCATTACACCCTATGCATACAATGGATTAAAAAACAACTCAATCATCTTGTAATATCTGTCACAACCAACCCAAACATTATTTCCAACTCAAACCTTTCCTCCATTCCCCACCAGCCACTAAAGGCGCTTTCCAAATATGTGAAATTCCAAGATCATGGATTTCCAAACTATCGATCCCCACTTGAACTCTTTGATGGGTCTCAAATCCAGTTCTCCACTAAGCGTCGGTGGATATGCAAATATATGCAACTTATATGCAACTATATGCAACTTTATGCAATAATGCAACTTTATGCAATAATGCAACTTATAATTGTGACAGATAAGTGTGGCAATTTCAACTTTATGCAACTTATGAAACTAAATGCAACTATATGCAACTGTGTTCGTACCAAAAACGTATATTGGCACGATAACTTATCTTCTTGTTTTAACGAGTGTAGGTACCACCAAATAGGTATCTGTTGGATCTATCTTCCTCGAGTGATGATCAATATATACTAAGAGAGGTTGAAAGTGGGAAGTGTTGTACTAGATCTATCGGTTCTAGATTAACTAGGTTGGAAAAGGTAAGGAAAAGATTTCGTATACGCATGTAATTTTTTATTGTCAACGGAGGGTCATGTAATTATGATGTTGAGAGCATAGGTGACATTGAGTTTCCCTTGAGGTATAAACATCTAGTGCAATGACGGGCACCTAAGGAGCTACCTGAAGTGGACACAGATTTCTTCATCAGTGGGAGGATGTATCGCATTGCTCCTTTGTCCTTACATGGATTGGGGTTATTTTCCATGGATGGCATAAAGGTCGGCTATGGCACTATAACTGAAATGATGAAGTATGTTAGACCATTATACAAATACAATCAATGGTTGATGTTGGTCCAATATACGCAAAGTATGTGGAGTTGCCACAAATTATATACAACTACTAAATAACAATCAAAATAAAGGGGAAACTATGTATATTGATGGAAGGCCAAAAGCTACTGGAAACATTGCGGGTTTTATAAATAGTACACAACCAATGGAAACAACTAAGAAACCAAATTGCATATTTGAGGGACGCGAAGGAAATCATGTATTTTTATGTGCAACAAAAAAAATAGTTCTAGGTGAAGAGTTTTTTATCGATTACAACTTAAATCGAATAGATGGAGGGGGTGCGACTATGGGGGTAAATATCTTACATACCATTCAACTCAACCTTTGATCAATCATTGTTACAATTTATCGCTGCAATATTTCAAATTTTTACTACATAATTTTTTTACAATTACTTTCATAACTCTTGTTGATTAATTTATTGTGTCAACATCTATCCAAGGTGACTGTGGAAAGGCACCCACTTTTCCTCAGCAGGTAAATGTTAAATATAGTAAAAACTTATGACTACAACAACTAAATTTCAGAAATTTCATTTTTTTTTTTTTTCTGATATTACTGCGATATTTCATTTTCTTAATGTTACCGGTGAATTTCATAACTTTTATTGATTGATTTATTGTGTCAACGTTTGTCTAGGGTGATCGTGGCAGAAAATCACCCGCTACATCTATCCAGGGTGACCGTGGAAAGGCACCCATTGTGCCTCAGCAGGTAAATGTTAAATACAGTAACAACTTATGACTACAGCAACTAAATTTTTTAAATTTCATTATTTTTTTTTTCTGATATTACTCCAATATTTCATTTTTTAAATGTTACAGGTGAATTTCATAACTTTTGTTGATTGATTTATTGTGTCAAATTCTGTCCAGGGTGACCGTGTCCAAAAATCATTCGCTACATCTGTCCAGGGTGACTATGAAAAGGCACTTGTAGTGCCTCACCAGGTAAATGTTAAATACAGTAACAACTTATGACTACAACAACTAAATTTCTGAAATTTTGTTATTTTTTTTTTATATTACTGCAATATTTCATTTTTTTAATATTACAGGTGAATTTCATAACTTTTGTTGTTTGATTTATTGTGTCAACATATTTCAAGGGTGACCGTGTCCGAAAATCACCCGCTACATCTGTCCAGGGTGACCGTGGAAAGGCACCCACAGTGCCTCACCAGGTAAATGTTAAATACAGTAACAACTTATGACTACAACAACTAAATTTCTCAATTGTTAAAGTTCATCTCATTAATTTTATTCATCAATGTATTGTGGCATGGTCAACGTGGGAAGGCTCCCATAGAGGATATTGATGAGGATGAAATATTTTATTCGACTGACCCAATGACAACTGTAACGAAGGCTTTGAAGAAGGCTAACATAGAATATCTAGGTTTTCTTAGCAAAATACCCCTGACACGGGAGGACATGGAAAGAATTGTAGAGCTATAAAACACAATAACTAATTTTGGGGTAAGTGGCATCTTCACATATTTTTATCAGCTATGAAAATTTCATATCCATTTTTTAGTTTTATATTTTGTATATGATCTGATAAAGTAAAGTTTTCCATTTGTAGGAGTTTTTAAACCCCATGCGTGGGGAACCTGTCGATCCTGCAACTGTTATAGGTAGTAGTGATGGCCCAATGCAAAACAAAGGTCGACATAGCAAAGTGCAAGTGAGGCTTTTTGAGCCTTCCGAGGTTCCCCTCAAATCCATTGATGAGAGAAATGATTTTGACCGGCATGACAAGCTAGAGCATGATGAGTCGAAGCCTAGGACTCCACATGACTCCGGAGAGGAACATAATGTAGATGGATATGATACTATTATGCATGGAGCAGAACGAATTAAAAGCACCAGATCACTAGATGTCACCTTTCAAGATTCAGAAGATTGAAGGTAATTGTTAATTAATTGATTCATTTTTTTCATGAAATTGAAATGGACATTTGTTGAGATTATTATAAATTAATGGATAACATGTTTCTTCAGGAAACAATTTTTATATAGAAACTTAAATGACAAAGAATTGGATTTGTTTGGCCCCACCATTCGCACACAATGGAATGGGCAAGATAGCAAAAAGAAAGATGATTTAATAGATCACATGGTAAACTTGTTCATCAACACTTTCAACAAGAAAGTGGTTACAAAGTTAGCCAGTGAGAATTTAAAATATACCAGGGCCCAATATAGAGAGAAATTGCAAATAGACCTCAAGCACGAGCGCCCTACAATGGTTCCCGAGAAATAGTGGAAGGTGATAATAGAGGATGCAAAGGAGAACTTGTTTAAAAAACAAGGATGACAACCACGAGCTGGTCAAGCAAGGTACAACACATGTCATATTATCAGTGAAATATGATCATTTATGTTTTTCTTTCCTGTTTTAAGTAACAATTCCAATATTTAATGGTTTTCAAAAATTCCATATGTAGGCTACCAGACACCTCCAAAGAAACAAAGGCCAGAGTGGAAAAACACGGCCAGCATAAACTAGGCCAGAGTGGCTACGGAAAACTAAAAGACCGAATAGTAAGATTTAAATGATTAACTGTGGTTAATATTTATTTAACAGTAGCGAACAAATATATGGTTTTGTTATTGGTATTTTTAATGGTGTTATGCATTGCAGTTAAATATTTTCGACACTGCTGCCACCGAGGAGGACTTGAATCTTGGTTACAAGCATGGTTTTAAAAGTGTGATTAAATATAGAAAAATCTTGGGCCAGACTCCTATCTCCCTAGCCATGCAGGTAAATCAAATGAATAAGGAAACCGCAGTAGCATGCTTGTAAAGTCTATTCATATTTTATTATATCACCCTTAACTAAGTATTTATGTTTGTTTTCAAACAATAGTGCTACCGCAGTAGTGAATCCAATGGTATTCAACAAACACCACGTCATACAAGGGTGCACATGTCCAGCGATAGTGTAGAGAAGAGTACCCATTCTGGTATGTATGCTTCAGAATTAAAAATATTTACTGTGATTGTAGATATTTATTTCCTGAATTATACTTATATATTATCTTCTCAAAATTGAAGAGCATGTAGCTCAGGAGGGTGAAATGCGAGAGTAACCAAGTGGACAAAAAATTAACGCACCATTTTTCACAGCTACAGAGACAGGTAAATATCAATAATGTAATGTTAATCAAAATAATGAATTAGTTATTTCAATTATATGTCAACATATCGATATGATCATTTTTGGTGTTCCAGTTCACGACCCTGAACAGATGCCAGTTAACCCTTTTCAGCGACGTACCAAAATTATGGTACATGAGCACACACAAACAATAGAAGGACATGGCACACAAAATACAATGTCCTTGGATGATTATGATACCCCAATTGTCAATTTTATGAATGTAAAAAAACATAAATCAAAGAAAAATTAGATGTATAAATTCATGA